>OY757011.1:120267700-120699700 GCA_963580285.1 Lucinisca nassula
GGAGACAAAAATTGTTCTCGGTCTTCCCAGCAGAAGAAAAAAATGATGTTTTTCTCAATATCTCAGCTAAAAAATGCGATAGGAAGGTGCGGTAAACGGCGTTCTTCATCATTTTTATAGCGACTAAGTATAGAGAGAAAAAATCCGAAATTCGGAGACAAAAATTTTTCTCTATCTTCCCAGCAGAATACAAAAATGATGTTTTTCTCAATATCTCAGCTAATAAATGCGATAGGAAGGCGCGGTAAACGGCGTTCTTCATCATTTTTATAGCGACTAAGTATAGAGAGAAAAAATCCGAAATTCCGAGACAAAAATTTTTCTCTATCTTCCCAGCACAATACAAAAATGATGTTTTTCTCAATATCTCAGCTAATAAATGCGATAGGAAGGCGCGGTAAACGGCGTTCTTCATCATTTTTATAGCGACTAAGTATAGAGAGAAAAAATCCGAAATTCGGAGACAAAAATTTTTCTCTTTCTTCCCAGCAGAATACAAAAATGATGTTTTTCTCAATATCTCAGCTAATAAATGCGATAGGAAGGCGCGGTAAACGGCGTTCTTCATTATTTTTATAGCGACTAAGTATAGAGAGAAAAAATCCGAAATTCGGAGACAAAAATTGTTCTCGGTCTTCCCAGCAGAAGAAAAAAATGATGTTTTTCTCAATATCTCAGCTAAAAAATGCGATAGGAAGGTGCGGTAAACGGCGTTCTTCATCATTTTTATAGCGACTAAGTATAGAGAGAAAAAATCCGAAATTCGGAGACAAAATTTTTTCTCTATCTTCCCAGCAGAATACAAAAATGATGTTTTTCTCAATATCTCAGCTAATAAATGCGATAGGAAGGCGCG
This sequence comes from Lucinisca nassula, assembly GCA_963580285.1. Classification (NCBI taxonomy): domain Eukaryota; kingdom Metazoa; phylum Mollusca; class Bivalvia; order Lucinida; family Lucinidae; genus Lucinisca; species Lucinisca nassula. The sequence goes on from OY757011.1 coordinate 120,268,557, forward strand.
GTAAACGGCGTTCTTCATCATTTTTATAGCGACTAAGTATAGAGAGAAAAAATCCGAAATTCCGAGACAAAAATTTTTCTCTATCTTCCCAGCAGAATACAAAAATGATGTTTTTCTCAATATCTCAGCTAATAAATGCGATAGGAAGGCGCGGTAAACGGCGTTCTTCATCATTTTTATAGCGACTAAGTATAGAGAGAAAAAATCCGAAATTCGGAGACAAAAATTTTTCTCTTTCTTCCCAGCAGAATACAAAAATGATGTTTTTCTCAATATCTCAGCTAATAAATGCGATAGGAAGGCGCGGTAAACGGCGTTCTTCATCATTTTTATAGCGACTAAGTATAGAGAGAAAAAATCCGAAATTCCGAGACAAAAATTTTTCTCGGTCTTCCCAGCAGAAGAAAAAAATGATGTTTTTCTCCATATCTCAGCTTATAAATGCGATAGGAAGGTGCGGTAAACGGCGTTCTTCATCATTTTTATAGCGACTAAGTATAGAGAGAAAAAATCCGAAATTCCGAGACAAAAATTTTTCTCTATCTTTCCAGCAGAATACAAAAATGATGTTTTTCTCAATATCTCAGCTTATAAATGCGATAGGAAGGCGCGATAAACGGCGTTCTTCATCATTTTTATAGCGACTAATAATAGAGAGAAAAAATCCGAAATTCGGAGACAAAAATTTTTCTCTATCTTCCCAGCAGAATACAAAAATGATGTTTTTTTCTCAATATCTCAGCTAATAAATGCGATAGGAAGGCGCGGTAAACGGCGTTCTTCATCATTTTTATAGCGACTAAGTATAGAGAGAAAAAATCCGAAATTCGGAGACAAAATTTTTCTCTATCTTCCCAGCAGAATACAAAAATGATGTTTTTCTCAATATCTCAGCTAATAAATGCGATAGGAAGGCGCGGTAAACGGCGTTCTTCATCATTTTTATAGCGACTAAGTATAGAGAGAAAAAATCCGAAATTCGGAGACAAAAATTTTTCTCTATCTTCCCAGCAGAATACAAAAATGATGTTTTTCTCAATATCTCAGCTAATAAATGCGATAGGAAGGCGCGGTAAACGGCGTTCTTCATCATTTTTATAGCGACTAAGTATAGAGAGAAAAAATCCGAAATTCGGAGACAAAAATTTTTCTCTATCTTCCCAGCAGAATACAAAAATGATGTTTTTCTCAATATCTCAGCTAATTAATGCGATAGGAAGGCGCGGTAAACGGCGTTCTTCATCATTTTTATAGCGACTAAGTATAGAGAGAAAAAATCCGAAATTCCGAGACAAAAATTTTTCTCGGTCTTCCCAGCAGAAGAAAAAAATGATGTTTTTCTCAATATCTCAGCTAATAAATGCGATAGGAAGGTGCGGTAAACGGCGTTCTTCATCATTTTTATAGCGACTAAGTATAGAGAGAAAAAATCCGAAATTCGGAGACAAAAATTTTTCTCTATCTTCTAAGCAGAATACAAAAATGATGTTTTTCTCAATATCTCAGCTAATAAATGCGATAGGAAGGCGCGGTAAACGGCGTTCTTCATCTTTTATTATAGCGAGTAAGTATAGAAAGAAAAAATCCGAAATTCGGAGACAAAACTTTTTCTCGGTCTTCCCAGCAGAAGAAACAAATGCTGTTTTTCTCAATATCTCAGCTAATAAATGCGATAGGAAGGCGCGGTAAACGGCGTTCTTCATCATTTTTATAGCGACTAAGTATAGAGAGAAAAAATCCGAAATTCGGAGACAAAAATTTTTCTCTATCTTCCCAGCAGAATACAAAAATGATGTTTTTCTCAATATCTCAGCTAATAAATGCGAAAGGAAGGCGCGGTAAACGGCGTTCTTCATCATTTTTATAGCGACTAAGTATAGAGAGAAAAAATCCGAAATTCCGAGACAAAAATTTTTCTCGGTCTTCCCAGCAGAAGAAAAAAATGATGTTTTTCTCAATATCTCAGCTAATAAATGCGATAGGAAGGTGCGGTAAACGGCGTTCTTCATCATTTTTATAGCGACTAAGTATAGAGAGAAAAAATCCGAAATTCCGAGACAAAAAATTTTCTCTATCTTCCCAGCAGAATACAAAAATGATGTTTTTCTCAATATCTCAGCTTATAAATGCGATAGGAAGGCGCGGTAAACGGCGTTCTTCATCATTTTTATAGCGACTAAGTATAGAGAGAAAAAATCCGAAATTCGGAGACAAAAATTTTTCTCTATCTTCCCAGCAGAATACAAAAATGATGTTTTTTCTCAATATCTCAGCTAATAAATGCGATAGGAAGGCGCGGTAAACGGCGTTCTTCATCATTTTTATAGCGACTAAGTATAGAGAGAAAAAATCCGAAATTCGGAGACAAAAATTTTTCTCTATCTTCTCAGCAGAATACAAAAATGATGTTTTTCTCAATATCTCAGCTAATTAATGCGATAGGAAGGCGCGGTAAACGGCGTTCTTCATCATTTTTATAGCGACTAAGTATAGAGAGAAAAAATCCGAAATTCGGAGACAAAAATTGTTCTCGGTCTTCCCAGCAGAAGAAAAAAATGATGTTTTTCTCAATATCTCAGCTAATAAATGCGATAGGAAGGTGCGGTAAACGGCGTTCTTCATCATTTTTATAGCGACTAAGTATAGAGAGAAAAAATCCGAAATTCGGAGACAAAAATTTTTCTCTATCTTCTAAGCAGAATACAAAAATGATGTTTTTCTCAATATCTCAGCTAATAAATGCGATAGGAAGGCGCGGTAAACGGCGTTCTTCATCTTTTATTATAGCGAGTAAGTATAGAAAGAAAAAATCCGAAATTCGGAGACAAAAAATTTTCTCTATCTTCCCAGCAGAATACAAAAATGATGTTTTTCTCAATATCTCAGCTAATAAATGCGATAGGAAGGCGCGGTAAACGGCGTTCTTCATCATTTTTATAGCGACTAAGTATAGAGAGAAAAAATCCGAAATTCGGAGACCAAAATTTTTCTCTATCTTCCCAGCAGAATTCAAAAATGCTGTTTTTCTCAATATCTCAGCTAATAAATGCGATAGGAAGGCGCGGTAAACGGCGTTCTTCATCATTTTTATAGCGACTAAGTATAGAGAGAAAAAATCCGAAATTCGGAGACCAAAATTTTTCTCTATCTTCCCAGCAGAATACAAATATGATGTTTTTCTCAATATCTCAGCTAATAAATGCGATAGGAAGGCGCGGTAAACGGCGTTCTTCATCATTTTTATAGCGACTAAGTATAGAGAGAAAAAATCCGAAATTCGGAGACCAAAATTTTTCTCTATCTTCCCAGCAGAATACAAAAATGATGTTTTTCTCAATATCTCAGCTAATAAATGCGATAGGAAGGCGCGGTAAACGGCGTTCTTCATCTTTTATTATAGCGAGTAAGTATAGAAAGAAAAAATCCGAAATTCGGAGACAAAACTTTTTCTCGGTCTTCCCAGCAGAAGAAACAAATGCTGTTTTTCTCAATATCTCAGCTAATAAATGCGATAGGAAGGCGCGGTAAACGGCGTTCTTCATCTTTTATTATAGCGAGTAAGTATAGAAAGAAAAAATCCGAAATTCGGAGACAAAACTTTTTCTCGGTCTTCCCAGCAGAATAAACAAATGCTGTTTTTCTCAATATCTCAGCTAATAAATGCGATAGGAAGGCGCGGTAAACGGCGTTCTTCATCATTTTTATAGCGACTAAGTATAGAGAGAAAAAATCCGAAATTCGGAGACAAAATTTTTTCTCTATCTTCCCAGCAGAATACAAAAATGATGTTTTTCTCAATATCTCAGCTAATTAATGCGATAGGAAGGCGCGGTAAACGGCGTTCTTCATCATTTTTATAGCGACTAAGTATAGAGAGAAAAAATCCGAAATTCCGAGACAAAAATTGTTCTCGGTCTTCCCAGCAGAAGAAAAAAATGATGTTTTTCTCAATATCTCAGCTAATAAATGCGATAGGAAGGTGCGGTAAACGGCGTTCTTCATCATTTTTATAGCGACTAAGTATAGAGAGAAAAAATCCGAAATTCGGAGACAAAAATTTTTCTCTATCTTCCCAGCAGAATACAAAAATGATGTTTTTCTCAATATTTCAGCTAATAAATGCGATAGGAAGGCGCGGTAAACGGCGTTCTTCATCATTTTTATAGCGACTAAGTATAGAGAGAAAAAATCCGAAATTCGGAGACAAAAATTTTTCTCTATCTTCCCAGCAGAATACAAAAATGATGTTTTTCTCAATATCTCAGCTAATTAATGCGATAGGAAGGCGCGGTAAACGGCGTTCTTCATCATTTTTATAGCGACTAAGTATAGAGAGAAAAAATCCGAAATTCCGAGACAAAAATTTTTCTCGGTCTTCCCAGCAGAAGAAAAAAATGATGTTTTTCTCAATATCTCAGCTAATAAATGCGATAGGAAGGTGCGGTAAACGGCGTTCTTCATCATTTTTATAGCGACTAAGTATAGAGAGAAAAAATCCGAAATTCGGAGACAAAAATTTTTCTCTATCTTCTAAGCAGAATACAAAAATGATGTTTTTCTCAATATCTCAGCTAATAAATGCGATAGGAAGGCGCGGTAAACGGCGTTCTTCATCTTTTATTATAGCGAGTAAGTATAGAAAGAAAAAATCCGAAATTCGGAGACAAAACTTTTTCTCGGTCTTCCCAGCAGAAGAAACAAATGCTGTTTTTCTCAATATCTCAGCTAATAAATGCGATAGGAAGGCGCGGTAAACGGCTTTCTTCATCATTTTTATAGCGACTAAGTATAGAGAGAAAAAATCCGAAATTCGGAGACAAAAATTTTTCTCTATCTTCCCAGCAGAAGAAAAAAATGATGTTTTTCTCAATATCTCGGCTAATAAATGCGATAGGAAGGCGCGGTAAACGGCGTTCTTCATCATTTTTATAGCGACTAAGTATAGAGAGAAAAAAATCCGAAATTCCGAGACAAAAATTTTTCTCGGTCTTCCCAGCAGAAGAAAAAAATGATGTTTTTCTCAATATCTCAGCTAATAAATGCGATAGGAAGGTGCGGTAAACGGCGTTCTTCATCATTTTTATAGCGACTAAGTATAGAGAGAAAAAATCCGAAATTCGGAGACAAAAATTTTTCTCTATCTTCCCAGCAGAATACAAAAATGATGTTTTTCTCAATATCTCAGCTAATTAATGCGATAGGAAGGCGCGGTAAACGGCGTTCTTCATCATTTTTATAGCGACTAAGTATAGAGAGAAAAAATCCGAAATTCCGAGACAAAACTTTTTCTCGGTCTTCCCAGCAGAAGAAAAAAATGATGTTTTTCTCAATATCTCAGCTAATAAATGCGATAGGAAGGTGCGGTAAACGGCGTTCTTCATCATTTTTATAGCGACTAAGTATAGAGAGAAAAAATCCGAAATTCGGAGACAAAAATTTTTCTCTATCTTCCCAGCAGAATACAAAAATGATGTTTTTCTCAATATTTCAGCTAATAAATGCGATAGGAAGGCGCGGTAAACGGCGTTCTTCATCATTTTTATAGCGACTAAGTATAGAGAGAAAAAATCCGAAATTCGGAGACAAAAATTTTTCTCTATCTTCCCAGCAGAATACAAAAATGATGTTTTTCTCAATATCTCAGCTAATTAATGCGATAGGAAGGCGCGGTAAACGGCGTTCTTCATCATTTTTATAGCGACTAAGTATAGAGAGAAAAAATCCGAAATTCCGAGACAAAAATTTTTCTCGGTCTTCCCAGCAGAAGAAAAAAATGATGTTTTTCTCAATATCTCAGCTAATAAATGCGATAGGAAGGTGCGGTAAACGGCGTTCTTCATCATTTTTATAGCGACTAAGTATAGAGAGAAAAAATCCGAAATTCGGAGACAAAAATTTTTCTCTATCTTCTAAGCAGAATACAAAAATGATGTTTTTCTCAATATCTCAGCTAATAAATGCGATAGGAAGGCGCGGTAAACGGCGTTCTTCATCTTTTATTATAGCGAGTAAGTATAGAAAGAAAAAATCCGAAATTCGGAGACAAAACTTTTTCTCGGTCTTCCCAGCAGAAGAAACAAATGCTGTTTTTCTCAATATCTCAGCTAATAAATGCGATAGGAAGGCGCGGTAAACGGCTTTCTTCATCATTTTTATAGCGACTAAGTATAGAGAGAAAAAATCCGAAATTCGGAGACAAAAATTTTTCTCTATCTTCCCAGCAGAAGAAAAAAATGATGTTTTTCTCAATATCTCGGCTAATAAATGCGATAGGAAGGCGCGGTAAACGGCGTTCTTCATCATTTTTATAGCGACTAAGTATAGAGAGAAAAAAATCCGAAATTCCGAGACAAAAATTTTTCTCGGTCTTCCCAGCAGAAGAAAAAAATGATGTTTTTCTCAATATCTCAGCTAATAAATGCGATAGGAAGGTGCGGTAAACGGCGTTCTTCATCATTTTTATAGCGACTAAGTATAGAGAGAAAAAATCCGAAATTCGGAGACAAAAATTTTTCTCTATCTTCCCAGCAGAATACAAAAATGATGTTTTTCTCAATATCTCAGCTAATTAATGCGATAGGAAGGCGCGGTAAACGGCGTTCTTCATCATTTTTATAGCGACTAAGTATAGAGAGAAAAAATCCGAAATTCCGAGACAAAACTTTTTCTCGGTCTTCCCAGCAGAAGAAAAAAATGATGTTTTTCTCAATATCTCAGCTAATAAATGCGATAGGAAGGTGCGGTAAACGGCGTTCTTCATCATTTTTATAGCGACTAAGTATAGAGAGAAAAAATCCGAAATTCGGAGACAAAAATTTTTCTCTATCTTCCCAGCAGAATACAAAAATGATGTTTTTCTCAATATTTCAGCTAATAAATGCGATAGGAAGGCGCGGTAAACGGCGTTCTTCATCATTTTTATAGCGACTAAGTATAGAGAGAAAAAATCCGAAATTCGGAGACAAAAATTTTTCTCTATCTTCCCAGCAGAATACAAAAATGATGTTTTTCTCAATATCTCAGCTAATTAATGCGATAGGAAGGCGCGGTAAACGGCGTTCTTCATCATTTTTATAGCGACTAAGTATAGAGAGAAAAAATCCGAAATTCCGAGACAAAAATTTTTCTCGGTCTTCCCAGCAGAAGAAAAAAATGATGTTTTTCTCAATATCTCAGCTAATAAATGCGATAGGAAGGTGCGGTAAACGGCGTTCTTCATCATTTTTATAGCGACTAAGTATAGAGAGAAAAAATCCGAAATTCGGAGACAAAAATTTTTCTCTATCTTCTAAGCAGAATACAAAAATGATGTTTTTCTCAATATCTCAGCTAATAAATGCGATAGGAAGGCGCGGTAAACGGCGTTCTTCATCTTTTATTATAGCGAGTAAGTATAGAAAGAAAAAATCCGAAATTCGGAGACAAAACTTTTTCTCGGTCTTCCCAGCAGAAGAAACAAATGCTGTTTTTCTCAATATCTCAGCTAATAAATGCGATAGGAAGGCGCGGTAAACGGCTTTCTTCATCATTTTTATAGCGACTAAGTATAGAGAGAAAAAATCCGAAATTCGGAGACAAAAATTTTTCTCTATCTTCCCAGCAGAAGAAAAAAATGATGTTTTTCTCAATATCTCGGCTAATAAATGCGATAGGAAGGCGCGGTAAACGGCGTTCTTCATCATTTTTATAGCGACTAAGTATAGAGAGAAAAAAATCCGAAATTCCGAGACAAAAATTTTTCTCGGTCTTCCCAGCAGAAGAAAAAAATGATGTTTTTCTCAATATCTCAGCTAATAAATGCGATAGGAAGGTGCGGTAAACGGCGTTCTTCATCATTTTTATAGCGACTAAGTATAGAGAGAAAAAATCCGAAATTCGGAGACAAAAATTTTTCTCTATCTTCCCAGCAGAATACAAAAATGATGTTTTTCTCAATATCTCAGCTAATTAATGCGATAGGAAGGCGCGGTAAACGGCGTTCTTCATCATTTTTATAGCGACTAAGTATAGAGAGAAAAAATCCGAAATTCCGAGACAAAACTTTTTCTCGGTCTTCCCAGCAGAAGAAAAAAATGATGTTTTTCTCAATATCTCAGCTAATAAATGCGATAGGAAGGTGCGGTAAACGGCGTTCTTCATCATTTTTATAGCGACTAAGTATAGAGAGAAAAAATCCGAAATTCGGAGACAAAAATTTTTCTCTATCTTCCCAGCAGAATACAAAAATGATGTTTTTCTCAATATTTCAGCTAATAAATGCGATAGGAAGGCGCGGTAAACGGCGTTCTTCATCATTTTTATAGCGACTAAGTATAGAGAGAAAAAATCCGAAATTCGGAGACAAAAATTTTTCTCTATCTTCCCAGCAGAATACAAAAATGATGTTTTTCTCAATATCTCAGCTAATTAATGCGATAGGAAGGCGCGGTAAACGGCGTTCTTCATCATTTTTATAGCGACTAAGTATAGAGAGAAAAAATCCGAAATTCCGAGACAAAAATTTTTCTCGGTCTTCCCAGCAGAAGAAAAAAATGATGTTTTTCTCAATATCTCAGCTAATAAATGCGATAGGAAGGTGCGGTAAACGGCGTTCTTCATCATTTTTATAGCGACTAAGTATAGAGAGAAAAAATCCGAAATTCGGAGACAAAAATTTTTCTCTATCTTCCAAGCAGAATACAAAAATGATGTTTTTCTCAATATCTCAGCTAATAAATGCGATAGGAAGGCGCGGTAAACGGCGTTCTTCATCTTTTATTATAGCGAGTAAGTAAAGAAAGAAAAAATCCGAAATTCGGAGACAAAACTTTTTCTCGGTCTTCCCAGCAGAAGAAACAAATGCTGTTTTTCTCAATATCTCAGCTAATAAATGCGATAGGAAGGCGCGGTAAACGGCGTTCTTCATCATTTTTATAGCGACTAAGTATAGAGAGAAAAAATCCGAAATTCCGAGACAAAAATTTTTCTCTATCTTCCCAGCAGAAGAAAAAAATGATGTTTTTCTCAATATCTCGGCTAATAAATGCGATAGGAAGGCGCGGTAAACGGCGTTCTTCATCATTTTTATAGCGACTAAGTATAGAGAGAAAAAAATCCGAAATTCCGAGACAAAAATTTTTCTCGGTCTTCCCAGCAGAAGAAAAAAATGATGTTTTTCTCAATATCTCAGCTAATAAATGCGATAGGAAGGTGCGGTAAACGGCGTTCTTCATCATTTTTATAGCGACTAAGTATAGAGAGAAAAAATCCGAAATTCGGAGACAAAAATTTTTCTCTATCTTCCCAGCAGAATACAAAAATGATGTTTTTCTCAATATCTCAGCTAATAAATGCGATAGGAAGGCGCGGTAAACGGCGTTCTTCATCATTTTTATAGCGACTAAGTATAGAGAGAAAAAATCCGAAATTCGGAGACAAAAATTTTTCTCGGTCTTCCCAGCAGAAGAAAAAAATGATGTTTTTCTCAATATCTCAGCTAATAAATGCGATAGGAAGGCGCGGTAAACGGCGTTCTTCATCATTTTTATAGCGACTAAGTATAGAGAGAAAAAATCCGAAATTCGGAGACAAAATTTTTTCTCTATCTTCCCAGCAGAAGAAAAAATGATGTTTTCTCAATATCTCGGCTAATAAATGCGATAGGAAGGGAAGGCGCGGTAAACGGCGTTCTTCATCATTTTTATAGCGACTAAGAAAAAATCCGAAATTCCGAGACAAAAATTTTTCTCGGTCTTCTCAGCAGAAGAAAAAAATGATGTTTTTCTCAATATCTCAGCTAATAAATGCGATAGGAAGGTGCGGTAAACGGCGTTCTTCATCATTTTTATAGCGACTAAGTATAGAGAGAAAAAATCCGAAATTCGGAGACAAAAATTTTTCTCTATCTTCCCAGCAGAATACAAAAATGATGTTTTTCTCAATATTTCAGCTAATAAATGCGATAGGAAGGCGCGGTAAACGGCGTTCTTCATCATTTTTATAGCGACTAAGTATAGAGAGAAAAAATCCGAAATTCGGAGACAAAAACCGCATACATCATCTTTTGGAGAGACTTTGTATGTAGTCTTGTTTTTTTTTTTTTTTTTTTTCTTGTTCTGTTGTTCTGCTAACTTGACCATTTCTTCTGTTGGTTTAGTTGGTTTGCTAATATGACCATTTTCTACTGGTTCTGCTCTTATTTGACCAGTTCGTTCTGCTCGTTCTGCTGTTCTGTTGTTCTGCTATCTTGACCAATCCATTCTGCTAGTTCTGCTGTTCTGCTAGCTTGACCAATCCGTTCTGCTCGTTCTGCTGTTCTGCTTACTTGACCATTTCGTTCTGCTCGTTCTGCTGTTCTGCTAACTTGACCATTTCCACATTAGCAATATGTGTACAAAGGCGAATAGAACACTTGGTTTCCTGAGGCGAAATCTTCATCAGTGTCCTCAGGATGTGAAAGAAACAGCATACAGGGGACTTGTTCGCCCAATCTTGGAATATGGTAGTTGCATCTGGGACCCAAGCGGAGTGGTCCTAAATGAAGAAATTGAAAAAGTTCAGAATAGAGCTGCTAGATTTGTAACTGGAAATTATTGCTTTGAAACTGGGAGCATGACTGGAATTCTAGGAAAATTAAGATGGGAGTCTCTAAAGAAAAGGAGAAGAGACAGTAGGCTCATACTCTTATACAAAGGTCTAAAGGGTGCTGCCAGCATTCCAACAGATGACCTTGTTCCCCCAGCTAGGCATTGTAGAAAACACCATTCAATGACGTTTCAGACCCTTACTGCAAGAACGGATATCTATAAAGAATCGTTTTTCCCCCGAACCATTAGAGATTGGAATGCCCTTCCCAATTCTATTATTTTGACGGCTGAAGGTGCTGAGGATTGTGTAGCTAAGTTTACATCTTTGGTTAGAGCTAGGGACTAACTTCCCATATCACAGGTCCTGGTGTATGAATGTCATTTGACGTGTCACCAGTAACAGTTCTGATTCTGATTCTGATCAATATTCACCTTAGTATTGGACGATGACGTCATCAGTCACAATGGCGTAGTGGTTATACACTTCGGTTAGCGTCTAAGAGGCCCTCGGTTCGATCCCCACTCCCGGCATCTTATTTTTCCTTTTTTTTTTTTAACTACTGTTGTGCTTTGAAAAATACTTTTTATGCTTTGACCATTGTTTTTATTTTCCACAGTTGATTTTTTTTTTAATTATTGCCATGCTACTAAATGGGCGAGTTTTTTAAATGTATTATGTTTTTCAAAGGAAAAAAAAAAAAAAAAAAAAAAAAAAAAACATCGGCCTCATCAGCATGAGGACAATGCTTTTGAGATGTTTTATTAAATAATCTACTGCAAGAAAGCTTCTGCTATTGTCGTCATCAATGCCCCCGTCTATCGGGTGCTTCCACCTAGAGCTTAAACGATCGCACAAAAGTACAGGTAACTGGCTTCCAATGCAAGGTGGTGCTAGTTGAACCATCCATACATATAAACCCATTGGTTTCATTGGGCAGCAGGGCTTGGTGTGTCATTGCCTCTCATTGCCGTGTAAATGTCTCACAAAGTTAGGAGCGACGTCTCCAAAGTGCCCCAAATCGTGTTGATGTGGACGTTAAACCACAATTGAAACGAACACGTCGTAAGCAGACTACATCAATAAGTTATGACAGCAAGTTTATATAGTACGATGCCCTGCTTGTTGAACTCGTGTTTTCAAAAAGACAAAGGGCAAAATGATGCTCGCAAGATAAGTCCCATGTATGATAATGCAAGTAGCTTAATGAACTGGATTCTGGGGTTGAAGGAAATTCAAATCCGGGAATACAGGGATGGAAATACTTGTCATATATAAAATAAATTCATGTATGATAAAAAGTTTTATTTGATAAATGTAAGTAACTCAGTAAAGTGGATCTTGTTTTCATATACGATCAGCTCTAGAGGCTTCAAATGTGCGAATAAACAGATGGAAATAATTGGACCTTGGACAAATCTGGTCCCTATCTATCCATCTATCTATCTATCTATCTATCTATCTATCTATCTATCTATCTATCTATCTATCTATCTATCTATCTATCTATCTATCTATCTATCTATCAGATTTATCTATCTGTCTATCTATCTCTTTTTTTTTTTTTTTTTTTTGTTGTTTTTGGTTTTACAGCCCTTTCAAGATTATTTCACTCATATCGAGCCGATCGTTAATCAGAGGTGGGCGAAAACCGGAGTACCCGGAGAAAAACCACCTGACCTTCCGTTGCAGAACTTGGCGTCTCACATGTGACCCGAGCGAGGCTCGAACCACAGCGGTGAGAGACCTAATGATCAAGAGTCGCGCTCTTAACCACTAGGCCACGAAGGCCATATCTATCTATCTATCTATCTATCTATCTATCTATCTATCTATCTATCTATCTATCTATCTATCTATCTATCTATCTATCTATCTATCTATCTACCTATCTATCTATCTATCTATCTATCTATCTATATCTATCTATCTATCTATCTATCGGATTTCTAGTTCTCATTCTTATACTGTACGGTTTTTGAATTGGCATTCACCGTGGAAGAGGGAAGAATATGCCACTGGGGAATAGTTAAAGGAAAAAAGGAATGTTTCAGGGCATCACTACAGGACTGGTGCCAACGATATTGTGAGTTGTTTACTTTTGATTTTCTTGTTTGGGTTGAAGCTGTCTCAGGGGTTAAATAACTGTCTTTATTAATAGAGTATTTTATACAAGAATGTTAAAGAGGACTGCTCACGAAGGCCCTCTCAGGATGGCCATTCTAGATCGTTAAGCATGTCACGGACTCTTCTTCTATTTCGCCATCATCAGCAGGTTCATCAAGAAGCTGTCCTCTGCACCTTCCCCCACTTGCTGAATCTGAGTTTTAACATAGGCATGCCAAATGTGTGTTGCATGTTCAATTTAATGGCGAACCAGTGTTTTATATGCAGTACCCATTGTCTGCCTAGGTGCAAAGGCAAAGTTACGTCTAAGAAATGCCAAAGTCCTAGTTGCTTTCGATGTTATCACTGAAATGTGTTGACCCAAATCAGGATCGTCAGTGATGGTGATACCCAGGTATTTAATGGCTCATTTTTTTGTATAGTGTATAATCAAACTTAACTTGCTTGTCCAGAGGATGCCGTGACACCCTCATTGAATGGTATTGGGCCACATTGAACTTCATCTGCCAATCAGCCTCACACTGTGCTGGTCGATCCAGGCCATCTTGTAAAATAAGACGGTCAGAAGGAGAATATATGTTCCTTTACATGACAAAGCCATCAGCAAACAAACGGACGGATGACCTAATATTATCAGGGAGAACATTAATGAATACCAAGAAAAGAACCGGCCTAAGGACTGCACCTTGGGGGACACCAGATAAAACTAGGACTTAATCAGAAGAAAAACAACAATTGTTAGCGTCCGAAACCCGCCTATGTGTAGATCCTCTTATCCGCTAGTTGAACAATTAATACAATAGCCTTCCGTGAGGTTCGTTGTCAAGGGCCTTGACAAAGTCCATGGTGATCATGTCAGTCTGTTTGTGGCACGGTTTATGGCCCCATCCAGATTGTTCACTATATCATTTTAAAATTGAGCTAATTGAGTTTCGCAAGACCTTTGACTTCGGAAAACATGTTGACAGTCAGCAAGAATGCTCACAAAGGTTAGGTGCTTGTTGATGTTGCTAACTGATATATGCTCCAGGGTTTTGCAACAGGGTTTTCCAGTCATAAAAAGAACATAAGAAGAAGCGCACAGCCCTGATTTTACAATGACATTTAACAATCGAATGTTTGTTCAGTAAAGTAAGAAAATACAACATCTCAGTGGTATTCCATCAAAATATATCCGAAATGCCAGATAATCCTGCAGTGTATACGACGTTTATTAGCTTTCTGTGTAATTGAAGTAAGATATATATATACTTGCATTGAAACGTTTTTGAAGTGAATGATTTTTCATTAGTTTCTTTCCTTCTTTCTTTCTTATTTAAGGTAGCGTAAAGTAAAAAGTTCATGCAACAATAGGCCCATGGGCCATTATGCTCACCAGAGCTCAGATGAGCCACTATGCTCACCAGAGTTCAGGTGGGTTCTGCTCACTGGAAGCCATCTGTTTTATCAAGCAGAGGCAGACCCCAGCCAAGGACGCTTCGGATGAAATTTGAACCCATTCGACCTAGTGACTTCAGAGATGTCTTTTAATGTGCTGGCACCAGATGACTTATGATATATGACAAATGCCCATCCTTTAAGTTCCCCCAGCAACTTTCGGCTCTGGTCAGATAAAAAAATTAACAACAACCAAACCTGTAATGGCTAATATGGTTAATATTTCTATAGTGTCAGATTCATGTAGCATATGGTTGCTGAGGAGCCCAATGTTATAAAGCGTTGAACATTCTATGCTTTCTGGGGATATGCTTATTTATTTATTTCCGTTTCTATGACAGCCAATAAAAAGGAGCAGCAGCCTAAAATCATATGGCAAATAGACCATGGCTTAAGGAACATTTCTATGAAAGTTTTGTCACAATATCTGCAATGACTTGGTAGTTAATACCTGTTTTCATTTTTCTAAATCTAAGTTGCCATAGCAACCAAATTAATGCGCCAAATGTCATAAAGACACATAAACTTTCAATCCCCTAGTCCAAGGATTTTACAGATGAAATTTGGGCTTGATTGGACCAGTGGATTCAGGGGAAATCTAGTAAGAAAGTGTTGACGGAAGACAGACGACGATGGACAATTGCCCATCCTCCTATATGCGTCCTAGGAGCCTTTGGTTCTGGTGAGCTTAAAATAATTTTACTTGAAGAAAAAGGTATATAATAAACACATTATAACTATGTCAACTTGATCTGCCGTTCAATATTGCATCTCGTGATCTTTCCTCAATAAACAGTCACATTTGTGATACAGTGCGGCAGATCAAGTTATGTTATAATAATGTGTATTTAATGAACATCTAAACCCGTTCGTTACCATGGCAACATAAATTTTAGCGATATCTTCTTCCATATAAATTGTTGCAGAACCTTGAATGCGTCTTCCTAGTAATTACAAATATAATTGTTATCATTTGTTTGTTTCTGACCACAAACGGGATAAAATTAAATCAAAAATGAAGTTTTCATCTGATGTTCTTTTGTTGCTATAGCAACCATACTACATAAGCTTGGAACTTATTTTTGCCGTTTTTTAAGATACCACGCCATATACTATTAACACAAAAAAATTTAACAATTTTTGAAACAGGGCCATTTTTTGCCCTTCGTGAACCAAGCCCTTTAGATTTATGAAGGCAGTTATAATGAAGACACACAGTTCATATTTCAGTAAAAAATAACGAAATAAGAAAAAATGACAGTGGTGTAAACCAATGTAAATGCAACTTTATGTAAAGTGGGAATTACAAGGGTATTATTTGCATGGACTTGTGCATGTGATCACAGACTATTAAAAGCTAAAACGAAGATCATTTATTCTTAAAAAATCATACTAGAGCCGGGACACAACATTTCCTACAATTTGTATGTGCGCCCTACGAAGACTCAGGATAGCCTGCGCCGATACGCGCAGTCTGATCAGAGGCCCCGTAGTGCGTTCTAAGGGTAGCTTAGGACTAAGGCTGATAGGATTAATCATATAATCGATTAATCGATCGATAAATTCCACAAAAATGATTATCATTTCTGATTTGCTTTTAATCGATTACTTGATAGGTACAATTTACTCCCAAAGTAATGCTTAAAATAGCGGGATGAGTGGCAAACAGTGCAGACCCTGATGAGACGCCGCATTCTGCGGCGTCTCATCTGGGTCTTCACTGTTTGCTCAGGCCTGTCTGTTCAAATATGCATATATGGTAAAGTGCAACATATGGTAAGAGTCATGCTCAGACAGAAAGCCAGAACGGAAAAAAATGACAAAAACCTTAGCGATGACTAATCGATTATCGATCGCAAAGGCAGGACTGATAATCGATTGTCTTTTGTAGCTCTGATTAGCCAGCCCTACTTAGGACCAATTGTTCCTTCATGCAGCAAGAGAAGTCTATGGCCAGACTATATGGATGCGCAGGCTGATTTGAGTCTTCGTTGGATGCACATGTAAATGGTAGGAAATGCTGTGCCCAGGCTTATGTAAAAGGTTTCGGTTATTCGACCTTTCTTTTTACTCATTGTCCTCTAGTCAGAAACTACCTTTGGAACTGTTCAAAAGTGGTCCTTAACACTTATCTTGCTGAATATTCATTTTAGCCACACCCATCTCTGAATTTGAACCAATCAGATTGTTTGATGTAATTTATTCCTACAAATTCAAAAACTGAATGTCAAACACTTTTTCCAAAGATATGGGTTGTCGTGAACAGCATGACAAGAGTTAATATCACATTTTACTTGAGCATCCCAAAAGGTGGTATGAATGCAGAAAGGGTGGAGTTGAGTGAGTGAGTGTTTGAGTTTTACGTCCCACCAACAGCTAAGGTCTTACGGAGACGGGACCTCGGTTTAAAGACTCATCCGAAAGTTTGGAGAAGCCCAGGATCGATCCTGCGACCCCTGGTTTACAAGGCGAGTAGCGTGTCCACTGCACCACGGAGGCTTCTAAAGGGTGGAGTTGGTTAATAAGCAGACTGATCTGAGAAACTGCTGGTAGCACTCGCCTTTTTGAAGAGTTTTCATGGCTAACTGGCGAAGTTTTTTTTTTTTCATCAGACCGAAACGGCTCGACGGGGTGCCCCAAAAATCACGACCTTTAAGCAGAGAAGGCTTGGAGTATTACCTTTAACTTTACGTTGTCAAAGCTATTTCGGCTATCCACTGAGAAACACACAAGAAATATATCCTGAAAGGGAAGACAAACCCCACAATGAGGAAAAGATCAAGACAATTAAATGACATATATATGCAAAATAATAATATCTTTCATGGATTAGGAACTGATATTTTTCAAAGAAAAAATGTTAATTCGAGACAGTGTCTGAAAATGGCATTTTTTTCTCTTTAGAATCTGTGCTTTTTTCAGTTCTCTTTGCATGCTGGGTAATTTTATATACTTTTTGTCGTATGAAGTTTTTTTTAATCGTTTGTTTTTAAATAGACTCTTCCATGACTACCATAAGAATGCCATACAGTTTTGATCCAGACCAGGCCGGACGTTTTGTCTCCACACTATTTGCAAAGGTTATCAGGATATCAGCACAGAACGGGGAATAAGCTATTTATCCATTTTTGTACCAAATGGAATCAACCTCCTTATGTATACCAGGAGTCCATTCCAAAATTAAGGGATGCCAAGTTGTTTTCTTAAAAATTTACTTGAGGAATCGCTTAACTTTTCACAAACAGAGTAGGCCCTGCCCTGAGCAGACGCCGCATCCTGCGGCGTCTGATCTGGGCCTGCACTGTTTGACCGGGTACCCGTTTTGGGGTTTCCGCTACAAAATGGGTTATACTGTGAACAGTTCGGACGAACAGAACAGAACACAGCTTTATTCACTCAAGTCAGCAATAACACATAAGAGTATTTAAAAGCATTATGGTACATCTAGAGCAGAATAAAATATGAATGTATACTCGTGTTCGTTTTTTTGGAGTTTAACGACACAGTCAACACCTTTTAGGTCATATCGAGCCGGTCAGTGTACCTAACTCAATTTTCTCTGGAAAGGCTTTTTACATTCATGTGTAAGCGGTTACCAAGTAAGAAATAAGAAACAAATTATATACCCCCGCAAACCCCAGTTTTCTATATGGGTCGCGTCAAGCGATTTTGGTACTTATCGCCTATGCGAGCAGCGAAGGTTCAGGCGAGCCTGCGCATCCGCGCAGTCTCGCCAGAACCTTCGCTGCTCGCTCATACAAGCAGTGAATCAAGAGGAACCTTCAGACAGACAACCATATCCCTGGCCCCTCTGAATGGCTGGGCATGCCCAGTTAAAATTTGTCATGACGGAATGCTCGAAGACCCAAATTCGCTTGGCGGGGCTCATATATAAAATGGGCTTTTAGGAGTTTTCATTGCACGGACTTGTTATCGTGATGATTTGTTATGGAAACGGTGTCTTCAAGCGTGCATACAGCGAAAACAAATGTGTGTATCTCGGCATTCCATCTCCGGTTTGACAAGCTTTGCATCAATGACTATCAGTTTTTGCCTGGCATACAAGTCCGATGGTACAGGTTCCTTGCCGTGCCTAATAAAAGGTAATCAATTATTTTGATTGTCGTTGGTGCCGGGGCTACACCACTGGATTGTGCAGGCCAAGAAGTGTAGACGTATGGACACAAAAAGGACCGTTTGATGGTTTTGTTTGATTTGAAGTTTAACGTCCCCGTCAACACTGTAAAGGTCATTTTGGAGACGTTGCTTCCAGTTTGGTGAGATTTTTACCCGACATTGAGATGAAATGACTGCTCAAGCCCTGCCTTCCAATGAAACCAATAGGGTTTATAAGCATGGACTGGCCGACTCGCATCGCATTGCCTGGGCAGGCTTAGATCCTCTCAACGGTTTACCAGTATTCGTGTGCGAGTCGTTTTCAACTCTGCGTAGCATCATGCAGCCCATCTATTTCTTCAAGCCCCGATAGGCAGGGGCTAGACCGTTTGATGGAACAGCCTACCAGTGACGCCAGCAACAGTCAGATGAGCCAACGCGGATAGATGCCAAGTTTAGCCTCCCTTTTGTCGGAACTCTGACATTTTTAAAGGCCACCTCGGTCGGATATTCTGACGGACACTGGCTATGGAACACGATTTGCAGGTCGGAAATTTACCACGTTCCATAAGCGCGATTGATAGTCCATCGTTTTTTTTTTTTTAGTGTTATTTGAACTTACAGACCATGTTCGTCTTTACTGCACCATGTCTGAGGCGAGAGGGATGCATCGGCCCGATGTATCCCTCCATGCGGGGTAGCCCCTATGTGCTTATAGCACCCGGTTACCTTAAAATCCTGCCATCGACCGACCGGGCCCTAATATGCTAAAAGCGCCCAGTTACCTTAAAAGTCATTCACCAATCAACCAGGAGTAATATCATACCGTAAGGGGATAGGAGAGTGGTCTGAGTCTGTCGTAGTCTTCTTGCCCAGCAGTGTCCCACAAATTTAAAACAACGGCCTCTCCATCGACTTTCAAGCTGGTTGTGTAATTATCGAATCTGAAAGGTAAAAAAACTCTAACATTACGCTGTCGCAGGGTTAAGAATCAAAGCACTGGCTGCACCGGTGGGTCTATTTTATCAGAAAAAAAGCTAGCTGAATGGTCCTAAACGGAAACTTAGACAAGATCATTCAGCCCTTCAAATTACTGTTCCTAAAACGAAGTGTCGACCCTGATCAAATGTGGCTTTCTGCGGTGTCTGATCTGTGTCCATACCGTTTGCCTAACACAGCATATTCCATGTCTTTCATTAACCCTTTTTGTACCGAATGGAATCTTCCTCAGTATATATACCAGGAGTCCATTCCATAATTAAGGGGTTTCAGGTTGTTTTTCCTTCAAAATGGCTTTACTTTTCAGAGACAGTGTAGGCCCTGATCAGACGCCGCATTCTGCGGCGTCTTATCTGGGCCTGCACGGTTTGTCACCTACCCCTTTTGGGGTTTCCGGTACCAAATGGGTTGAGCTGCATGGTTACCATCAAATCCTGCTTTTGCAGTGTTGTATATTTATGTCTTGCTCCAAACCAGCACACGAGTCCAGCCCTGGCCCTCTTTGCAGAAATACCGGAAGTCAACGCGACAAGACTATCACAGCTATAAGTAGCATTCATCTGCATATCATTACGAAAACACCGTCCTATACAAAAACATTGTAAATTTTACCACAAAATAAACGAAACTGTTTAGATGAAAAATTGTGATGTTTCTTATTTCTGTTCAAAATATCGAGGCGATTCTAACGAGTACTCACAATCTATATTTTAGAGCAGAAATTGGCCCCCGCCCATCGGGGCTTGAAGAAATATATGGGCTGCATCATGCTTCCACGCAGAGCTGATACCGACCCGCACACGAGTACTGGTAAACCGCTTAGAGGATCTAAGCCTGCCCAGACAAAGCGCTGCGAGTCAGCACGTCCATGCTTATAAACCCTTATATTGGTTTCATTGGGCGGCAGGACTTGAGATGTCATTATATCTCAATGTCAGGTAAAAGTCCCACAAAATTGGAAGCAACGTCTCCAAATGACATTTACAGTGTTGACGGGGACGTTAAATCTCAAATAAAACAAACAAACAAACAAACAAACAAGAGCAGAAATAAGAAAAACAAGGTTTACCCCTATAAACCCCAGTTTTACAATATAAAAGTGAGGTTTATATGGTCGTTTTTTCGTGATATGTTCGGTTTTACTTCATTGGTCAGTGATAGTAAGTTGGACAATAATAACATAACACTTATTCGTTTGTAACTTTGAGTCGATTGACAAACAATCGACCAAAAATGTAGACAAATGTAGTTTAGGAAATGGACACACCATATCGCGGAGGTATAGTCTCTCCTTTTTTACTCGTTTTCTCCTATCCTTTTGAAAAGGAGAGGAGCAAAAAGTAGGAAAAAGGAAAAAATATGCTACACATGTACATATGTATCACATGTATCATAATGATAGGGCTACGTTGCATAAGCAGCTTTTCCGTATCTTCCATCGAAAGTTTTCATCCATATCACACAGACAGGATTCCCCACAATCGGGGTAGGTAGAGCGTCGATCTTTTTTTAAGAACAGCAACATGTTGGAGAAAAATACATTTTGTCTAGTGCCTGACCTGGTCTGTGTTGGCTCCGCCACAGTCATATTGAACCATATAGTCCAAACTTTCTATGAAAAGTGCTCCCACAAAATTGGAAGCAACGTCTCCAAAATGACATATACAGTGTTGACGGGGACGTTAAACCTCAAATCAAACAAATACACCATGAAATGTCCATTGAAAAACAATGTAGACCAAGAACAGGTCAAAAGTCTTGCAGTGGAGTAAATAGTTTTGCCTCAATCTCAATTTACAAGGCCGGACGTGTCCAAATTCGAAGATGAATGTATCGAATGGGTCGAAAGGTTTAACGAGTGCCCAACAGTCAAGATAACTGACGAACGTATGTAAAAAGATATTTAGCTTACAAACTTAAAATGCCAATTTTTCAAAGGGTCATAATACAAGAAAAAAAGTTGATCGCATCCTGTAAAGTTTCAAGGCAATAGCGCAAACGTACAATGCCCAATGTTTCAAAGGCCATAACTACAGAAAACACTATTTTTTTTTCAAACGTTAATCAGTTCATCTGCTCACCATTCCTTAACGGTAGATTAAGTTTCAACATAAAAGCTCAAATAGTTTTGACATATCTTGCTTGCAAGATTTCGCTGCATTTTTTTCAAAGGGACATAAATTAAGAAAGGGGCATAGTCTTGATAAACAAGTGTCAATTAGTTTTTTTTTTATAAAAATCCATATATGAAATTTCAATAAACCTAGCATGAACAGTTCAAAAGTTATGCTATGCAGAAAAAAAACGCGACGGACAGCGGAAGGGCGGAAGGTCGGACGGTCGGACGGTCGGACGAACAAAATAAAAGCAATAAGTACCATTGAAGGCATGGAGTGTGTGTGTGAATTCGGGTTTAACGTCGCTTTCAATAATTTTTCAGTCATATCACGACGGTGTCTGGTTGCGACAGGGAGCTCAATGCTCATGTTTATAGTGCTGCATCACTGAAGTATCATGTCCCAGACACATGACATGATACCACACCCAGTCACATTATCCTGACACTGGGTCGACCAGTCCTAGCTCTACCCCGTAAATCTGAGTGCCAAGCGAGGAGCAGCTAGTACCATTCTTAACGACTTTGGTATGTCGCGGCCCGGGATCGAACCCGTGACCTCCCGTTCCCCGGAGCGGACACTCTACCATCTGAGCTATCGGGGCCGGTTGAAGGCATGGAAATGTATACCTTTGCAAACCTTACTATTCTCTATACAAAATGGGTTTACCGGGTTTTCATTTCAAGAAGCTGTTAGGTGAGTGGGATTGGAGACGGCGAGTTGCTACTCTTACATGGAAGATGCACTTGTTCATTTAGCCTTTGGAAAGAGTGTGGTTGGGAGGGGATGGGATGGTTATTACTTCAGAGTAACTATCCGTGTTGGCGTGGCTTTTCTCCTTACAAGCCAGGGAAATGAATAGTCGTAAAAAGTACATATTAAAAACAAATTAATGAGGAAATTGTGTTTTCTTACAACCATGAAAGATAGTATTTTCTCAAATGGGTGAGTTCTGCGGGCGTATATTGTACTTACACTGTTGGTACATATTCTTCGGGGAATTTATCTTCTGCAAAACACTGCAACATACACGTCTTACCAACAGAACTGAAAAAATGAAATATGTTATATTCATGCTCAAAAGCTCCCTCTCTCCTTCTGTCTCTTGCGCCCCCCCCCCCCCCCCCCCGCTCTTACCCACACACATACACATACACATGTGCGCGCACGCATGCACGCATGCTTACACACAATAATAACGCTAGCAACGCCCCCAATAAAGCCCTGTGATCTTTATAATTTAATGAAATCTCCACGTGGAAACAATGCGAAATATGCGTAATAATTAAATTAAGCTGATAAGTGCTACGCCTGCTAATATAAAAGGAGGTTGTTTGTGGTGTTTATTTTATTTTAAGAGGAAGGTCGAATTCAAAATCCCCTGATCACTGTTCAATAGACATTTCCGAAAAATAGTGCAAGAGAAATACCGAGAAAAGCGATCTTTTACGATATCAGTTTGAGCCAGGACATGTCTAAACCTACAACGAAATCATAGTCTGCCCAGTCTACCCAGCCTGGATCCCGTGGTCATACTTTTGGGATAACCAAGAGTTATTGAGGGTTCATGCGAGCAACCATTAATCAGTGTGGTTTCCATTATGATAACATACCCCGGCGACGTAGTGCATATTTTCAAATCTCCAAAATGGCTAGTTTTCTGATGAAAATAAGTGATATCTGTCTTATTTATACTGCTAGGATAGGCTGTGGGCCTCATTGAGGCGGTTCTAATGAGTACCCACAACCTATGTATTGGAGCAGAAATAAGAAAATAAAAAAAATATATTACGAATACCCCCGTACCTAAGTTTTTTCTGTATAAAGTGTTTTATTTTTTGTGGGGAGGGGGTGATTTCACGGACATGTTACCGTTAAATGATGACAAATGATCTGTGTCTTCACTGGGCTGGTCACACAGGCCTTCTTGTAATAATAATAATAATGATAATAATAATAACTGATTTTACCGTACGCCCCCGGCCATCGGGGCTTGAAGAAACAGATGGGCTGCATGCATGATGCTTCCACGCAGAGCTGAAACCGACCCGCACACGATTACTGGTAAACCGCTTAGAGGATCTAGCCTGCCAGGCAAAGCGGTGCGAGTCGACACGTCAATGCTTATAAACCCTATTGGTTTCATTGGGCGGCAGGGCTTGGGCTGTCATTTCATCTCAATGGGTAAAAGTCCCACAGAATTAGAAGCAACGTCTCCAAAATGACCTTTACAGTGTTGACGGGGATGTTAAACCTCAAATCAAACAAACAAAAGATTCTGCTGTGGTCCAGTCACTGTGTTTCACCTATATACAGTAAAATTTCCTATATTAAAACCACCTTTTGTACTGTTCAAATGTGGTCTTCAAGATGACTTTTCAACAGTCTTGAAGTTGGTCTCTTACTAGAGGATACTGGGTGTGGAGATGTGAAACCTTTTACATGTAAATCATATTTTTAAAAGAAGAATTACAATAATATTAAGTCCACTTTTGGGACTGTGCAAACGTGGTCTTTTGAACTGTGTCAAAAATAGTGACTGGCTACAAGTCACTGTATACAGACAAACAAAAAAGAAAGAATAACTGCAACCTACTAAATAAGCTTTTTAAAGCATAATTAGTCTTAGTTTTAGGTGGTTTTAATAGCGGAATCCCACTGTATTTTTAATTTCAAGTGGTCTTAATAGCGGAATTTACTGTATCTGTATTTGTTTTGAATCATTTAAAATATTTACTTCCTTTTTCGCTACGCTTTGATAATGTGTATTTAAACCTATGCTAGTATTTTTTTTTTGCTACATGAATGGTTCCTGAATATGGTGAATATTTACTTCAGGTTGATACAAACGAGTAATTTAATATATTCATATAAAGTCAGGTATAAAACAGCTTACCCGGACTTAATTCAAACATACCGTATGCACACGCATCACGCGTCACATAACACAAACATGTACATGTGTCCTCTTTTTACCCCAAACGTTTAGGTTTGAATTTCATCACGAAAAAACGCCTATATAGTTTTGATCCTCTGAAACCCCACTTTTATATAGTAAAACTGGGGTTTGCTGGTTAAAGAACTCTACCGTAATTACATGATTACTGGGTAGGCTTTCATCCTGCAAAGCTGGAGTGTGTGTAATATACACCGGCTGTGTCCCCTCCAGGGGTTAAAGAAAGAAAGAAAGAAAGAAAGAAAGAAAGAAAGAAAGAAAAGAAAGAAAGAAAGAAAGAAAGAAAGAAAGAAAGACAGAAAGAAAGAAAGACAGAAAGAAAGAAAGAAAGGTTTTACTGCGAATGTACATGTATCAGAGCTAATCACCCTACAGGCACAGAACGTTGACTCAACGTTGAACTATCGTTGAAACAACGTTTTCAACGTTGTTTCAACGTTAGTTCAACGTTGAGTGCCTGCTGGGCACTCTCTGGGGTTATCCAGCAGACGTCAATCTGTTGATAGTTTTCTATTTTTTCGAAGAAAACTGGACTTGATATCTCATGCAAATTGTCTCCTTTTCTGGCAAAAATATGGAAAACTTTTTTTAAAAAATGTCATTTGCTTAAAAACATTGAATTGAATTGAAGTTCTACATACCCGTCAACACTGTTTTGGTCATTCTGGAGACATTGCTTCCAATTTTTGGGACTTCCCAGTAAGCATTCTACATAAATCTACAGCGGGCCGTTAGCGGCCCGTCAGGGTAGCTGACGGGCCGCTAACGGCCCGCTGTAGATTTATGTAGAATGCTAGCAGGGTTTTACCTGGGATGGATATAAATTAAGGCGTAACCATACCAAATTTAGTGACACAGAGGCCTTTCTGATATTTAATCTTCATCTCAAGCCCTACCGCCTGAACAAACCAATAGGATCTATATGCAGGGACGGTCCGACACGCACCACAATGCCTGGGTAGGCTTAGACCTTCTCAGCAGTTTACCGGTATTCATTTGGAGTCAGTTTGAGCTCTGTGGACGCACCATGCAGCCACATATATTTCTCAAAGCCCCGCTGCATGCAGATCGTTAATACGATTTGAAAAAAAAGAAATTTATAGCCGAGTCGGAAAGCGACCATCCAGGATTATACCAAAAGCTCGCTGAACCGTCAATATAACCCAGGTCGATGCTCAAGTTAATATCACGAAAGTGAGCCAAAAGGTGTTGGCGCAGTGTAGGCTCATATCAGACACATTCTAGACTGTTTGCTTATACAGGATTTTTAACACAAAAAAACCAGTAGATTTCATAATCTCTCTCTCTCTCTCTCTCTCTCTCTCTCTCTCTTCGTCTTCAACATTTCATCACTAATTTTTCTCAAATTACAAATATCAGTCGCATAAAAACATACCCATCTCCAACAATAACACATTTAATTTGTGCAGGCATATCCTTCTCACTCATAATCCTGTTAACAGGTGAAGTCAACAACTTTTTAGATTATGGTTTTCGTACTTTTATACCGATGAATGTATCTATTTTTAGAATATCCACTTCGTTGATAGTCACATCCACATTAGTATATTTATATGATATAAGTAGTTCCGATTCATGAATTGCTTTGTTACCAATGTACCCCCAGTGGTAACACACCCAACTGCACGACCCGCAGAAAAAGCTAGCGACCGACTGAAGTCGGTTGATTTTCTAAGAGTGCCCTAAAATCACCGTGTCATTCTGTCAGTCTGTCTGTCCGTCCGTAACCCGTTTGTGAAAATTGGTGATAGTGACTTAACCGATTGGAATATTTAAATAATTTTTGGCATACTGATAGATATCAATGAGATCCAACCAATGAACTTGCCAAATATTACATTCCATTTACTATAGCCTCGCCGAGGCGAAAAATGTGAAAATTTTCGAACTGCTTCTCCTCGGAAACCGTTGGGCCGATTGAAGTCAAATTTCATATGGAGCCTCTATGGGTTGGGTAAAACCAAAATTCGCTCATGGAGTCCAGGTCACATGACCAAAATGGCCGCAAAGCCATATATGGTAAAAACCCTTCAAAAATAGTCTTCTCCAGAACCACTGGGCAGATTTCCACGAAACTTGATAAATAGCATCTGGGACGTAAGCCCATCATAAAGTGCTAAAATGGTGACCCTGGGTTGACCTGGACATTCTTTGTGCCTAGGTCAAACTTTGACACGTATGCTTTTGTATTGGAAAAGTAAGAATGCATTTTATCCTGCAAACGATTCAGAATACAGTACTAAAGTATAAGATATATTTTTGCTCCTTACGATAAGGCGCATTTATTGGGGGAACCGTTTTAGGTCCAGGTCACATGACCAAAATGGCCGCCATACCCATATATGGTAACACTCAAAAAGCTAAAAGCATCAGGCGGGTCGTGCACTTCAGCTGAAGCACTGGTTTTTCTTTAATTTTGGAAAGATTACCCATTTGCCAGTTGGTTATCATAAACTGTACTGGCCCTCTGAGCATTATCGTGATTCAGGAATGCCTTCAACAGCCAAGAGGTTATGTTAACAGAGAGTAAACGCCACATTTTAATACATAAAATACCCTTTATCAAACGATTTCTACAATTCCAGCCTTTAATTAAACACCTCGACAATTAAGAGCATCAGCCTTAGGAGGCGAAAGAGTTGACCATTATTGACATAGGAGACAAAACTACTTTTGCAGGAGTTGCCTCTCCTGAAGGTGTTCCCATTTCCCTTAATATTTCTGGGTAAGATCGACTTTTTCTTTTTCAGTGCAGTTGTCCTGTAGCATGATATACTTGGACAAGCGCTGTTCCATTGCCATCAGCCCAGTACTGAAGAAGCCAGAGTCCTTGTCTCCAACCCACTCTTAACTGCCGCCATGACTTTTTTCGTTGGACCGATAATGACTTCCAACTTGTATATCCATCCATTAAGAAATACTCACTAGGAACTAAGTCCGGAGAATAGGCGGGGTGCGGTATTAGCTCGTACCCATTCCGTTCAACAGCATCCTTTGCAATTTTGCAAGTGTAGACTCTTGCATTGTCCTGTTGGAATAGAATCCCTTTAGAGAGTTTACCTCGGCGTTTTTCACGGATCGCAGTTCTCGCGTAATACGCACCTGTTATTGCACCGCTCTTTGCTAGAAAGTCCAGCATATTAACGCCTTGTGCATCCCAAAATACAGTTGCCAAAGCCCTGCCAGCAGATGGTTGCGTTTTGAACGATTTTGGCCTCGGAGAGCCCGGACCTACCCACTGGTAACTTTGAGTTTTATTCTCTGGCTCATAATAATGGACCCAGGACTCATCTACAGCCACCAGACGTGAATGAAAATCATCTTTGCTTGACCTAAACCGCTTCAACAATGCGCTGCATGCTGATGCCCTGGTTCCCGTTTGCTCGTCGTCAATGGGCGCATACCCAAGCGATTTTGTAAAATTCTTGAAACGCTACCATGTGAAATATGTAATGCATTCGCTAGTTCTTCCACCTTAATTCGCCTATTAGAGTACACCAGATCCCGGACTTTGTTACACATTTCTTCATCGGTGGCATCTGATGGGTGTTTTTAGGTTCTGCGTGAAATTTTCATTTGCGCATGCGTATTTTCAATTTGTATGCAGATCCCTTCCAGGTACATGAGCAAGATAACTCTGGAATAAAACGTTGTATGTTCAGTATGTCGAATTGAAGTGAAGGCAATGATCAGGAATCGATATAACTACGAACGCCTCCCATCAGAGACACCAAGGGAACAAAACACGAACATAAAACAATTAAATCCTAATGAAAACAACACATCGGAAAGCCAAAAGGACAGTTACTTTCCCACAAAATGGCTTAAAGGCTAGCCAAAATAATAAAATAAGACAATACATGCATGCAAAGACCAACTGTAACAAAAATAAACCGCGACAGAAGAACCGCAATGTAAAGGTTAGAAAAAATATTTCAGTGGACATTTTACGTGGTCACAATTCTCGTCCTTGGTAGACAAATATGTTTGTTAGTGCCAACTCATTAGTGTTTGATGTTTCGTCAAGGGTTTCACAAGAACTTTAGAAGCTAGAACCCCCAAAGTTGGAATGTATGTCATCTAAGTAATGATGACTTACATTGTGTAAGACACAATGGGTTTTCTTGGCTTATTTGTACATTTGATCTTTCATTGTTTTTTTCTCTCCATTGTGGCCAATGTTATTTTTTTCCGCCCACCAAAAGAGAAGTTTTTTTCCGACTTTCTCCTGAATCCCATTTGTGTAACATTGTACTTTTATAGCTTTTATGTGTTGAGTTTATATGTATTAGTTATACAAATAAAATAAAGTTTAAACTAATGTTATTTTTTTTTATCGAAGATTTCTCAGAAGCTTAAAGCTAATAGCCCCAAACTGGTTGTGCAATGCAATAATGTTGACCTATATTGTGTAAGTGACAATGGGCATTCCCAGCTTGTTTGAGAAGCCTCCGTGGTGTAGTGGTTACGCTACTCGCCTTGTAAACCAGGGGTCGCAGTATCGATCCCGGGCTTCTCCGGACTTTCGTGTGAGTCTTTAAACCGAGGTCCCGTCTCTGTATGACCTTAGCTGTTGGTGGGACGTAAAACTCGAACACTCACTCACTCCCAGCTTATTTGTTTAATCTGTTCTTTCATTCTTCTTTTTCTCCATATAGACCAATGTTAAATGTTTCGTCAAGGGTTTCTCAAGCACTTTAAAAGCTTGAACCCTCAAAGTTGGAATGCTAGGCAATGCTAATTACTTGTATTGTGTAAGAGACAATGGGCTTTCTCAGCTTATTTGTTTATGTTCTTTTATCTTTCTTTTTATCCTTATAGGATAATGCAAAAGCCTCAAACTTGGTATGCAATGCTATAACGGTGATTTGTATTGTGTTAGAAACAATGGGCTTTATCAGCTTATTTGTTCATTTGTCCCATCATTCTTTTTTCTCTTTTAACTTTTTGTCAAATATTTTTCAGGAACTATAAACACTAGAAGCCTTAAACTTGGTATGTAATGCTATTAATAATGATGACTAACACTGTGTAAGAGTCAATGGGCTTTCTCAGAATATTTGTCTATCTGTTCTTTCATTCTTCTTTCCCTCGTTATAGGCCAATGTAAAATTTTTCATCAATCATTTCTCAGGAATTTTGAATCCCGGGCTTCTCCAGACTTTTGGATGAGACTTTTAACCAAGGTCCCATCTCTGTATGACCTTTGCTGTTGGCGGGACTTTAAACACACACACACACACACACACACACACACACACACACACACACACACACACACACACACACACGCACACACACACACACACATACACACACACACAGAGAGAGAGAGAGAGAGAGAGAGAGAGAGAGAGAGAGAGAGAGAGAGAGAGAGAGAGAGAGAGAGAGAGAGAGGCTAGAAACCTCAAACTCGGTATGCAGTGCAATAATGATGACTTGTATCATGTAAGAGACAAGGGCTTCCTCCATGTTTTTATTCATCTGTTCTTTTAATCTTCTTTTCCTCCATTGTCACCAGTCAAAGATTTCTCAGGAACTGTAAGAGCTGGACGTCTTCGACTTGTTGTACTTTGCAATGATGTTGACTTATATCATGCAAATGACAATGGGTTTTCTGACTAGTGATCATTGAGGCGGTTCTAACGAGTACCCACAACCTATATATTGGAGCAGAAATAAGCAATATAATATCCCCCGTAAACCCCAGTTTTCTCCAGACAACATCGGGTTTAGGGGGCCTTCATTTCACGGACTTGTTCACGTGATGTAGCGGTAATAGTTAAAAACCAAGATTTATCGAATGTGTCGATGACTACGAAGAGCATAATTGACTGAATTATGCATGCGTAACGTTAACTGGAAAACTTCACCTAAATTATTCAAATAAGGTTGATACTGACAAAAGTATTATTTTTTTCATATCTGTTTATTCAAAACTCAGAGAAATCACAGAAATATTAATAAATGTATATCTCAATAAAACGGCAAATTCACACACATGTAGTTGTAATAAAACTGGAAGACAAACTCAAGCACGCACACTAGCATGCAATGTAAGAAAATGTCTCAGACTTAATGACAGGTTAGATGTACAAAAAGGACAAAATAGAACAAAAGAAAGGACCGAGGCAATTCTAATACCAGGAAATTCTAATAAGTATACCCCCATACGGTAGATAAGTCCTGGCAGGCACATGCCAAATCAACGTCGGTGCAACGTTGCATAAACGTGATGACACTGAACCGATGTTCGAGCTATTGAAGTTCGACTGTACAACCAGATTAGCACGGACATGTGACCAGCACAGCTCCCCAACCTCGTGCCAGAGCACACATGTTCACAATAAACTGTGCAATGTGATTGACCTATTTCTTTTCGTGAGCAGTATATGCATGACAGAAAAACAATGTCATTCAAGAAAACTTCAGCTTGTCATAGTTAATGCTGGGAGAAGAAATGTTTTTCTTTGTTTGTTTGATTTGAGGTTTAACGTCCCCGTCAACACTGTAAAGGTCATACATACCGTAATGATCCTAAGTATTGGAACAGATAGGCCTAATCAAGCTGTGCAGACTAGGGCCCAGGATTACAATGCGTACTTAAATTTTAAGTACCTACTTTAACTAAGTATTTACTTAACTGTCGTATAAAGTGAACTTCAATGAAATTCTTTCGGTTAAGTCATTACTTAACCTGAGAAAATACTTAAATATTTAAAGGTGCATTATTGAGCTATCGGGCTTCAAAAATGAAAAGCGTGTTTTTCGGTTTTATTTCTTCAATCCATGTAACTTTGTCATTTGTAATCTTCTGAAGCCCAATACCACTTCAGAACTTTGTGAAAATCGTCGATTTCATTTTTGTTTACCTCTATTTATTTGTTGTTGTTGGGAATTTCCGTTCTAAAAATATTCATGTCACGTGACAAATAGCCGGCAACATCCCTGCGGCGAACAACAAGATGGCGACCTCCAGGTCATCTGAGAAAAGTAGAATTTTTAGTCCAAATTACAAGTATTTGACTTTCAACGGCACTGACACAATACTATTATATCATGCATGTTTATATGTTATCAAATGATAACGCATCAATTTACTGGCAAGAACATTATTTTGCCGTCAATATCTAAGGATGAATTTCTGAATCGATGAGAACTGACATGGGGTCATTTCAAAGATACACAAAAAGCGCATACATGTGAGAGTTTTGTTTGTTTGATTTGAAGTTTAACGTCCCCGTCAACACTGTAAAGGTCATTTTGCAGACGTTGCTTCCAATTTTGTGGGACTTCTACCCGACATTGAGATGAAAAGACATCTCAAGCCCTGTCGTCCATTGAAACCAATAGGGTTTATTAGCATGGACGGTCCGCCTCGCACCGCGGTTCCTAGACAGGCTTAGATCCGCTAAGCGGTTTACCAGTACTAGTGTGCCGGCCGGATTCATACATGTGAGAGTACATGTATGATGTGGGTATTTGTTAGAATGAGCCGATACTAGCAAGAACCTTTTGATTTGTTTGACTTGAGGGTTAACGTCCAAATCAACACTGTTTAACGTCCCCATCAACACTGTATAAGTAATTTTTGAGACATTGCTTTACAATTTCGTGGGACTTTTATATACCCGACATTGAGATGAAATGAGATCTCAATGAAGCCAATAGGGTTTATAAGCATGGGCGGTCCGACTCGCACCGCTTTGCCTGGGCAGGCTTGGATCCTCTAGGCGGTTTACCAGTACTAGTAAGCGGTCGGTTTAAGCTCTGCCTGGAAGCATCATGCAGTCCACCCATTCTTCAAGCCCCGATGGGCGGGAGCCGAGCAAGAACTTTTTAATGCCGAAACAAAAGGGAAACACTATCCATATTCGCCCCGCTCATCGGGGCTTGAAGAAATATATGGGCTGCATGATGCTTCCACGCAGAGCTGTAACTGACCCGCACACGAGTACTGGTAAACAGCTTAGAGGATCTAAGCCTGCCCAGGCAAAGCGATGCGAGTCCGTCCATTGGTTTCAATGGGCGACAGGGCTTGAGAAGTCATTTCATCTCAATCTCTGGTAAAACTCCCACAAAATTGTTATCAATGTCTCCAAAATGACCTTTACAGTATTGAAGGGGACGTTAAACCTCAAACCAAACAAACAAACGTGCACCAGGACTTTCTTTTTACTCGCTGATAATGGGATCGGTCACATTTTACCATTACTTGCAGATTTACATTACACATCAGGGCCCAGGATTACAATGCGTACTTAAATTTTAAGTACCTACTTAAACTAAGTATTTACTTAACTATCATATAAAGTGAACTACAAAGAATTTCTTTCGTTTAAGTCGATACTTAGCCAAAGAAAATACTTAAATATTTAAGGTAACCCAGGTAGGTACCTTAACTTTTAAGATTTGACCTTGACACATGAATGAATATATCAACAACGGCAAACACGAGGGCTTTTATTTGCTAGAAATCACCAGTCGTGCTCGGTAGCTGAGACGGTAAAGTGTTTGCATCATATGCAAGAGGCCCTGGGTTCGGGTCCCGGTCGAGCCACTTTTTTTTCCTCCTTGTAGCGCAAGTCGACTTGGCGATGAGGTATAAAACAACTGGGAAGTATTTCTCCCTTGGTGTGTCACGGTTTTCGACCGATAGAGCTGTATAAAAACTTCCCTTTACATAATACTGTATAATACTGGTAACAGGGCAACAATTTATTGTTTGCTGTAGGAAGGTTCTTACAAGCGAAAGGGGGTCTTAAACGACTTGGTTGTTTTTGTCAGGGTAGGTGTGTGTAAGTTTGATTGATTGATTTAAGAAATGAAATTGATTTTTCTGCAGTTCATGGAAGTATGTGGGTCGCGTGCAAAGTAAAATGAAGCCCGAAGGGGTTCATGTAAACTTTGCTAGCGACCCACTGTCGTTCATAATTTCATGAAAAGCAGAAAAATTAAGTTTATTTTTTATATTTACATTATTTGCCCCTCATTACTGGGCGCCAACAAGCTTGTAGGGCAAACTTTTAAATCTGAAAAATATTTACACGCTGTTTTTTCTACAAACAGCGGAGCAGCGTTGACGTCATCAACGCCCGTAGAGAACAATGGTTTAGAATGACGTCATTTAACGTCACTGAAAATCATGTGATTCGATGCGTTCATGGAAGTATGA
The DNA here is from genome assembly GCA_963580285.1 of Lucinisca nassula. Lineage (NCBI taxonomy): Eukaryota > Metazoa > Mollusca > Bivalvia > Lucinida > Lucinidae > Lucinisca > Lucinisca nassula. Next base: position 120,302,068 of record OY757011.1, read on the forward strand.
ACGCAATTGTTTTCTATAGGTTTACATTAGACTTTACAATGGAAATGTAAATATTTGATGTTGAACTTCCCCGTCAACTATATACAGATCATTTTGGAGACGTTGCTCCTATTTTGTTGGACTTTTACCCGACATTGAGATGAAATGATTTCTCAAGCCTGTCGCCCAATGAAACCAATACGGTTTATTAGCATCGACCATCCGACTCGCGCCGCTTTTCCTGGGCATGCCATAGGGGCTTGAATCATGAAAGAAAAAAAAAAAAAAAAAAAGATTCAAGTCCCTATGGGCAGGCTTAGATCCTCTAAGTGGGTGACCAGTACTCGTGTGCGGTCGGATTCAGTTCTGCGTGGAAGCGTCATGCAGCCAATTTATTTCTTTAAGCCCCGATGGGTGGGCGGGGCCGACAGGTTTGTGTGTCGGCGGGGGGGGGGGGGGGGGGGGCTGAGGAAGGCTGGCCTATATCACTTTTGTCTGTTATTTAAAAACTGATCCTGTGGCACAGCGGGTCCATGTTCCTACGCTTATACACGTCCTGCTACTTTTACTCATACAATGTTCACAACCATCATATGGCGTCTTTATATTCAGTGTCATGAAATAGTATGACGCCACGTGCATTTAAGGAATGACTTTTATTTTTCTGCTGTTCATGAAAGTATGAACGAACAGGGTCGCCTGCAAAGTAAATGAACTCCGAAGGGGTTCATATAAACTTTGCTAGCGACCCGCTGTCGTTCATACCTTCATGAAAATCGAAAAAATATTTCTTATATTTACATTATTTTTCCTCACTTATAAGGCAAACTGTTAAAGCTGAAAAACATTTACACGCAGTTTTCTATAAAGAGCGGAACGCCCAATGAGATCATAGAGAACCATGGTTTAGACGGGCGTCACTTGACGTCATGGAAAATCGTATGACTCGATGCGTTCATGGAAGTATGAACAGCATTGTTTTCTATAGGTTTACATTAGTCTTTACACTTGAAATGTAAATAATTACTATTTTGGCGTGAACAACTGTAACGTATGTCAGCGATGTATATTTGCTGGGCAAATGGTCATAGTAAAGGCAATAAAATCCAATTTAAAATCCAATTCGAAGGCCCGTTTCGTAACTTTCATATGAAAGAACCATTTGTGTAAGATCCGCGATATCAAAATTTATTAAATACAAAGAAGTTTTTTTTTGGTTGATTTGAGATTCATCCTCGCAACACTATTTAGGTTTGATTTTGGAAGTGTTGCTTTCAATTTTGTCGGACTTTTATCCGACATTGAGATGAAATTACATCTCAAGCCCTGTCGCCCAATCAAACTCGTATATGCATGGACTTGCACCACTTTGCCTGGGCAGGCTTAAGCCTTCTAAGTTGTTTACTGGAGGTCGCGTGTGGTCGGCTTGTGCTGGTTGGATGAGGCAAGGTGACGAGTATCTTGCGTCACTGGGGTGTCCAACTGATATTGGCCACAACCAATCATATGCTTCTTCTCTTTGCCTTGAAATGCTAAATAAAATTAAGTTTGAGGCGTACCACCTCCCTTGTTTGTTTTGTTTGATTTGAGATTTTACGTCCCCGTCAACACTGTAAAGTCATTTTGGAGACGTTGCTTCCAATTTTGTGGGACTTTTACCCGACATCGAGATGAAATGGCATCTCAAGCCATGCCGCCCAATGAAACCAATAGGGTTTATATTCTCGCACCGCTTTGCCTGGGCAGGCTTAGATCCTCTAAACGGATTACCACTACCCGTGTGCGGGTCGATTTCAGCTCTGTGTGGAAGCATCAAGCAGCCCCTCTATTTCTTCAAGCCCCGATGGGCGGGGGCCGTCCACCTCCCTTGTAAGCTTGTGCATGTGAGTGATTGTGTTTGTGAGGTGAGTGAGTGAGCGCTTTATGCCTCATCAGCTGTAAGGTCATACGCAGATAAGGACCTTATTCATAAAAAAGAAGGGGCAATCCGAGATGGAATGTACAGAGATTTTATATCCCATTTTTTATTTTTATTTTTCCTTTGTTTTACTCCGAATGGAGCTACGGTTTTTCTCCGTGTTTGTCTGCACGATGTTTGATCTAGTCGTTAAGGACTATATCAACTACATACATGTACAATAATGACATCCGAAAACAATATTGTAGCCGGGGTTAAGTTTGGGGTGGTTTCTGCGGGAGTCTTCCCTGTTCTTTACCATAGCGCAGAATATATTTATTTTCTTAATTATCGACTTGAATATTATGCAATACGCCTAACGGCATGAGAAGGGTTGAATCATGGACAGACTCTATAAAACCGATTCCGCCCACACCCCTCGGGGTTTCATATTTGACTGCATGGTGCTTCCATGCAGAGCTGAAACCGACCACACTGGCACGAGCACTGGTAAACAGCTTAAAAGGACTAAGCCTACCCAGGCAAAGTGGTGTGAGTCAGACCGTCCACTGCATATAAGCCTTTTGGTTTGTATATTCAAATATTGTATGATTTCTTGTTTCTAAAGGGACCCCGTAGAAACAGCGTTTTGAATATGGCGTGGTGCTACATTGTGACCAATGTTTGTCCGCACAAATCGTGATCGAGTGTTATCCTTCAATGAAACAGTTTTATAGTGTATAAAACATTTTTCATGGTTTATGTAGTGAAATGGAAACTAAAACATCATATTTTCTATTGTCTCTATTCAATCAAACAGAAGAAGTGATTTTTGACAGATCGCGGGAAAATTGTGGGCCGCCTACGTCAATGTGTAATTGAAACTTACGTGCTAATCGTCGTGAAAATTTCCGTCAAAATTACGACTTTATCCGAAGTTAAATACTTAGCTAAGTAAATGTAATAGGTGGCTTTCGAATGCACTTTTTAAGGAAATACTTTACTAAGATAAGAATTCCTCCTTAAATCGTTAAGTCGACCTTAACTTAAGTAACGATTGTAATCCTGGGCCCTGGTTTGCAGAAGTAATTTTGCAATTACGGTAGAGAGCGCCGGCCTCGGTAGCTCAGTCGGATGCGCGACTGACTGGTGATTATGGGGAAGCAGGTTCGCTACCTGCCGGGATCGGCAATATTCTTTCGCGGGGATTGATCATCAAATCTTTTCTACGGTCATTCTCTCCCTTTCACTGGTTCAAGAAGGGTAGTTGTCAGTTTCTGGGGAAAGAATGTGCACTCTCCTGGTTACCTCTTACGTATAAGCCTGAAAATAAAAAAAAATCGGCGATCCGTCTGACGTGGCGGATCATAAAAATTTTGGAGCTAGAAAAAGAGAAGTGTTTTTCTTGTTCATTGTTTCTGGTTTCTTGTCTAACTCATATCAGACAAACAAACCAGCAAAATATTATTGCTGGTTATCGTAGATTATTAATTTTTTCATTTGTAGATTAATTTACATTGTTGACATAATTTCCCGCCATCACCACACCAGTGGGTGGGGTAAACGCAAAAATTGAATTATTCTTTCGAGGCTTGCCACATTCATTTTTCTGAAGAGCCGGTGAGTTGTCAGATATTTGAGTGTGTCGAGCTGTATAAAATTTAGAACAGGGTGCTGAATAGTCCTTTGTAGCTGTCAGTACACTGTTTGTTAAAAGCTCGGATTCAGAATTGTTACTTTCATTTGGAAGAGCCTTGTGTATTCAGCTTGTCAGCGAGTGTGGACTGTCCGTACAGCTGGCAGACGGCTGGTAACCGAGTGTTGTCAGATAGTTGAGTGTGCAGAGCTCTTTATCTTGTAGTATTGTTGACTCAAAGTTGCCCTTTATATTAAAATGAAGGTCTCCCTGCTTCCCATAGTCTTGATTCTTTGGTTCACCCTTTGGAAATTAAGTAACAGAACCCAACCGGATGATGGAAATCAGGAATGCAGGATTGCAAAAGAGCAACACTGCGATAAAACTTCTCAGTACTTGGCTGTAACTAGGAAGCTAGGAAACAAACGACGTTCGGAGGGCTTACGCAACTTCAAGTCCTCAGGTGGAACAAATTTGGTCATTCTATTGATCCTGGCCGGAGACATTGAAACTAACCCCGGTCCAAGATTTCGCTGTGGGCTGTGCAAAAAAATATTGCAAAGACTCTCAGAAATGGGTAGAATGTGAGGACTGTGAAAAGCATTTTCATTCCTCGTGTTCTGAATTGGATGAAAACCAATTGCTAGAGCTTGAAATTGGAATTGGAACTTGGTATTGCAAAGATTGCAAAGCAGACTGACTGTGGCCTTTGCAGTGGTGATGTTCTAAATGAGCATAAGGCAGTTCAGTGTGACCAGTGTGAAATGTGGATGCACACTGATTGCGCTTTCCTTTCAGACGCCGAGTATGGCAAACTGGTTAAATCGAGTTGTTCATGGATATGCCCGAAGTGCGAGTTTTTTTAATTTTTCTGACTCATTCTTCAGCGAACCTATAGAACTAGAAGAAAGAAATAAATTTGAACCTCTGTCAAAGGAGAAAGGAGTTAAATCTCCGACTACTGACATGAGAAAGGCGAATTTTGTAAAAGTTTGAAACTTTGCATTATTAACATTAACGGTTTAAGATAAAAGATACTTGAACTTTTAGCTTTCCTTGATACTCACCAACCACATATTGTGGCTATTCAGGAAACAAAGATTGACAGTTCAATTATGACTTCGGAGCTTTTCCCTGAAACTTGCGAATACAGTGTCTACAGAAAAGATAGAAACACTCATGGCGGCGGGGTGATGCCATTCATGGAACTGGAAAGCGATTCAGAATCTGTTTGGGTTAAGGTTTTTGCAAACAAAACTTCCCACTTTATTTCAAGTTGGTATCGACCACCTAACGACACTGTCGAAAACTTCCAGTTATTTAAAGATCAGCTTGATCGCATTAAGTCTCAGAATAAGGGTAAAAAACTTCCTGCAGTACATGTCTTAGGTGACTTCAACTTCAGAGAGATTGTTTGGCCAGATAGGCTCAGCAAACAAGGCACGATGCTGAGTCCGTCAGAGGGACAGGTGTTGGTCGACATCATGAATGATCATGGCTTGGAACAGGTTGTAGACTTCCCTACTCGAGATAGAAACACTTTGGATTTTATTCTTACAACTTTGCCAGGACAGTTTGGGGATATTCAATCCCCGGACAAACTAAGTGATCATGATATTGTCTCTGGATTTTTGAAAATCTTCATACCACCTATAAAGAAACCTCGTAGAAAGGTGTACTTATATCAAAAGGGTGACTATGAAACTATGAGGAAGGATGCCCTAAAATTTGCAAGAGAGAAATACTTTAATGGTCATTCAGACGCTCGGTCTGTCCAGGAGAACTTTGATTTGATAAAGTCTTTCATTCAAGCTTCGTCCGAAAATCATATCCCCTCCAAAACTAGCAGGTCTGTATCTTCAATTCCTTGGATCACACCAGAAATAAGAAGAAAAATCCGGAGGAGAAATAAGATTCATGCTAAGGCAAAAAAGTCGGGAAGTGGTAAACTCAGAGCAAAATTTGAAAACTTGAGACGAGAAATTAAAAATGACATCAAAAATCAGCATGATCAGTATGTAAATAACTTGGTAGGTGATGTAAAGGCGAATCCCAGAGACTTCTACAGATATATCAATAGCCAGAAGAAAGATAGGCAAGGTATCCCACCCCTTAATAAAAGAGGAGGGAACGGGGTCGCTGAATCGGACTCTGAAAGGGCAGAGGAATCGGTTGGTCAATTTAATGATGCATTTCATAAAACTGAGTTCAACGAGGTTCCATTGACTGAAAGATCGGCCCGTTTCATGGAAAATATTGTTGTATCATCTGCGGGAGTGATCAAGTTACTTAAAGGCTTGAACCCTTCTAAAGCTTTAGGGCCTGATGAGCTTCATCCTAGAGTCCTGAAGGAACTAGCAAACGAGTTAGGTCCAGTTTTTGCTCATCTTTTCCAACAATCTCTCGATACGGGTGAAATTCTCAAAGAATGGCTCCTAGCGAACATCTGTCCACTTTTCAAAAAAGGGGACAGGGCTCTTGCTCGAAATTATCGCCCGGTGTCACTGACCTGTGTTCTATGTAAATTGCTTGAACACATAGTCTGCTCAAACATCATGGCCCACTTGGATGAACATAAACTTTTGTCAGACAGACAACATGCATTTAGGAAAAGGCATAGTTGCGAAACTCAGTTGAGCACGGTTATTAATGATTGGGCAAAAATCCTGGACAAAGGGGGGCAGGTGGACACATTTATACTGGACTTTGAGAAGGCTTTTGACACCCCTTCTCATGAACTACTTAAATCCAAATTATTTGGTTATGGAATTGGTGGGAAGACTCTTAAATGGATAGATTCCTTCCTTTGCTACAGAAAACAGCGTGTTGTTGTTAATGGTGAATCTTCAGTATGGGCGCCAGTTTTGTCTGGAGTCCCACAAGGGACTGTTCTTGGTCCTCTATTGTTCTCCCTGTACATCAATGATATTTCCACTGACATTGACTCAGAAATAAGACTGTTCGCAGATGACTGTGTTTGTTACCGGGAAATTAGAGATACAGATGACTCACTGAAACTTCAGGCTGACAAAGATAGATTAGGATGTTGGGCCAGAAAATGGGGCATGAGATTTCAACCAGTTAAATGCAATATTATGCAGATAACAAGGAAGAGATCTAATAAAGTTGAGGCTTCTTACACCTTAGAGGGAACGGTCCTCGAAAATGTGAATTCCATTAAATACCTTGGTGTGACAATCACTCACGATTTGAGATGGAATACACACATTAGCAATATGTGTACAAAGGCGAATAGAACACTTGGTTTCCTGAGGCGAAATCTTAATCAGTGTCCCCAGGATGTGAAAGAGACAGCATACAGGGGACTTGTTCGCCCAATCTTAGAATATAGTAGTTGCACCTGGGACCCAAGCGGAGTGGTCCTTAATGAAGAAATTGAAAAAGTTCAGAATAGAGCTGCTAGATTTGTAACTGGAAATTATTGCTTTGAAACTGGGAGCATGACTGGAATTCTAGGAAAATTAAGATGGGAGTCTCTCAAGAAAAGGAGAAGAGACAGTAGGCTCATACTCTTATACAAAGGTCTAAAGGGTGCTGCCAGCATTCCAACAGATGACCTTATTCCCCCGGCTAGGCACTGTAGAAAACACCATTCAATGACGTTTCAGACCCTTACTGCAAGAACGGATATTTATAAAGAATGGTTTTTCCCCCGAACCATTAGAGATTGGAATGCCCTTCCCGATTCTATTATTTTGACGGCTGAAGGTGCTGAGGATTGTGTAACTAAGTTTATATCTTTGGTTAGAGCTAGGGACTAACTTCTCATATCACAGGTCCTGGTGTATGAATGTCATTTGACGTGTCACCAGTAACAATTCTGATTCTGATTCTGATTCTGATTCTGCCCAGGAAAAGTAAACTGACAGGCTCAAAAACGGCCTTAATAGTGTTGACTTGGCCGTAAACCCCAAAACAAACAAACAGTTAGAAAATCCGTCTCACAAAACTTAACATGTGATTATAATTGTTCGCAGTATTGCATAAAATACATTCATTTGTATTATCTAAACAAAAATACCCATATATATATATACAGAACATAGCATAATCAAATACATCAATCATGTGGCTCGGTAGCTGAGACGGTAGAGTGCGCCCCCCTCCCACACCCTTGTAAACTCGTGCTTGTTTGTTTGTTTGTTTGTTTGTTTGATTTGAGGTTTAACGCCCCCTTCAACACTGTAAAGGTCATTTTGGAGACACTCTTTCCAATTTTGTGGGACTTTTACCGGACATTGAGATGAAATGACATCGCAAGCCCTGTCGCCCAATGAAACCAATAGGGTTTATAAGCGCGCGCCGCTTTTCCTGGGCAGGATTAGATCCTCTGAGCGGTTTACCAGTACTCGTGTGCGGGTCGGTTTCAGCTCTGCTAGGAAGCATCATGCAGCCCATCTATTTCTTCAAGCCCCGATGGGCGGGGCCCGTGTAAACTCGTGCATGTGAGCGATTAAATGTGTTTGTGAGTGAGTTAGCGCTAACAGTAAGGTTATACGCAGATAAGGATCTCCCTCATAAAAAATGGGAAATCCGAGATCAAATGTGGTTATTTTCCTGTTCGTTTTACTCCGACTGGAGCTACGGTTTTCTCCGTGTTTTGATCGTGTCCATAATAACTACTACTGCATACATGTATTAATGACATTCGAAAACAATATTGTAGCTGGGGTTAAGTGTCGGAAGTTTTCCACAAGAGGCTCATAGCGCAGAATATATTTATTTTCTTAGTTATCTATTCTATCAGATTGTTGTGAAATGTAATTTTCTGCGTTTGAGTTTACGAATGAGAAGAAAATTAATTTCCCCTGTAAAACGAAATGTCCGCTAGGTGTCGCTAGTAAAGGTTTGGCGCGGAATAGGCGCACGTGAGAAGGGTTAGTTTATAGCTATCATTCAGCTTTGGACAGTGCGGCAGTTAACATCGTTTTTCAAACCGGTTTTTCGACATTGAACACTTGGGCGTTGTGGCGTTATTCGGTCTTTGTAATGGCAGAAGACCAGAGTATTAGGGGACAGCAGGACAATAATTTAGCTAGTACAGGTGGAGATATCAGTTCACAGTTGAACGTTATTTTGAACGAACTCAGTAGTTTGAAACAGGAGGTTCAGGGAACTAGCATTAATGTTGCATCAGAAGTCAAGAAACTGAAGTTAGAAAAAGACTTATCCTGGAGGTTTGTTGGCAATAAGATAATATGATTTTAACAGTGATTTGGCTGATATTGTTAAAGAAAGTATTTGGGCTATTGAAAACGGCAAAATTGATTTTTGCAAAGAGCAGCTGGACGATCTTAACGAGAAGTTGCATAAGCGTAACAAGCTTATTCGTATTGCTGATTCGTCGAGTGGTGGCTGGGAAACTGTCAGGCAGTATGAGGCAAACCCCGTTGCCAGTGACAGCGAGGACGAGAGTAAGATTCATAAGGCGGAGGGTAGAGCGCTCAAGCGTAAGAGACCTTTTTCACGGGACAGGGGCAGTCGTACTCGCGATTACAGTAGTAGCGTTACAGACGTTCGTCAGTGGGGGTACCAGCCTTCATCAGTGCAGCAGTTTGGTCTACAGCCTTCAGGTCGGGGCCGACTTTTTCGTCCCCAATATGTCTCGCCATTCGGTTCAGCCAACGGCAACAGTTTCTTCATGCAAGGGCCTACAGTCACCCCAGGTCCTTGTTTCGCCTGTGGAGAATACTCCACATACGGCGTAATTGCCCCCACGTTAGGACAACGGCAACACTGGTCGGAGATCGACAGACAGAGGTTAGAAAATGAGCAACAGGGCACCAGAGTGCAGCAAGATACGGCGGAATCGGGTACCAGTCGTCAGCATAGCAGTATGCCGGATGATTTCCCTGTATCCGTCAATGACTCATCCATTACTCAAGATTTTCTTAAAGATGAGTATGATTATTCGCGATTTACTCATAATTTTTATGATTATGAACAGGGGCAGAAGGAAAATTTAGTTAAAGGTAGATTAAAGAAGCATTTACCTTTTAGGCGTAATATTGGTAGTAGTGAATTTGTTCTTGATGTCATTGAAAATGGCTACAAAATTCCTTTGTATTCTATGCCTGATCGAAAAATTTGTAAGAATAATAGATCAGCTTTGTCAGAGCCTGCGTTTGTTACGGAGGCAGTCAAGGATTTGTTAGATAGAGGATTAATCGAAAGATGTAATAAGAGTAATCCCCCTTATATCATCAATCCTTTGACAGTCTCTGTTCAAACATCGGGTAAGAAAAGGTTAATCTTAGATCTCCGAGAGGTTAATAAGCATGTATGGAAGCAAAAATTTAAATATGAAGATATCAAAGTAGCTTTAGCATTTTTAGAAAAAGAGTTTCATATGATAAAGTTTGGCATCACCAGTGCGTATCATTTTATTGAAGTAGCATATTTTCAAACTGATTTGCTTGGGTTTAGTTGGCTTAATTCAGACGGAACTACATGTTATTACAAATTTTTAGTCCTACCTTTCGGGCTTTCTAGTGCCAGTTATGTTTTTTCTAAAGTCTATAGGCCTTTGGTGAATAAATGGAGGGGAGAGGGGAAGATGGTAAGCATGTTTTTAGATGATGGCTTTGCTTGTGCAGAAGAGTTTGAGAAAACAAAGCGTATTGGTCTTGAAATTAAGAGCGATATTTTACGGTCTGGATTTGTTCCAAATGCCACTAAATGCATTTGGATTCCCGTTCAGGTTCTGGAATTCTTAGGAGTAATTTTGGATGCACAGAAGGGGAATATTTATATTCCAGAAGGTAAAATTTCAAAATCAAAGCAGTTAATTTGCGATTTGATTTCATCTGTGAGAGAACACAGGAGGGTCCCTGTCAGAAAAGTGGCAAGTTTTGTTGGCCAGATTATTTAAATGTCTATTGTTATTGGCCACATAAGTCAGATCATGACCAGGTATTTAAGTGCAGATATTCTTGAGGCTAAACACTGGGATGCTTATATACAGTTAGGAGCTGATAGTTATCAGCAGTTACTTTTTTGGAGCAAACATCTTGAAGTTATGAATTTCAAAGACTTTTTTGAGTCTTATAAATGTACCAAAATAGTTTTCTCTGATGCCAGTTCAACTGGGTACGCAGGATACGAATTAAGTACCATAAATGGCACTTCTCATGGGTTGTGGTCACAGGAAGAATCTATGAAATCTTCCACTTGGAGGGAATTAGTTGCTGTACATAGAGTTCTGTTGTCTTTAAGGCATATTTTGGCAAATCAACATATTAAGTGGTTTACAGATAATCAAGGTGTTAAATCCATAGCTGCTAAAGGTTCTATGAATAGAGAACTGCAAGATGTTGCTTACAGTATTTTTAGGATATGTATGTCAGAATCCATTTATCTTGAAATGGAATGGATTCCAAGATCTGAGAATGATCTTTCAAGAATTTTAGATCACGATGATTGGGGGATTTCTTTTGTCATTCTGGACATGATTCAGAATAGGTTTGGGTCATTGCAAGTCGACTGGTTTGCTTCAAACTATAATAGGAAATTGCCAATATTTTATTCAAGATTTTGGAATCCATCCTGTGCTGGAGTTGATGCTTTTTCAGAATTTTGGGGAAATCATTTTGGATTATTTGTGCCCCCTATTATAGTTATTTATAGGGTTTTAAAGAAAATGATTGTGGACCGCGTATACGGAGTTATAGTTTTGCCATGCTGGAAATCAGCGGTATTTTGGCCTTTTCTTTGTCCGAATGGTGCATTCAGGAACGAGGTTGTCGACTGGTTTGATTTACCTACAGAAAAGCAGTATTACATTAAATGCAAAAATGGCAAAGGCATTTTTGGCAATACAGATTTAAAATTTCGCATGTTAGCGCTGAAAGTTGAATTTAGCGGCGCTGGGGTAGTATGTTCAAATTAGGAAGAAGAGATATATTCAGAACATATTGCGGAATCGCAAAATCCAATGCAGTATTGCAAAAAAAAAAAAAAAAAAAAAAAAAAAACGCGGTATCGCATAATTTTAGTATCATTATTAAGAATTTTTACACAATATACGCTTTTTGGTGGTGTAGTGTATTAATGATGCTATTTGTGTTACATTTTTTTAGGTATTCTCTAGATTTCCCGATCAATATGTAAACCGAAGTTTTCCTAATGATTTTAATTGTTTGATGGGACGTAAAAGTTAAGTATTAAAATCAATGTTAACGGTTATACATACTGGAGATAAACCTTATATGCACTAAAGTTATGAAAGAGGCCGACTCTACCGTTAATTTGAGGTGGAATAATACTGACGTGTTTTTTGTTTTTACGTGTATTTTTTCAGATGCATGCTGATGAAATTCGAGAGCTACCTGAAGTTTTGGCTGACAGAGTACACCTACTCCCAGATGTATTAAGAAAGTCAAGAGCAGACGGTACAGATAGAAAATATTACGGTGCATTCACACGTTTTCATAAATGGGTTTTGTCAAATGGATTAAGGAGTAGGGACATTTTGCCAGCTAAGGCTTTAACGGTGGCAATATATTTAGCTTCATTAATTCAGAGTGCAAATTCGCCGAGTTCTGTTATTGCTGCTTTTTATGGAATTAAATGGTTCCATGATTTATATGGCCTTTATTCGCCTACGAATTCAAAATTGGTTGTAAATGTTTTGGAATCTGCAAGAAGAATTTTATCTAAACATACGGTTAAGAAAGAACCAATTACGATTGACATTTTAACCAGTTTGTATTTACGGCTATATTCAGAAAATAATTTAAAAAATCAGAGAATGATTTGCATCTGTTTAGTTGGGTTTTCTGGTTTTTTAAGGAGTTCCGAGATATTGAATATTCGTATTTGCGATATTGTGTTTAATTCATCGTACATGGCGATTTTCATGAATGCAGCAAAACGGATAAATATAGAGATGGCGCTTAGATAGCGAAAACGGGAACAAATATGTGTCCAGTTGAAAATGTGAAAAAGTTAATTAAGTGGGGAAAACTGTCAGGTGACGATTACCTTTTTTGTAATATCTCTTCAACAAAACATGGCTATAAAGTTCGTAATACTAATAAGAAGATGTCTTATTCAAATTTGAGGGATTTATATGTTGAAGCATTGACACCACATGTTCCTGATGTGAAAAAAGTACTCTTTACATTCATTGAGATCGGGAGGTGCAAGCGCTGCTGCTAATAATTCTGTGAAAGATCGTTTATTTAAAAGGCACGGGAGATGGATCAGTGAGAATGCTAAAGACGGTTATATAAAGGATAATATTGATGAAAGACTTTCAGTTTCATTGTGTTTAGGTTTATAAATGGAAGATGTTAGATTCCGAAGCACGTTTAATGTTTAGAGTTCTAAACTGAACTATATGAGTTGCAGATTACATAAAGATCTAAATTATGGACATTTGAAACATGATATTTATCGTTTATAAAAGAATTGGATTTTATAAACGACAATATCTTATTTTCATAAATGAAAATTCAATCCATCAGTTATGTTTCAATTTTCCCGTTCTTTAATTTCAGTCTTCTGTCCAAGTGCTTATGGCAATTATAATACATGTTATTTTGCTATTTGGTTAGTTGTTCTTGGTAACGAAGGTTAAGATTACCCGTTGTCGTCGAATGAAGTGCTATTGGGAATGTGCAATTCTGCTAAGTATACACCTAACGCCATGAGAAGGGTTGCATTTATAATTACTTCTCATGGGCAGGCTCCATAAAACCGAATATATTGTTTGATTTCTTGCTTCCAAAGGGACCCCATATAAACAGCGTTTTCAATATGTCATGGTACTACATTACATGTATGACCAATGTTCGCCCGCACAAATCGAGATCGAGTGTGATCCTTCAATGAGACAGGTTTGTGATGTTTGATTGTTTGGTGTTCACGGAGATGTTGCACTGATGAGTTAGGAGGTCTTCATGCGGACTGAACAAATTATGTCTAAATCGTGACGGAAGTAAGGCGAGGATTGTGGCCACGTAAAGTCGATTTAAGCCCCCCCCCCCCCCTCCCCATCCCCCAAGTGGAAGTCTCCAAGGCGGTTCTTCTGTCGCGGTTTATTTTTTATGGTTTGTCTTTGAGTGTTTTAATCCCTTATATTATTTTGTGTTGGATAGCTAATTGGCCATTTTATGGGAAAGTAGCTGTCCTTTTGGCTTTCCGCCATTGATGTTTCCATTAGGGTTTGTTGTTTCATGTTTGTATTTCTTTCCCTTTGGTGTCTCTGATGGGAGCTGTGGGTTAATTGTACCGATTCCTTCTATTTTTATAGTATATAAAACATTTCTTTCAGGGTTTATGTAGTGAAATGGAAACCAAGCGATTTTTGACAGATCGCGGGAAAGTTATGGGCCGCCCACATCAATGTGTAATTGAAACTTTCGCGCTAATCATCGTGAAACTTTCCGTCAAAATTTCGAATTCATCCGAAGTTAAATACTTACATGTAGATAAGTAAATCAAAAAGGCGGCTTTCGAATCCACTTTTTAAGGTAATACTTTACTAAGATAAGAATTCCTACTTAAATCGTTAAGTCGACCTTAACTTAAGTAACGATTGTAATCCTGGGCCCAGGTGTCCAAAATTTTCGGATTTTTACCGTATGAGGTTTGTCTTCATTTGAGCCGTGACAGGCAACAATATGTCTTATGTCAGGTTTGCTACTTAAGACTCAGATTAGATGGCACATCCCCGAGATCTGACGAGAGATCTCAGTGTGTGCTCTATAGATATGCCTTTCTGATTCAAAGCAACTTCATGAAGTCAGGGAAAAATAGAATCGGTCATTGTGGAACGAGGCTTTGTCGAGTTACTAGAGTGACCACTGGACCCGAGGATTGGGGTTTCCTGTCCCCGCAAGCCGATGTTACCGAATAATTTCCAAAGTTGCGTTAGGATTTTCATATGTGGGCATCTATGCGGGACAGGTAGCTGTCCCGAAAGGGGTGCCAATGTGGGATAGATTTCGCCACTAGCAGTCAATCACAGGTATGTCCCGATCTCATAGGCACTGGTATGCAAGAAAGCTGTATATTGACTGTGTGAGTCTGTAGACTGATCCGATTCTTCGCTGGGTGCACACATTTTCGCGAATTTCGCGGCTTTTTGTCGAAAAAACTAGAACAGTGTTTTCAGAGGAAAACATATGTCCCCCCACCAGTTTGAAGTCCAGAGCATCAACAGTCTAAGTCCCTTGGTGACCTTGAAAATTAGGTCAAGGTCACCAAACCTAATCAGTTCTAGAGACTACCCCACTTATCTTATGTACCAAGTTTAAACCAAATCCATCCATTGGTTCAGGAGAAAGAGCACAGGCAAGCTTATTTTTAACAGCCTAAGACCCGTGGTGACCTTGAAAATTGGATCAAGGTCATCAAAATCTAATCAGTCCTTGAGACCATCCCATTTATCTTATGTACCAAATCTGAACCAAATCCATCCATTGGTTCAGGAGATAGAGTGCTGACAAGCTTATTTTTAACAATCTAAGTCCCGTGGTGACCTTGAAAATTAGGTCAAGGTCACCAAAATCTCACCAATTCTAGAGACTGTCCCACTTACCTTATGTACCAAGTTTGAACCGAATACATCCATCGGGTCAGGAGATAGAGCGCAGACAAGTTTATTTTTAACAGTCTAAGTCCCGTGGTGACCTTGAAAATTAGGTCAAGGTTACCAAAATCTAATGAGTTCTAGAGACTATCCCACTTACTTTATGTACCAAGTTTGAACCAAATCCATCCATTGGTTCAGGAGATAGAGTGCAGACAAGCTTATTTTTAACAGTCTTAGTCCCGTGGTGACCTTGAAAATTAGGTCAAGGTGACCAAAATCTAATCGGTTCTAGAGACTATCCCACTTACTTTATGTACCAAGTTTGAACTAAATCCATCCATTGGTTCAGGAGATAGAGTGCAGACAAGCTTATTTTTAACAGTCTTAGTCCCGTGTTGACCTTGAAAATTAGGTCAAGGTCACCAAAATCTAATGAGTTCTAGAGACTATCCCACTTACTTTATGTACCAAGTTTGAACCAAATCCATCCATTGGTTCAGGAGATAGAGTGCAGACAAGCTTATTTTTAACAGTCTTAGTCCCGTGGTGACCTTGAAAATTAGGTCAAGGTGACCAAAATCTAATCAGTTCTAGAGACTATCCCACTTACTTTATGTACCAAGTTTGAACCAAATCCATCCATTGGTTCAGGAGATAGAGTGCAGACAAGCTTATTTTTAACAGTCTTAGTCCCGTGGTGACCTTGAAAATTAGGTCAAGGTCACCAAAATCTAATCAGTTCTTGAGACTATCCCAATTATACTATGTACCAAGTTTGAACAAAATCCATCCATTGGTTCAGTAGATTGAGTGCAGACAAGCTTTTTTGGCCTAAAATTCGACAATGTTTTGAGCACTGTGACCTTGAAAATTAGACCATGGTCACCAAAATCTAATCAGTACTTTCCCCCCTCCCAATGGTGTATCTGTGTAAGTTTAATCAAAATCCATCCATCCATTCAGGAGATGAAGTGCAGACAAGAGGCAACGCCAACGCCAACGCCGACGCCGACAGGATCCGCACCAAAACCAATATGCCCCCCTCCCTTTCGGGTGGGGGGACATAAGAATGGCTTATTGGATTGCACAAAGCGAAATGGAGTTTTTGAGTATGAGCGAATAACGAAGACTCAGATCCGACTGTGCTTGCACGCAAGTTTATCACCGTCTTCGGGGTGCTTTAACAGGATGGCAATGACATGAATTCATTACGGTAACACACCCGTGCGACATAGTGCATTTTTCTCACATCTCCGTCTCCAAAAAGGCTACATTTCTGACGAAAACCCAGGATATAATTCTTATCTATACAGCAAACATAGGTTGTGGGTGCTCGTTAGAACCGCCTCATTGAGTACCCAAAACCTATGTCTTGGAGCAGAAATAAGAAAAATTATATATACCCCCGTAAACCCCATTTTCTCTATAAAAAGTGGGGTTTAAAGGGGTATTCATTTTACGAACCTGTTAACATGATGATTGCACATGAGCGACCAGCGGAGACTCTGATCAGCCTCCGCGTAGAGTCTTCGCGGTGCGTCAAATGGCTGGCCATTGAACCACCTGTTTTTCATAGGGGCCTCAGTGGCCTAGTTTGTAAAGGCGCCCTCTCTTAATCATTAGTTTTCTCACTGCTGTGGTTCGAGCCTGACTCGAGTCACATGTGAGACGCTAAGATCTGCAACGGAAGATCAGGTGCTTCTATTCCGGTTACTCTGTTTTTCGCCCACCCCTGATTAACGATCGGCTCGATATAAGTGAACTAATCTTAAAAGGGCCGTAAACCTCTTCATGCAGATTATGTTTGAACTAATTTCAGATATCACATACTCTGAGATCCATCACGCAAACACGCGTATATAATTTGACCCCCTTGAACCCCACTTTTATATAGTAAAACTGGAGTTTACATGGGTATGCATTATTTTTCCGATTTCTGCTCAAAAACATAGGTTGTGGGTAGTCATTAGAACCGCCTCGGTGACGCGGTTCTAGCTAGTATCCTCAATCTATATTGCACGACCCGCAGAAAAAGCGACCGACTGAAGTCGGTTGATTTTCTAAGAGTGCCATAAAATCACCGTGTCATTCTGTCAGTCTGTCAGTCTGTCCGCCCGTAACCCGTTTGTGAAAATTGGTGATAGTGACTTAACCGCTTGGAATATTTAAACAATTTTTGGCATACTGATAGATATCAATGAGATCTAATCAATGAACTTGCGAAAAATTACATTCCATTTAGTGAAGCCCCGCCGAGGGGAAAAATGTGAAAATTTTCGAACTACCGTTGGGCCGATTGAAGCCAAATTTCATATAGAGCCTCTATGGGATAGGGGAAACCAAAATTTACTCATGGGGTCCAGGTCACATGACCAAAATTGCCGCCAAGCCATATATGGTAAAAACCCTTCAAAAATAGTCTTCTCCAGAACCACTGGGCAGATTTCCACGAAACTTCGTAAATAGCATCTGGGACGTTGGCCCATCATAAGTGGCTAAAATGGTGACCCTGGGTTGACCTTGACCTTCTTTGTACCTAGGTCAAACATTGACACATATGCTTTTGTATTGGAAAAGTGAGAATGCATTTTATCCTGCAAACGATTCAGAATACAGTACTAAAGTATAAGATATATTTTTGCTCCTTACGATAAGGCGCATTTATTGGGGGAACCGTTTTAGGTCCAGGTCAGATGACCAAAATGGCCGCCATACCCATATGTGGTAACACTCATAAAGCTAAAAGCATCCGGCGGGTCGTGCACCTCAGCTAAAGCACTGGTTTTGAACAGAAATAAGAAAAACACCAAAATTTTTCATCTAAAAATTTTCGTTTTTTCGGCGGTAAAATTTAGAATATATTTGTATGGGAGTGTTTTGGTAATGCATGTTCACGGCCAATATGAATAGTTCAGAAAATGGATATGTCGTAGAAGCTTCCGTGATTCAGTGGTTAAGCTACTTGCTTCATTAACCAGGGTTGGTGGGTTCGATTCCGGGCATTCCAGTCTTTCGTATGAGTCTTTAAACCGAGATCCCGTCTCCGTATGAGCTTATTTGTTGGTGGGGCGTAAAACTCAAACACACACAATATGAAAAGGTCTGTATCTTATAAAGCCAAGTACATGTATATGTACATAGCATGGGTTAAGGTTTGAAACGTGGAGCCGCACATCCATACCAAACCAACTACATGTAAAACATTATTCGCCGCTAGATTTTGCAGATACATTAAAGGGGATAAATGGATGCACCTTCGGGAGAGGTAACTCCTTCAAAATTATTTTTGTCTCCTATGTCAATAGGGGTCAACTCTTAAAAAGGAAAAACCGGCCCCGATAGCTCAGTTGGTAGAGTGTCCGCTACGGGGAACGGGAGGTCACAGGTTCGATCCCGGGCCGCAACATACCAAAATCGTTAAAAATGGTACTAGCTGCTCCTCGCTTGGCACTCAGATTTACAGGGTAGAGCTAGGACTGGTCGGCCCAGTGTCAGGATAATGTGACTGGGTGTGGTATCCTGTAATGTGTCTGGGACATGATACTTCAGTGAGGCAGCACTATAAAAGTGAGCATTGAGCTCCCTGTCGCAACCAGACGCCGTCGTGATATGACTGAAAAATTGTTGAAAGCGACGTTAAACCCGAATTCACACACACACACACTTAAAAAGGAAAGAATTTGCAACTGAGGAGCAAATCATTTTCTTTAAGAGTAGACCCCTTTTTCCGTGGAACATATTTCATGGAAAGCGAACAGGAAGTCCCAAAATATGTCTCACTTTGAAAAATGGCGGAAAATCTGCCAGGTGTATACATTCCCCTATACTCCTCACTGAATTCATTTGTCCGGCTGCACGTTATTGCACTGTCCTATTAAGCCTTTCACCCCTTCCTTTCTGAAATGGACTCTTCAATATTTCCCAGCAGGCACATGAAGTAATTGTGACTTCACATCAACGTCGGTGCAACGTCATGACATATATGCAACGTCACATCTACGTCGGTGCAACGTCGTGACGTTGCACCGACGTTGACTTGACGTTGCCCTTGCGACGTGTGCCTGCTGGGTTGAATTCGGACACTTCCATTCTTGTAAAGATGGCGTTTAGTCAGTAATCGAGAATAGGACAACAAGCTGAGATGGATACTTCTGAGTCTTCTCATCAGGATCTGCACCATTTGCATTCATATATTTGTACCAATCTACAGGGTTGAAATGTTTTAGTGTCTTTTCACTAAATAAGCCTACATATAATGCGGCGGGCGGGTTTTGAGGGCCTATTCACCGAGGCGGGTTTTGAGGGACTATTCACCGAGCGAACAGCCTCGTTGAATACATTGGTAAGTCCTGTTCCAGTTTTAGCTGAACATTCAACATATTTTATTGCTTTGATCTTGGCCTTGAGGGAAAGACCCTGAAAATAGAAACAAAAACTACACCTGTGGACACAAAAGCGTTCAAACTCGGATGAAGTACCTTTCGATGAATTTCTTTGCATCAAGTTAGTTTGACAAGCAAATGTCATTCATCAAAGTAGTCTAAAACTGGATCAAGAAATATACATTGATTGGTCTTATTGTGGCAAGTACTTTTTTCCATTTTCAGATCTGATTGACATTCCAGATGCATTCTGATTGGACAGTGCAAGGTCTACAATGAAATGTACAACACTTTGTGTTTTGAATTTATTTCTGTCTTGCAGTTGACTGATAGGATGTAAGGAAATATTGAATGAAACATCAGATCAAAATGAAATGAAGCTCATCAAAGTTTGAACGCATTTGTGTCCACAGGTGTATGTCGCTAACATTGTCTCCACAGTAGACAATTTGCATGTGATGTCAAGTTCTGTTTTCTGGGAAAAATAAGAAAAATATAAACAATTTGTTGTCTACTGAGTTCGCCAAGAGAATGGTAGATATGTAATAGAAGGGCTAATCCTTTGAAAGCAAGGAATACACCACCGAACTGGAAAATATGAGGTGTACATGTTTTCTGGGCCAGACTAGCTAGTTTCGGCCAATTAGGCCTAATCAGTGACCCTCAATATTTTCAAAATTCAACAATGGAATCAATGATCCTAAAGGACAAGAAAATATAACCTACACAATGATGTAGGGCAAGGAGACTTTTTACGGCCGCCACACATTCCCAGACACCAGCTGTAGTGACGTTAAAAGAAAATATAAACTACACTATGATGTGTAGGCTGAACTACTAAACGCATTTATTTATTTATTTCGCGATGGCATTTGAAAAATATCAGGATTTCACTCATGGCGGCCACTCTGAAAAACGGAAGGGAACTATGTTAGCAATTCTGAATCTCCATGTCGCCCAGATGCCTTCCATCAAGTTTCTGCTCACTCCGACCCTCGGTTTAGGAGATGTCGCTTAAAGAATTTCTCGTTGGCCGCCATGACAACCAAATAGAATCTGAATATCCATGTCACCCAAGTGCATTCCAATATAGTTTAAATCCTACATTCTGTTCGGTATAGATGTCGTTGAAAGAGTAACAAGATGGCCGTCAAAGCAGATACAAATATGAATTGTAGGCTAGCATTCACAACGGGTAGGAATAAAATGCATTCATTGTTCACAACGGTTGGAATAAAAAGCATTCATTTTTCAGAGATTCCAACAGTCGTAAAGGATAATGCAATGAATGGATATGATATATAGCTAACAGATATTACAGGTATAACCTGCTGATGCCATTTGATGCTGATGATGACGTTAAATGTAATGTGCATGTTAGAGTGTGTTTTAACAATAAGCCGGGGGAGCTTAGAGGATAGGCAGTTGTCCGCCGTCGTTTGTCGTATGTCGCTTGGTGTCGTCTGGCGTCACACTTTCAAACAACATTGCCTCTGAAGCAACATGGCCGACGGGGTCCAGATTTCATCTGTAGCATCCTTGCGCTGGGGGAATGTAAGATTTTTTTTTTTTTTTTTATGAAAATCGGCTGTTTAGTTTGAATGTTATGGAAACTTACTTATAATGGGGAAATTGAAAAATAACATTTACTGCCAAGCCATTGCAGATATTTTGACAAAACTTTTATGGAAAGTTTCCCTTGGTAATCTTCTGTCAGACATAGACTTTTATGCCCACTGTTTGTTTTCATTGGTTGCCATGGAAACCAAAATGCACCAGAAAAATGGAAAAATACTGAAGACAATGATCTCCCCAGGAATTGTATGCTCTATGTGGTTGATTGATTGATTGAGGTTCAACGACACTTCAACCCCTGTGAGTCATTTTGTGTCGTCTCCCAGAGAAAGAGGGGAAAGAGATGGAAGAGATGGTTGAGGAGCAGAAGAGAAAGAGGAAAATGAATGGTCGTATAGAAACGGAAGAAATAACAATTCTCATCCTCTACCCTTACCTGCTGCAAGAACAACAAGCCTTGTCCAACTGTAAGCCAATATCAGTTGGACGCCCCAGTGATGCAAGATATACATCATCTTAGCCTCAGCCAACCAACCCAACTATGAGGTTGAGACTTTATAGAAATACTCATCATATTTGCCTTTACAATCTTCGTGTTGGCCCCAGCCCATGGGGAATTGAAGAAATAGATGGGCTGCATGATGCTTCTATGCGAAGCTGAAACCAACCGCACACGAGTACTGGTAAACCGCTTTGAGAATCTAAGCCTGTCCAGGCAAAGCGGTGCGAGTCGGTCTGTCCATGTTTTTAAACCCTATTGGTTTCATTGGGCGAAAGGGCTTGAGATGTCATTTCGAAATATATTCACTAGTTAAGCAGGAAAAGTCATTTAAAGATTGTTTGTTTTTTACTTTTTTAGCTCAGAAGAACATCTTGTTCATCCCAGCAGAACGGTCTGAGCAATTTCGATAGGATGAACAAGAAGGCCACCTGAGCTAAAATAGAAAAAAAACTTTGTACGACTTCTTCTTCTTAACCAGTGGATAAATTTCTGAAATTATTTCCCAGGAATGTTCTTTGGGTAACTCTCTATCAATATTTCTCAAACCGTTCCACTCGGATAAACGAGATGGTCGTCAGACCTAAAATAAGAAAATAAACTAGAGCCAGTGGTTATGAAACACTATGCCCCCAACTTCTTGACCCTAACACTGCCTGACCCTAACATTGCTTGCCCCTAACAGTAATTGAGATATCTTGTTTTAACTTGGTTGCAATGCTGAAATTTTCAAAGCACCATGACACAAGAAAAACAAAAATTAATCAGGTCATCTACCCATCATCCCGAATCAGTCTGTAAAGTTTCAGGGAAATATCTCAAATCGTTTTTGAGATATATTGCTCAGAAGCTTAAATCGCCCAAAGTTTCAAAGGGCCATAACTCAAGAAAAGAAAATCAGATTTTTTCAAAAGTCAATCAGTTTATCTTTTTATCGTCCCCAATCAGTCCGTAAAGTTTCAGGTCAATAGCTATAATGGTTTTTGAGATACCTTGCTTACAAGCTTAAAATGCCCAAAGTTCCAAAGGGCCATAACTCAAGAAAAAAATCAGATTTTTTCAACAAAGTTAATCAGTTCAGCTACTTGTCATCCCGAATCAGTCTGTAAAGTTTCGGGGCAATGGCTCGAATCGTTTTTGAGATATCTTGCTAACAGGCTTAAAACCTGCAGAGTTTCAAAGGGCCATAACTCAAGTAAAAAAAATCAGATGTTTTTCAACAGTTAATCAGTTCATTTTCACATCATCCCAAATCAGTATATAAAGTTTCAGCGCAATAGGTCTTATGAGATTCAGATATCTTGCTTCCAATATTAGATATCTTGCTTACAAGCTTATAACTCCCAAAGTATCAAAGGTCCATAACTCAAGTAAAAACATCAAATCTTTTTCAAAAGTTAACCAGGTCATCTTCTCATCGTCCCCAATCAGTCTGTAAAGTTTCAGGGCAATAGCTGCAATGGTTTTTGAGATATCTTGCTTACAAGCTTAAAATCCACAAAGTTCCAAAGGGCCTTAACTCAAGAAAAAAAAATCGGATTTTTTTCCAAAAGTTAATCAGTTCATCTACTCACCATGTTAGATCAGTCTGTAAAGTTTCAGGGCAATAGCTCAAACTGTTTTTGAGATGTCTTGCTTACAAGCTTAAAGCGCCCAAAGTTTCAAAGGGCCATAACTCAAGTTATGCTATGCAGTAAAAAGCGGGACGGACGGAAGGACGGAAGGACGGACGAGAATGGCAGAAGCAATATGTCCCCACAACTTCTTCGAAGTCTGGGGCATAAAAACCTTTAAATGACTTCCTATCTCTACAATCATTCTCTTTCGACCAATTGTTGTAGAGAGTCACTCAATGAACATTTCTGTGAAATTATTTTGAAATTCATCGTCCATAGTTTGAACAATTTTGGTAGAGGATCACCCAAGGAAAATTAGCGTGAAATAATTTCCAAATCTATCCACTGGATAAAGAGAAGTCGTTTAAACGTTTTTCTATATTAGCTCTGCGGCCATCTTGTTCAACCAAGCGGAGGCTTCTGAGAGAGAGAAGGAGAGAGAGAGAGAGAGAGAGAGAGAGAGAGAGAGAGAGAGAGAGAGAGAGAGAGAGAGGAACATTCCTGTGAAAGTGTTTCTAAATCCAACCACTGGTTAAGGAGAAGTCGTTTAAAGTTTACTTTTTTTAGCTATGGTGGCCATTTTGTTCACCCTAGAACGGAAGGGCCATCTTGTTCATCCGAGCGGACCGGTTTTCGTTACGGTTACCCAAGGAACATTCTTGTGGAATTATTTTAAAATCTGTCCAGCAGTTTTGCAGCAGAAGTCGTTTAAAGCAAAAGTTGAGACGGACGTCCAAACGGACGACGGACACAGACCGATCACAATAACTCACCTTGAGCACTTTGTGTTCAGCTGAGCTAAATGAAGCTGTATGGGTAGGGGGTGATATGCGCGTGTGTGTGGAGGCGGGGGTGATGTCCGTGTTTATGGAAAGAGAGAGAGAGCCTCGGAGAGAGAGAAAGCGAGAGTGAGTGAGTGTTTGAGTTTTCCGTCCCACCAACAGCTAAAGTCATACGGAGAGGGGACCTCGGTTTAAAGACTCATCCGAAAGTCTGGAGAAGCCCGGAATCGATCCTGCGATCCCTGGTTTACAAGGCGAGTAGCGTAGTAACCACCACACCACGGAGGCTTCTGAGAGAGAGAGAGAGAGAGAGAGAGAGAGAGAGAGAGAGAGAGAGAGAGAGAGAGAGAGAGAGAGAGAGAGAGAAAGAGAGAGAGGAATGGGTTGTGGTTATTAGAAAAAAATCTAAATGCATACCTCCTGTGCAGATATAGAATCGGTATGTTTCCCTTTGCTATCACGTAAGTCTGTTTTTGTCCCTACCAGAATCACAGAACTCTGGGACAATGATGTCGTATTTCTGGTTCCCACTGCAAATGAAAACATAAGGATAAAACACTCATATTTCATAGTGTTTTCATTCGTTCCTCAGAAATGACACTCTTCTGATAATAATATTTGATGAAAATTCGGATGTAACTGTTTGATATGTTTTTTAGTTCCGATGCAAATATAGATTGTAGATGCTCGTTAGAACCGTCACATTGAGGCGGGTCTAACGAATGAGGCGGTTCTAACGAGCACCCAAAAGGTATATTTGAAGAAAAAATAGGAAAGGTATCAAACAATTTTCATCCGATCAAGCCACGATATAATTTGCTCAAAATATGTCACACCGGTTTTTCGATTTACATGTATGCTTGGGCATGTTGTAAGTACGGCCTGGACGAGAAACCCACAATCTATGTTTTATATCTACAGAAATAAGCAAAATAATGTATATTGTTGATTATCCCACTTTTCTCTAAATACACTGGGTTTTGCAAGGGTGTTCATCTCCACATCAGGTGAACAAGTCGGTGAAATGAAGACCCCACCCCCTAAACCCCCCTTTATATTGAGAAAACTGGTGATTACGGGTATACATTATTTTCATCACGTGAACAAGTCCGTAAAATGAACACCCCCTTACACCCACTTTGTATAGAGAAACTGGGGTTTACGGGGGTAAACATTATTTTTCTTAAATTTAATTTCCAAGACATAGGTTGTGGGTACTCGTTAGAACCGCTTCAATCTAACGAGTACTCACAACCTATGTTTGCAGTATAAATAAGAAAAATGTCATGGATTTTTATCCAAAAATTAGCCATTTTAGAGATGTGAAAAATGCACTATGTCGCACGGGTGAGTTATCGAAATGTCTTATTTCTGCTCCAAGACATAGGTTGTGGGTACTCGTTAGAACCGCCTTATTGAGGCGGTTCTAACGAGCACCCTTAGCCTATGTTTTGAACATTTATAACACCAATATCAAGGGTTTTCATCAGAAAGGTAGCCATTTTGGAGATGTGAAAAATGCACTATGTCGCACGGGTGTGTTATCGTAATGTCTCAAAAATGGCTACTTTTCTGATGAATATTCGTGATATTTTTTCTTATCGTTACTGCAAACATAGTTTAACGAGTACCCACAAGCTTTGTCTTGGAGCAACGGCCCCGCCCATAGGGGCTTGAAGAAATATATGGGCTGCATTATGCTTCCACGCAGAGCTGAATCCGGCCCGCAGTACTGGTAAACCGCTTAGAGGTTCTGAACCTGTCCAGGAACCGCGGTGCGAGGCGGACCGTCCATTTTAATAAACCCTATTGGCTTCATTGGGAGACAGGGCTTGACGGATGTCATTTCATCTCAATGTCGGGTAAAAGTCCCACAAAATTGGAAGCAACGTCTCCAAATTGACCTTTACAGTGTTGACGGGAACGTTAAACCTCAAATCAAACAAAATTGTCTTGGAGCAGACATATGGAAAATAATGCATACCACCGTAATCCTCAGTTGTTTCTATATAAAGTGGGGTTTAGAGGGATATTCATTTCACGACTTGTTCACGTGATGTAATCTGATGTTGTATGCATAACCAACACATATAGTAAAACAAGAAATTCATATTTTTGGTAAAATTCCCCTATTAAGACCGCCTAAAATTAGGACTAATTCTGCTTTAAAAAGGTTATTTAGACGCACGCAGTTATTCTTTCTTTGAATTTCCTGCACAAAATGTCCACTGGTTAGGGACCACATTTGGAACTTAAAAGACCACTTTTGAACAGTCCCAAAGGTGGTCTTAATACAGGAATTTTACTGTACTTTTCTGATCAAAATTTATGATACAGCACAACAGCTTCATAGTGTAGTTCATATTTTCGTGTCCTTTGGGGTCAATGCTTCCATTGTGGAATTTTGAAAATATTTGAGGGTCATTGATGAGGCCTAATTGGCCGAAACTAGCTTGTCTGGCCCAGAAAACATGTACATTCCATGCTTTTCATTTCTGTGGTGTATTTCTTGCTTCCAAAGGATAATCCTTTTCAAGAACACATTTATAACCCTACTTTTGGGGTAGTCCAAGGTAGAATTTGTGTATAAAATATACATTTATTCAATCGTTAAACTGTGCTTTACTCAAAATCTATGTTTTGAGCATAAATAAGAAAAAAACACACACAAATTTTCAACAAAAAATTAACCGTTTTTGAGATGTCAAGGAATGCATTATGTCACAGGAATGTTAACGTAAAAGATACATTTGGCATATTTGCTGCCACAAACATTACGAAAACAATCCTATTCAAATATATTGGTATATTTTATCACAAAAAATTAAACTTTTCAGATGAAAAATTCTTACATATTTCATATTTCTCCTCAAAACATAGATTGCGGGATCTCGTTAAAAGCGCCTCGATGAGGCGGTTCTAATGAGTACCCGCAATCTATGTTTTAAGCAGAACATCGCGTGAACAAGTCCGTGATATAAAGACCCCTAAACCCCACTTCATATAGAGAAAACTGGGGTTTACGGGGGTAAACATTATTTTCCTTATTTCTGCTCCAATACATAGGTTGTGGGTACTCGTTAGAACCGACTCGATGAGGCGGTTCTAACGAGCACCCAAAATCTATGTTTGGAGAATAAATAAGAAAAATGTCACAAATTTTCATCAGAAAAAAAATGGAACATGTACTATATCACACGGATATGTTAACGTAATGAATAAGAAAAATAATGTATACCCAAGTTTTACCTTAAAAAGTGGGGTTTAATCGGGGTCAAAATTGTAAAGGCCTGTTTTCGTGATGATTTTTCGGTACATGTACGAGTAGCTCCCAATGGATAATGTGGGAAATTTGGCCCCTGCCGATCGGGGCTTGGAGAAATAGATTGGGTAGCATGGTGCTTCCACGCAGAGCTGAAACTGACCGCACATTGGTAAACAGATATGTCTACGCCTGCCTAGGACAATTGACACGACTCGGACCGTTCATTTATATAAACCGCATTGGTTTCAGTGGGCTACAGGGCTTGAGATGTCATTTCATCTCAATGTTGGGTAAAACTCTCACAAATTGGAGTCAACTACTCCAAAGGGACCTAAATAGTGTTGATGGGGACGTTAATATTAAATCCAGACAAATTCACACAAAGCATGACAAAAGTCGTTTAGAGAAAAGTGCCGCTTCCGTGAAGGTATATGTATAATTATTCTTTAATCGGTCCTTCGCTTTAATTACACTTCCTGAAAATCTATGTTTTTCTCTGTATTTAGTTGATCCGGATGCTTTGGCTGTAAACTTTTTAATTAACAATAAATAGTTGTGAAGTTGTTATATACACAATAAGTGGCCCACATCCTTATCTGCATAACCTTTTATACATCTATATCATGCAATATTTAGCTTCACTTCCTTGAGTACCAGAAACCCCTAAATGGGGTACCCGTCTGATCAGGGCCTACACTGTTTGCAAAAAGTTCAGCCATTTTCCAAATCAGTTTTGAAGAGAACACAACATGCCATCCCTAAATTTTGAAATGGACTCCTGCTATATATAAGGTGGAAGATTCCATTTGGTACAAAAAGGGTTAATATTGTGCAAATTGAGAAAAAGTACAGGTTAAAAAGGCTTTTCCTTGTTAGGACAAGAAGTACCACATGCAGGGCTTAGATACTTGACCATAGACGATATTGTTAACGGCTAAGTCAACACTTTTAATGTTTTAATATATTTGAAAAATTACTGAACTGTTAGCAAACAGTGGAGGCCCTGATCAGACGCCGCGTTCTGCGGCGTCTGATCTGGGCCTGCACTGTTTGCCAGGATACCCGTTTTGGGGTTTCTGGTACTAAATGGGTTAAGTGTGTTAAATCTGTGAAGTCATCTCTATATACTTGGAGGATGAATTGGGGAAGTAAATTTATAAGACTTTTCTCAATCCCAGTTTCCCCAGTATCACGTGGCTGGTAACTTGATAGGAGTGAGGGACTCATCAAACCGTAACCCATATACGACAATGGAATATTCCACCTAATGAGTTTGGAATTGTTCCATTCCAATTATAGAGCTGTGAGGTTTGTTTTGGGTGTAGTAAGTTTAACAATAATGTACGTAGTTTAAGCAAACAGTGTAGACTCAGATCAGACGCCGTTCTGCGGCGTTTGACCTGGGTCTACAATGTTTGCCAATGTCCCCAAAAAGGACCGCTTAAACGCCGAATACTCGCCGGCTAAGTATGATACACGATGCTATTTAACCAACCAAAGGTAGCCAGAGATTAATCTTGAACTTCGATCGACAGCTGCAACAAAACATTAACCCTTATCCTGCTGAATAAATAATTTTGCCGCATACATCTTTGACCACCAACCAATCAAATTACCTGATATATTGTATGCATAAAAATTCGCAAACTGAATGACAAACAATGTAGATCCAGTTCAGGAGCCACCTGATCAGGATCTACACTGTTTGCAAATGTTAAGCAGGATTAGGCTTGAACACCCCTGAGACATATTGCTGCATTACGAAAACACGCCAATACAAATGCATCGTAAACCTATACGCCGAAAAAGATCGAAAATTTTTAGATGAAAAATTGTGACAGTTTTGGATTAACCGCAACATTTCCCGCACATTTAAGAAATCAGTCCATCACGAAAACACACCTATATAATTTTGACCACCTTGAACCCTCGATTAGGTGGGTCTACTGTGTACCCGCAATCTATATTTTAGAGCAGAAATAAGAAAAATAAGGAATACCCGCGTAAACTCCAGTTTTACTATTTAAAAGTGGTGTATTATATAGGTGTGTTTTCGTGATGAGGCAGTTCTAATGTGTACCCGCAATCTATATTTTAGAGCAGATATAAGAAAAACTCGTACCCAGTGTAAACTCCAGTTTTACTCCTGGAGTTTACACTGGGTTCAAGGGGGTCAAATGGGGTTCAAGGTGGTCAAAATTATATAGGTGTGTTTTCGTGATGGACTGATTTCTTAAAAGTGCGGGAAATGTTGCGATTAATCCATAACTTGGATCATAATACACCCATTATAGATAATGATTTATGTCAAGTCTCTTTCTTTGTAATGAAAAATTGTGATACGTTTCTTATTTGAGCTACTTTAGATTGTGCACCGCTTCAGTGAGGAATTTGTAATGAAGACACACAATTCATATTTCAGTAAAAAAAAAAGAAAGGAAGAAGAAAGAAAAAAAAGGAAAGTGGTGTAAACATATGTAAATCAAACTTTATGTAAATTTGGAATTACAAGGGTACTATTTAACGTACTTGTGCATGTGACGACAGAGTATGTACATGTAAGGCTAAAATTAAGATTATTTATTTTAAAAAAAAATCATATGAAAAAGGTTTCAATTATTTTTAACGTATACTGGCTATTGACAAACGTTTGTCAATAGCCACTCCGTTCTTTTTCCTGAACTCATTGTCCTCCACTCAGGGACCACATTTGGGACTGTTCAAAAGTGGTCTTAAACACCACTTTTGATTTAAACAGTCCAAGAGGTGCCGGTATGAATACACTTCGGGCGGAGGTTGTGAATAAGCAGACTGATCCGGGTATTTACTGGTAACACAGGCCTTTTTGAACGGTTTTCTTGGTCTTTACTTGCATAGACATTTTTTCCATCAGATCGAAAGGGCTCAACGGGCTGCCCCAAACCATGAGCTTTAGGCGCCCAGAAACCTTGAAACATCAGTCAAAGAAGACTCGGAGTATTACCTTTAATTTAACGTCGTCAAAGCTATCTCGGCTATCCACGGAGAAACACATAAGAAATATATCCTGAAAGGGAAAACAATACCAACAATGAGCAAAAGATAAAGACACTTAAATGACATATACAGTCGAACTTCGATGGCTCGAACCCCTTTGGGACCATGAAAATTTATTCGAGACAGCGGTAGTTCGAGCCACTCAAGGTCACTGCCAAGAGGCATAACGAGATACTTTTGAACATCTTTCGATGTTAGATAATGAAAATGTTTGCTGAGTGTACTCATTAGAATCGCCTCACCGAGGCGATTCTAATGAGTACACACAGCACACATTTGCCAGATGAAAGACTAAAATCTCCTTAATCATCCCCCACCATTCCTTATATAGAGGATTTCCCTAGGGGCTCAAGTACGAGTTCGACCCAGCCATGGGAAACGAGCCATCGGTGTTCGAGCCATCGAAGTTCTACTGTATATGCAAAATAATACTATCATTCATGGAGTTGGAACTGATGTTTTTCAGAAATAAAAAGTTTATAGTTTTTAAAGAACATATTTAACGTTACTACAGCCGGTGTTAAGGCAATGTGTGGCGGTCGTAAAATGTCTCCATGCCCTTCATCATAGTGTAGTTTGAATTTTCTTGTCCTTTGGGATAATTGATTCCATTGTGCGTTTTGAAAATATTTGAGGGGTCACTGATGAGGCCTTATTGGCCGACACTAGCTAGTCTGGATACCCTCCGCATTTTGTTCTGTTCTGCGGTGTATTCTTTGCTTCCAAAGAAAACCATGTTTATAGACCATTCGAGACAGTGTCTGTAAATGGCATTGGTTTTTTTCTGATTAGAAGTTGTGCCTTTTCCTTAACTCTCTGCATGCTTGGTAAATGTACATACTTTTTGTCATCTGAGGATTTTTTTAATTATTTGTTTTTCAAAACAATTTTTCATGACTATCACCAGACTGCCAAACAAACTGGATCCAGATCAGGTCCGACGTGTTGTCAAGCCTGGTCTGGTTCCACGCTATTTGTAAAGGTTATCAGGAGCCGAAAAGTGTCGCAACATTAGGACAACGTGTCCATATAAAATACGTATACTGGCATCCAGCATGGTGTTAGAAATGGCAAATATTAGGTAAAAAGTGTACATCTTTTTATCTCTACTTTCAACATACATGTAGGTTGTGGGTGCTCGGTAGAACCGCCATTGAACCCACAAGCTATGCATTCGAGCAAAAAATAAGGCAGATAATGTATACCCAATAAACTCCACCTTCTCCATATAAAGTGGGGATTAGATGGGTCTTCGTTTCAAGTGGGAAAGGGGGAATAAGTTACTTATACTTGAACCATAGTCTGTGGACGGTGCTGAAACACAACTTTATTCACTCAAGTCAACAATATAACATACGAGAATTTAAAAGCATTATGGTATACCGAGAGCGGCTTCTTGAAGTTAGAATGAAATATGCATGTGCACGCTCGTTCGTTTGTTAGGAGTTTAACGACCCAGTCAACGCTTTTTAGAACATATCGAGCCGGCAGTGTATACCTTATCCCATTTTTCCTGGACAGAATTTACATAACATATTATGTAAGTGGTTATATTCTGACAATAGTTTTTCTTGAAACAGCGGAAGGATGAAAATCAGGAAGAAAACATTTCATGATCAGTCTCCGCGAACGAAAGTTGACATCCCGGCAGGTGTTGAACCCGCGGTTTCTGATCATCATTCAGACACGCATTAAATCACGAAAACACGCCTGTATTTTTTTACCCCCACTGCCCCAAACCCCAATAAACCACACTTTCGTATAGTAAAACTGGGGTTTACAGGGGTATACATAATTTTTATTGTTTCTGCACAGAAACATAGATTGTTTGTTTGTTTGATTTGAGGTTTAACGTCCCCGTCAACACTGTAAAAGTCATTTTGGAGACGTTGCTTCCAATTTTGTGGGACTTTTACCCGACATTGAGATGAAATGACATCTCAAGCAGTGTCGCCCAATGAAACCAATAGGGTTTATTAGCATGGACGGTCCGCCTCCCACCGCGGTTCCTGGACAGGCTTAGATCCTCTAAGCGGTTTACCAGTACTAGTGTGCGGGCCGGATTCAGCTCTGCGTGGAAGCATCGTGCAGCCCATATATTTCTTCAAGCCCCTATGGGCGGGCGCGGTAAACATAGATTGTGAGCACTCGTTAGAACCGCGTCGCTAAGTCTGATGGTGCACTGGCGCACAAGTCCGATGGTGCACTTTCTCCAGCCGTCCCTCAGATATATCGTTGCTGATACCTAGTGACATAGCCCATATAAAACAGGAATCCTCAAATTGGCACATGACAAAACAATGAAGGACAAGATCAGACGACGCACACTGCGGCGCCCGATCAGGACCGACACTGCTTGAAAAACAAGTCAGCCCTTACCTAAATAAATTAAAAACAGAAACAACAAAAGAGCCTTAACCCCACTAAATTTCAAAACGGACTTCTGCTAGTATAAGGCAGAAGAGTCAATTCAGGACTAACTAGGTTAATTCCATACCGTGTGGGGGTAGGAGAGTGGTCTGAGTCTATCGTAGCTTTCTTGTCCAGCAGTGTCCCACAAATTTAAAACAACGGCCTCTCCGTCGACTTTCAAACTGGTTGTGTAATTATCGAATCTGAAAGATCTAAACTCTCTGACTTTACGCTGCCCCAGGGTTTAAGAATCAAAGCATTCCCCGTACTGATGGGACAACTGTCTCTGAAAAAGGCTGGATGAATGGTCCTGATTTTATATAGCAACAGATAAGGTGCGTGGATATTTTTTTCTTGCACACCAGACAAGGAAATCCATGATTTTACCCTGGGATAGAAATTTATGTTCTGACCCTGGTGTTCCGACCCAGGCAACTAACATTATGCGCTTCAATTCTATTCAACTGCCGGAACTACTTCCGCACTACTTTTATTTTGTAAACAATTTACATGTGCGAGCTGTCAAAACTAACCGGAGGTGTTGTGCAAGAAAAAGAATCCAATATGGGGTTCTGTTGTAGATGGGCGTTTCCAACCCTCGGGATGACCGTGCTGAGCGGAACCTCGGCGTAGCCTCGGTTCCGCTCAGCACGGTCATCCCTCGGGTTGGAAACGCTCATCTACAACATAACCCCATATCAGATTCTTATAATGTCTCCCAAAAAAACTATGTTGTGGGTATTCACTAGCACCGCCTCGTTGAGGCGGTGCTAATGAATACCCACAACATAGGTTTTCTCGATTGAGGCGGTTCTAATGAATACCCACAACAAAGGTTTTTTTATGGAGACTTGACAAACCCTATCCTACAAAATAACAAAATACCAACCTTATCTGTTGCTATGGGACTCCTGGACGGGAACTTAGACTTTATCATTCAAACACTGTTGACCTATCGTTTACCCCTGTAAACCCCAGTTTTACTACTCAAAAGTTGGGTTCAAGTGGTCTTAATTATGTGGTCGTGTTTTCGTGATATGTTCGGTTTTACTTCATTGATCAGTGATAGTAAGTTGGACAATAATAATATAACACTAATTCGTTTGTTACTTTGAGTCGATTGACAAACAATCGACCAAAAAAACGTAGACAAATGTAGTTTAGGAAATGGACACACCATATCGCGGAGGTATATTCTCTTCTTTTTCGACTCGTTTTCTCCTTTCATTTTGAAAAGGAGAGGAGAAAAATAGAAAAAAGGAAGAGGAGAAAAATATCGCGAATGTATGCTACACATGCACATATGTATCACATGTATCATAATGATAGCGCTGCCCACGTTGTAGATTATAAGAATCTTTTATAAATGTGAGGGGTGGATGAAAATATCCGTCCCAAGGGTCACTGTCCAGCATCATGAGGCTTGCCGAGTGATGCCGGACAGTGATCCCGAGGGACGGATTTTTCTATCCACCCCTAACACCCATGCATATAGGATTCTTTTCCTTGCATACCATCCATTTCTTAGCGCGGATTTTTAATGCCGCAGTCACTTCGGTTACCGCCGTCCGCCATATTGTGATGACACTGTGGGAATGTTTAGTGACCTCACGTAACGTGCTGTGACGTCAACCTTAACGACGGCGCATACGAGGTCGTAATCAACCAGTGCATTTATCAAACACGCGATTATATTCGATTTTGGGTCGGAACACCAGGGTCAGAACATAAATTTCTATACCAGGGTAAAATCACGGATTTCCTTGTCTGGTGTGCAAGAATTCCGTATCTACCGTCGAAAGTTGTCGTCCATATCAGACAGGCTTCTCTTCAAAGACAGGATTCCCTACAATCGGGCGAGGTAGAGGGCCAATCTTTTTTTAAGAGCAGCAACATGTTGGAGAAAAATACATGGGTCTAGTGCCTGGCCTGGTTTGTGTTGGCTCCGCCACAGTCATATTGGACCATATAACCATCCAAACTTTCCATGAAAAGTGCTCCAACAAAATTGGAAGCAACATCTCCAAAATGACATATATAGTGTTGACGGGGACGTTAAACCTCGAACCAAACAAATAAACCATGAAAAGTCAATTGACACACAATGTAGACCAAGAACAGGTCAAAACAGGTCAATCTCAATTTACAAGGCCGGACGTGTCCAAATTCGAAGATGAATGAGTCTACTTATATAACTCGGGGTCGAAAGGTTTAGCGAGTGCCCAACAGTCTTTGTTTTAGATAAAAAAGATAACTGACGAACATATGTAAAAATATATTTAGCTTACAAACTTAAAATGCCAACTTTTCAAAGGGCCATAACACAAGAAAAAAAAAGTTGATCACATCCTCCAAAGTTTCAAGGCAAAGCGCAAACATAAAATTCCCAATGTTTCAAAGGCCATAACTCAAGAAAACCCTATTTTTTTCAAACGTTAATCAGTTCATCTGCTCACCATTCCCTAGCAGTAGATTAAGTTTCAACATAAAAGCTCAAATAGTTTTGACATATCTTGCTTGCAAGATTTCTTTGCATTTTTTGCAAAGGGAAATAACTTAAGAAAGGGGCATAATCCTGATAAGAAAAAATAAACAAGTGCCAATTAATTTTTTTTATAAAGAATACATATATGAAATTTCAAAAACCTAGCATGAACGGTTCAAGAGTTGTGCTATGCAGAAAAAAGCGTGACGGACAGCGGAAGGACGGACGGACAGACGGACGAAAAATACAAAAGCAATATGTACCATTGAAGGCATGAAAATGTATACCTTCGCAAACCTCAGTATTCTCTATACAAAGTGGGTTTACCGGGTTTTCATTTCAAGAAGCTGTTAGGTGAGTGGGATCTGAGATGGTGAGTTGCTACTCCATGACGCAAACACGCCTATACAAATACATTGACAACTTTATCGCCGGAAAAATGAAAATTTTAAGATGAAAAATTGTGATATTTTTCTTATTTCTGCTCAAAATATAGATTGTGGGCACTCGCTAGAACCGCCTCATCGAGGCGGTTCTAACGAGTACCCACAATATATATTTTAGAGCAGAAATAAAAAAAATAAGGTATACCCCCGGAAACCCCATTTTTACCAAGTTAAAAGTGGGGTTCAAGGGGGTCAAAATTATATAGGCGTGTTTTCGTGATGCTTACATGAAAGAAGTGCTTGATCATTTGGCTTTTGGAAAGAGTGTGTGTGTGTGAATTCGGGTTTAACGTCGCTTTCAACAATTTTTCAGTCATATCACGACGGTGTCTGGTTGCGACAGGGAGCTCAATGCTCACGTTTATAGTGCTGCCTCACTGAAGTATCATGTCCCAGACACATTACATGATACCACACCCAGTCACATTATCCTGACACTGGATCGACCAGTCCTAGCTCTACCCCGTAAATCTGAGTGCCAAGCGAGGAGCAGCTAGTACCATTTTTAACGACTTTGGTATGTCGCGGCCCGGGATCGAACCCGAGACCTCCCGTTCCCCGGAGCGGACACTCTACCAACTGAGCTATCGGGGCCGGTTTGGAAAGAGTGTGGTTGGGAGGGGTGGGGTGGTTATTATTTCAGCGTAACTGTCCCGTATTGGTGTGTCTATTCTCTTTACATGTCAGTGAAATGAATTTTCGGAAAAAAAGTAAATGTTAAAAAACAAATTAATGAGGAAATTGATTGTTTTGTGTTTAACGACACGTCCACCCCTGTGGGTCTTTTTGTGTCGTCTCCCAGAGAAAGGGAGAAAGGGTATAGAAGAGATAGGAGAGGAGATGGAATTGAGGGACGGTGGTAAAAGAGAAAAATGAATGGAAGTGTAGACGACAGAATAATTAAAAACGCTCCCCACTACCCTTACATGTTGCAGGCCTTGCCCAACTGTTAGCCAATATCAGTCGGACGCCCCAGATACACGCCACCTTTGCCTCTCCAAACCATCCCCTAATCACGAGGAAATGTCGGGTTTACCAGAGTGTATTTTCTGTCATTTTGACTGTTGCCATACATGGGGTAGCTCTAACAGATACCGGAATAGATAAGAAGTCAAAGCATTGATTTTCTCTGAGTTTGAGCCAGGGAAAATATTCGTTAAAGACGGTTTCGTTTAACCCTTAAATTCCTGCAGTTTAAACTATCGGTGTGTGTAGACCTAGATCAGACGCCGCAGAATGCGGCGTCTGTTCTGGGACTTCACTGTTTGCCAAACCCAACACATGGGTCAAGTCCCGATCACACTCTTTATACAACACTCTAACCTCACAAAGAAAAGAATAGCGCGGATATAAAATTAAAAATGACTGTTACCCGGATTTTCGTAAAATCAGTGATAGTCACGTGGACGACAGAAACGGAAAACTAATTTGCTTAGTACCTTTGGGTTGATTGACAAACAATTGACCAAAAATATCCAAAATATTCTTTTGAATGTGTTTTCGCACAACCATGAAAGGTAGTATTTTCTCAAATGGATGTGTTCTGCTAACGTAGAGTGTACTTACACTGTTGCCACATATTCTTCGGGGAATTTATCTTCTGCAAAACACTGCAACATACACGTCTTACCAACACCACTGGAAAAAATGAAATATGTTATATTCATGTTCAAAAGCTCTCTCTCTCCTTCTCTCTCTCTCTCTCTCGCGCGCGCTCTCTCCCCCACCCCACATACACACATATACACATATGCGCGCGCACGCATGCACGCATGCTAAGACACAATAATACACACCAGCAACACCCAAATAAAGCATGAGGCAGTTCAAACGACTAGTCCCTATGATCTGTATAATTTAACGATTTCTCCACAGGGTACAGTTGTAATGTGAAATATGCGTAATAAATGCTGCGCCTGTGCTTCTTAATATATAAAGTGGGGTTTCGCTGGAGGTTTATTACGGTGTTTTTTTTAAAGGAAGATATAATTCAAAATCCCCTGATCACTGTCCAATAGACATTTCCGAAAAATAGTGTAAGAGAAATACCGACAAAAGCGATCTTTTCCGATACCAGTTTGAGCCAGGACATGTCTAAACCTACAACGAAATCATAGTCTGCCCAGTCTGCCCAGTCTACCCAGCCTGGACCCCGTGGTCACACTTTTGGGATAACCAAGAGTTATTGAAGGTTCATGCGACCAACCATTAATCAGTGTGGTTTCCATTATGATAACATACCCCTGCACACAGTGCATATTTTCAAATCTCCGAAGTGGCTAGTTTTCTGATGAAAATACGTGATTTTTTTTTCTTATTTATACTGCTAGGATAGGTTGTGGGTGCTCGGTAGAACCGCCTCATTGAGACGGTTCTAATGAGTACCCACAACCTATGTATTGGAGCAGAAATAAGAAAATTATATAATGTATAATGGGGGAGGAGGGGGTGATTTCACGGACATGTTATCGTTAAATGATGAAAACTGATCTGTGTCTTCACTGGGCTGGTCACACAGACCTTCTTGTAATAATAGTAATAATAATAATAATTATAATACAGAGTAACACATTCAGTGAAATCAAAGATTCTGCCGTTCACCTTCGCCCATCGGGGCTTGAAGAAATAGATGAGCTGCATGATGCTTCCACGCAGAGCTGAAACCGACCCGCACACGAGTACTGGTAAACCGCTTAGAGGATCTAAGCCTGTCCAGGCAAAGCGGTGCGAGTGTCGGACCGTCCATGCTTATAAACCCTATTGGTTTCATTTGGCGGCAGGGCTTGAGATGTCATTTCATCTCAATGTCGGGTAAAAGTCCCACAAAATTGGAAGCAACGTCTACAAAATGACCTTTACAGTGTTGACGGGGACGTTAAACCTCAAATCAAACAAACAAAGACCCAGGTCGATGCTCAAGTTAACCCTTTTTGTACCAAATGGAATCTTCCCTTTCATATATAGCAGGAGTCCATTTCTAAATTCAGGGGTGACAGGTTGTGGTATCTTCAAAATTGATTTGGAAAATGGCTGACCTTGCTGCAAACAGTGTGGGCCCTGATGAGATGCCGCGTTCTGCGGCGTCTCATCTGGGCCTGCACTGTTTGCCAACGTACCACTTTTGGGGTTTTCAGTACAAAATGGGTAAATATCACGAAAACGGTTGCACGCAAGTTGAGCCAAAAAGTGTAGGCTCAGTGTAGGCTCAGATCAGACACATTCTGTTTGCATATAACACTATAAGCATAATGATAATATGACAGCAGATTTCATAATCTCTCTCTCTCTCTCTCTCTTCTTCTTCTTCTTCTTCTTCTTCTTCTTCTTCTTTTATTTCTTCTTTTAAAAGAATCAATCGAATACAAACATACCCATCTCCAACAACAACACATTTAATTTGTGCAGGCATATCCTTCTCACTCATAATCCTGTTAAGTCCACAACTTTTTAGATAATGGTTTTCATACTTTTATACCGATGAATGTTTTTAGAAAAACAAAAACAAAAACACTTCGTTCGGAGTATTAATATGAGCCAGCGCACGACAAAATCTACAATAAGACCTTTGCGGCCAGCCAAGACTCAGATCAGCCTGCGCATCCGCGCAGTCTGATCAGGGTCTTCGCTGTTCGACTGAGCCTTCTATAGCCTCTGGACTATTCATGGGTCATGCGTTGGCTCATTAGATAATGGTTTTCATACTTTTATACCGATTAATTTTTTAGAAAAAAACAAAACTAAACACTTCGTTCGGAGTATTAATATGAGCCAGCGCACGACAAAATCTACAATAAGACCTTTGCGGCCAGCCAAGACTCAGATCAGCCTGCGCATCCGCGCAGTCTGATCAGAGTCTTCGCTGTTCGCCTGAGCCTTCTATAGCCTCTGGACTATTCATAGGTCATGCGTTGGCTCATTATTATAAGTTCCGATACTTGAATTGCTTCGTTACT
This sequence comes from Lucinisca nassula, assembly GCA_963580285.1. Taxonomy (NCBI): domain Eukaryota; kingdom Metazoa; phylum Mollusca; class Bivalvia; order Lucinida; family Lucinidae; genus Lucinisca; species Lucinisca nassula. The sequence continues at coordinate 120,341,591 of OY757011.1, forward strand.
TTTGTAACCCCAGTGGTTACACGCCCAATTTTTTCTTTCATTGTTGGAAAGATTACCCATTTGTCTGTTGGTTATCATCAACTGTCGTGGATCTCTGGGCATTATCATGATTCTGGATTAACTTCAACAGCCAAGGGTTATGTTTTCGTTTTTTTTTTGTACAAGCCCTTAACAAAATAGTTGTGTTTCCGCTAACATGCCGAACACTTTAGGGTCGGTTAGTCGATTACACTTTTTATTTTTTGTAAACTTTTCATTTGACGGAAAAAGAGCAAAAATCTTTAAAAATCTTAAAAAAGCCTTTAAAATTCGAGCCATATTACCAGAAAACTTTCAAATAATGTGGTTTAGAGCATCAAGGAAGCAAAAGAACAGGATTTTAAGCAATAGTTTTGCTTTTTTGACAGTTTGAGGATATTTTATCAAAAGTGCTAGAAAATATTAAGGTGGGTAGGTAAGAAAATCTTTTTCTTCTTTTTCTGGATGGCCATAAAATTGTGGGGTCGGCACAAAAAATCAGGGTCGGCCGGGTTAGCAGAAATACAGTATTTTTAGGCCTAAATAGAGAGTAAAACGCCACATTTAAGGGGAATGGGAACACCTTCAGGGGAGGCAACTCCTTCAAAAGTATTTTTGTCTCCCATGTCAATAGGGGTCAACTCTTAAAGGAAAGAATTTGCTCCTGAGGAGCAAATTCTTTCCTTTAAGAGTAGACCCCTTTTTCAGCGGGACAGGATTTCTAGAAAAGTGAACAGGAAGTCCCGAAAGTTGTCTCCCTTTGAAAAATGGCGGAAAAATCTACCAGGTGTTCCCATTCCCCTAAAATACATAAAAATGCCCTTTATCAAACGATTTCTGCAATTCCAGCCTTTAATTAAACACTGCATGTGTATATCCTCGACAATTAGGAGCATCAGCCTTAGCAGGCGAAATTACGAGGGCGAGTCAATAAAAAATACAGCCTAACTTTAATATTTCTGGGGAGGCTGGATTTCTTCTTTTTCGGTGTAACTGCCCTATAGAATGATATACTTGGACCAAGTTTGTTCCATTGCAATCAGCCCAGTACTGAACAATCCAGGGTCCTTATCTCCAACCCACTCTCAACTGCCGCCACTTCTTCGCTGGACCGGAAATGACATTTAGGAAATAGTCACTAGGAGCTCAGTCCGGAGAATAGGCGGGGTGCGGTATTAACTCGTACCCATTCCGTTGAACAGCATCCATTGCAATTTTGCTAGTGTGGACTCTTGCACTGTTCTGTTGCAATAAAAAACCCTTTGGAGTGTTTACCTCGGCATTTTTCACGGATCGCAGTTTTCAGTTGGTCGAGCACAATTTGCGTGATACGCTCCTGTTATTGTACTTTTCTTTGCTAGAAAGTCCAGCATATTATCGCATTGTGCGTCCCAAAATACAGTTGCCATCACCCTGCTAGCAGAGGTTTGCGTTTTGAAGGCGACTTTAAGTTTTATTCTCTGGCTCATAATAATGGACCCAGGTCTCATCTACAGTCGCCAGACGTGAAAGAAAATCATCTTTCCTTGACCTAAACCGCTTCAACAATGCGCTGCATACTGATGTTCTGGTTCCCATTTGCTAGTCGCCAATGGGGGCATACCCAAGTTTTATACATACAATGTTGTACCATCAGCAGTTATTAGTTATATGTATAGGGAGAGGACTACCTAATGTTGATATAACTTGTGTCTCATCCCTTTGTATGAAATGATACAATACAATATGCTTAATCTAAAACCCACGCGATCCTGAAAAATTCTTGAAACGCTACCATGTTAAATATATAATGCATTCGCTATTTCTTCCAGACCTGTTTTCGTCCTCTAAAGACATTCTACCGCGTTTGAATTCACCTACCCAGCATTGAACTTGTGCAAACGATGGTGCAGAAGACCCACTCGCACTGTATTTCCTGACCTGTTTTCCCTTTCAAATACAGCCTTGGCGAAAAAGCTTGCATTGGCATCGCTAGCCATGTTTGACAATCAATATTTTATATGTACATTTCCAGTGTAAAGCCGTAAACCTATAGTCATACTTAGATGAACGCATCAAGTCACATGATTTCAGTGACGTCAAGTGACGTCAGTCTGACGTCAGTCTAAACTATTGTTCTCTACGATCTGATTGACGTTCACGACGTCAACGCTGCTTCGCTCTTTGTAAATGTTTTTCAGCTTTAAAAGTTTATCCTATAAGCTTTTTTTCGCCAAGGGATCGGGAGCAAAGAACGTAAATATAAGAAATAAACTTACTTTTTCTGCTGTTCATCAAAGTACGAACCACAGCGGATCGGTAGCAAAGTTCATGTACTTTGCAGGCGACCCACTGCGTTCATATTTTCATGAACAGCAGAAAAACAAAATTCATTTCTTAAATGAGAGAATGACACGATAAGGGTGCAATTTTGCCCTCATGCCTAAAACATGTATTGAAACAGAGCATGAAAATCTTGGTTGTCTTGGTCAATTGGAAATGGGGTAGACTGGTTACTTATTGACTTGCCCTGGCAATAAGTTTTTCACCAAGGGTAATTGTGTTTGCACACAATACCGTCAGTGGTAACTTCATTGAAAACGTCAGGAAAGTATGTACCATTGACTATTACCGGTGTTATATGTTAACATAACGTGAAACGGCTAATTTGTCAAAAAAGCGATTTTTAAAGAAATTTCCCAAAATATCGACATGTACATGTATTGAAGCCTCGCATTTTATCCTTTTTCCTCAACTCGTTTAATAAATTCAATAATACATGAGCACTCATGTAAGATCCTCTATTTAACCCACGTTTAATATTTTAAGACAGGTTTCATCTCATGCTGATGATTTTAGTAATCGGAATAAACTTCCAACTTCTTTGGTTCTTAAACCGGGCTATCGGTTTCTTAATTTTCGGAGAGCATTTTTATCTGGCCCAGAAAAAAATGTGCACACTTTACGGTTTTAAGTTCTGTATTGTAGCTTTTGCTTCCAAAGGACTTCCCCTTTTATAGAACATTATAAATGTTAAGGGCGGTACTCAGAACTAGTCGAAAAATACAAACTTAACTAAAGATTCTTCTGCAATAGGGCACATCAGAACCAAAGCTTTGTGTAGATTATGTTTATAAATTTCTGATTTACGAATCAATTCATAAAGATCATTAAACGCCATAAAAGAATGGGGTATAATACGAGTGTTATGCCGTAGACAGCATAGTAGATGTAAAACAAAGATCAGGAATCGATACAATTAACTTACTCCACCCGTCAAAGACACCAAAGGGAAAGAAACACAAACATGAAGCGACCAGACCATAATGGAAACCTAAACAAAGGAAGGCCATAAGGACAGTTACTTTCCCACAAAATGGCCAAATGGCCATCCAAAAAAAAAAGACACAAGTGATACACACAGTAAGTAACAAACAACAACATAAATAAACCGCCACAGAAGAACCGCCTTGGAACGGTGAGTGGAAAGAATTCCACTGGGCGTTATGCTTTAACGCTTTAATCTTAAGCCCGACCCACCGGTTTGCAATCAAAGAGGGAAGCAAAGTTGCCAACCGTGATTGGGCTAACCACCATGCATGCAGTCTGTTTTATAACATTTATGTTGTACCCAATCTTTATATATCGACGAACGATTTTACGAAATTACAGGCATGTATTTTTCTAAATTTATATACTAAGTCACCATAGAATTCGGGTTCCGATAAGCCATGTTGCAGAAGTGTTTTAAGTCCAACATTGAATTTTGAAACCAAATCAGAATGACGTCTATAAAACTTAGAAAAGGCTTTACGTAGTTTATGATACCGATGCCCCTGATTAAGAAGTTTAGCGGTTAATGATTTATTACGAGTGTTGAAGTCGGATACATGACTAGACACTCTAGCGAATCGAATTAACTGCGAAATATAAATCCCGTAGGATGTCTTGTTTCTAGCCCATACTGCCTGCAAGAGACTCCATTGAAGGCTAAGGATGACATTAAGGTAGGACGCATTGGAATAATGACTGCTTTATCAGTAACTATAAATCAAAATGAAAGAGGTGTTGCACTAGTATTTAATAAAATGTTGCATAAAAAAATAGAAGTGGAGGCAATGATCGGGAATCGATACAATCAGAGACACCAAAGGGAAATACACACAAACATGAAACCACAGACCCTAATGGAAACACCAACAGCGGAAAGCCAAAAGGACAGTTACTTTCCCACAAAATGTCCAATAGGCTATCCAAAATAAAATAACATAAGCGACACAAACACCCAAAGACAAACCATAACAACAAGATGGCCATTGGTTTGAGCAATTTTGGTTGGTTCCAAAGACCATTTCTGTGAAATTAATTCAAAACCAGTCTGCCTTTTAGGAGTAGAAGTCATTTTGAGAAGTAGAAGTCATTTTTATTGAAATGACATTTCAAGCCCTGCCGCCCAATGAAACCAATGGGGTTTAAATGTACAGATGGTTCCACTCGCACCACTTTGCCTGGACAGGTTAAGACCTTCAAAGTGGTTTACCAACACTCCTGTAGAAGCACCTTGCAGCCAAGGTGGGTGTGGGCCAAAACTTTCAAAAGCCATCTATCTCTAAAAGAATCCAATTTTATAGGAATGTTCCATGAGTGACCCTCTAACAAAATTGCTCAAAATATTTTGCTTAACTGAGCATGATAGCCATCACAGCTAAAAACCTCAAACCTCATTCCTGTCAAATAATTTCATAATCCATCCACTGGTTAGGAAAAGACGTCGTTTAAAGGTTTTTCTATTTTTAGCTCTGGTGGCCATTTTGTTGACCTGAGCGGAAATGTTTGAACAATTTTGGTAGAGGGTCACCCAAGGAACATTCTGGTGAAATAATTTCAAAATCCATCCAGTGGTTAAGGAGAAAAAGTCGTTTAAAGGTTATTCTATTTTTAGCTCTGACGGCCATTTTGTTCATCCGAGCTGAACGGTTTGAGCAATTTTGGTAGAGGGCCACCAAAGGAACATTCTTGGGAAGTAATTTCAAAATCCATCGACTGGTTAAGGAGAAGAAGTCGTTTAAAGGTTTTCCTATTTTAAGCTCTGGCGGCCGTTTTGTTCACCCGCGCGGAACGGTATGAGCAATTTTGGTATACGGTCACCAAACGAACATTCCTGTGAAATAATTTCAAAATCCATCCACTGGTTAAGCAGAAGAAGTCGTTTAAAGGTTTTTCTATTTTTAGCTCTGGTGGCCATTTTATTCACCCGAGCAGAATGGCATGAGCAATTTTGGTAGAGGGTTACCAAAGGAACATTCCTGTGAAATAATTTCAAAATCCATCCACTGGTTAAGGAGAAGAAGTCGTTTAAAGGTTTTTTTTCTATTTTTAGCTCTGGTGGCCATTTTGTTCACCCGAGCGATACGGTATGAGCACGACGTTAAACCCGATTCACACACACACACGGTATGAGCAATTTAGGTAGAGGGTTACCCAAGGAACATTCCTGTGAAATAATTTCAAAATCCATCTACCGGTTAGGGAGAAGAAGTCGTTTAAAGGTTTTTTTCTATTTTTAGCTCTGACGGTAATTTTGTTCATGCGAGCTAAACGGTTTGAGCAATTTTGGTAAAGGGTCACCCAAGGAACATTCCAGTGACATAATTTCAAAATCCATCCACTGGTTAAGGAGAAAAATACGTTTAAAGGTTATTCTATTTTTAGCTCTGGCGGCCATCTTGTTCACCCGAGCGGAACGGTTTGAGCACTTTTGGTATAGGGTCACCCAAGGAACATTCCTGTGAAAAAATTATAAAATCCATCCACTAGTTAAGGAGAAGAAGTACTTTAAAGGTTTTTCTATTTTTAGCTCTGGCTGCCATCTTGTTCACCCGAGCGGAACATTTTTAGCAATTTTGGTAGAGGGTCACCCAAGGAAATTTCCTGTGAATTAATTTCGAAATCTATCCACTGGTTAAGGAAATGAAGTCGTTTAAATGTTTTTTTTTCTATTTTTAATTCTGGCGGCCATTTTGTTCACCCGAGCGGAACGGTTTGAGCAATTTTAGTAGAGGGGCACCCAAGGAACATTCCTGTGCAATAATTTCAAAATTCATCCACTGGTTAAGGAGAAGAAGTCGTTGAAAAGTTTTCTATTTTTAGCTCTGGTGGCCATTTTGTTCACCCGATTGGAACGGTTTGAGCAATTTTGATAGAGGGTCATCCAAGGAACATTCCTGTGAAATAATTTCAAATTCCATCTATTACATAATTTCATTTCAATTTTTAACTCTGGCGGCCATTTTTTCACCCGAGCGGAACGGTTTGAGCAATTTTAGTAGAGGGGCACCCAAGGAACATTCCTGTGCAATAATTTCAAAATCCATCCAATGGTTAAGCAGGAGAAGTCGTTTAAATGTGTTTCTATTTTTAGCTCTGGCGGCCATCTTGTTCACCCGGGCGGAACAGTTTGAACAATTTGGTAGAGGATCAGCCAAGGAGCATTCCTGTGAAATTAGATCAAAATCTGTCCAGCAGTTTTGGAGAAGAAGTTGTTTAAAGCAAAAGTTGACGACGGACGTACAGACGGACGTTCTCACAAATGGATACTTATGTGGCTATTTTGAGCAAGATTGATACTTAGGTGGCTAATTTTAACCACATAACAGACCTTTTATGTGTCTAACGGAATAAATCGCACTTTCTCTCATTGACTTACATTGATTCTGTCCAAGTTCATAGCCACCTATCTATCCATTTGTGTGTACGCACAGACGCACGGACGCACGGACGACGGACGACGGACAAAGACCGATCCCAAAAGCTCACCTTGAGCACTTCGTGCTCAGGTGAGCTAAAAATAAACCGCAACAGAAGGGGGCTTAAGAACACAAAAAGGTATCTGATAATCAATGAAATTTCATTCTGCTAGACATGACAAAACATAATCAATGGTTTTCTCTACGAAACATTTATAGTCCAGAAACTGACAGTCCCGGTTTCTTTATTGCAGTTTTCAAAAAGATTGAAGATAGGAAATAGAGAATACATTATCTGGGAAAATATCTATCTTACATGTATCTTAGACCCTGTGGAAGACTGTTCAAACTTCAAGCATCTTAATAACTGTAAAGCGAGAGCTAAAGTTTTAGAATTTATAAATAATACAATTTGAAAAACATACCCCTGAGCTACGTATATGTACCTGTAAAAAGGAACCTTTAAAGCCAGCAAGGCTTTTTTACCTCAGAAAAAATATGGTGTTCGTTTAGAAAAGTAGGACAGAATCAAGCCACAGATCCGACCATTCTATAGTCACTTTACTACAACATTTAAAAGGAACTGAGAGTGGTAGATCATACTGGAAGCACAACATCACTTTTGACTGATCAAAAATACGTTGAGACAATTAATAAGAACAAGGAAATAAAACGAATGCTGCCTGTTTATAATGTTGATTGAAGAGAAAGTATAACAGACAGTGAAATTCAATTTGTAATAAGTAATCACCTTATTCTTAGTTTACTATTGATGGTCGGTATCTTATGCAAGCTAAAATAAGTTGAAAAATTACACAGAAAATAAGTTAGGGAAAGGCTTCTTAAACATCACGTGAACAAGTCCGTGAAATAAAGACCCCCCTGAACCCCACTTTATATAGAGAAACCTGGGATTTACGGGGGTAAACATTATTTTCCTTATTTCTGCTCCTAGACATAGGTTGTGGGTACTCGTTAGAACCGCCTCAATGAGGCGGTTCTAACGAGTACCCACAACCTATGTTTTGAGTATAAATAAGAAAAATATCACAAATTTTCTTCAGAAAATTGACCCTTTTTGGGGATGTAAAAAATGCACAGTGACGCACGGGTGTGTTATCGTAATGAAGCAATCTTGAAAGACTAAAGGTACTTAATACAGAACTATTTGAGAACCAACGGGAGAAATTAATAGGCTATGTAATACGGTTAATGCCACAGTATATAGAAAAAAAGGTGAAACGAACTACAAATACTTTTTTGGTCTTGAAAAACATAATTCTGTATCAAAATCAATGCAAAAATTAGAGACGGAACATATTCGAATACACATGGCGATTTTACAAGAAACAAAACATTACTATAAAAGTTTATATACAAGCAGAGACAAACATTGGATAGCATTTACTTAGATGAATATATTAAAAACCAAGTATGACTTTATTTCAAACTGTATTAATCTAGAGAAATTGTTTTCTTTAGACTCACGTTGTGTAGAAGAGCAAATAGAAAATCAGAAATGAACTCTGGAAAGACATAGAATTTTCATTCGTAAACAAAAACAACAACATAAAAAACAATAGAAAGATATAAGTAGGGCAAGAAAATATATGGAAAATCCCAGTATTTTGCAACAATGATATTTGCATAGACAAAAAGCTTTTTCTGGAAATATTGGTACAATGAGGGCATCAGATTTATGTGGCCTATTGGCCATTTTATGGGAAAGTAGTTGTCCTTTTGACTTTCGCTATTGATGTTTCCATTAGAATTCAGTTATTTCATGTTTGTGTTTCTTTCCCTTTGATGTCTCTGATGGGAGGCGTGGTTTAATTGTATCGATTCCTGAGTATTGCCTCCACTTCTATTTTGTAAATGGCTTAGTGAATGAAAATAGAGAATTTTACAGTTATTCCGATTAATAAAATCATCAACACGAGATGAAACCTGTTTTATAAATATTAAACATGTAATAAACTACAAATTACCAAAGGACATCTTTCAGACTCTTTATGGCTGTTGGATGAATTGTGTACAAATTGACCCCCTAGTTGTCTAATTGACCACCGACATTATTTCTCATGCACGCTTTGCTCAATATCACCGAAAAAAATTTCAACGTACAAAAGAACAAGAGGACCATGATGGTCCTGTATCGCTCACCTGAGTCTATTCATCACCTTGTTTTTGACCCCACATGTCAGACCCATATTCAAACATATTCAAGATTTTATAAAGGCAAACATTTTTGGCAAGTTTCATGAAGCTTGAACCAAAACTGCAGTCTTAAGTATGATTTGACCAATTCTGTTTGTTTGATTTGAGGTTTATACTATTTAGGTCATTTTGGAGACGTTGCTTCCAATTTTGTGTGACTTTTTACCCGACATTGAGATGAAAGGTCCGCCCCTTCATGTCTGACAGCATTTATATTTCTGCAGCCTGAAGGTTGATTTCAATCATTTCTAATCTGTAGCATGCTTATGGTAGGGAAATTATGAAATAAAAAGAGGTCGAGTGATGAAAACGTTTTTTTTTTCTAAAAATAGCCAAAAGAACTTTGACCATGAAAGTCTGAATTGCTTGAGATACTGTATTATCATACAGAATATGTGTTGAAAGTTATAATAACCCCTAAAAGGTGAGAAAACCCTGAAGGGGTAGCCTGGCAAACAGCATAGGCCCAGATCAGACTTCGCAGAATGTGGCATCTGATCAGGGTCTGCACTGTTTGCTAACAGCATTTTCTGTCAAATTAAATACCCCTCCTGACCAAGGTATTACAAAAAGAGGACAATTCTGAGCAAGTTTGACGATGATTGGACTAAAACTGTGGCCTCTAGAGTGTTAACAAGGTTTTTCTATGATTAACCTACTGACCTACGTTTTGACCCCACATGACCCATATTCGAATTCGACCTAGATATTGTCAAGATGATCATTCTGAACAAGTTTGATGATGATTAGACTAAAATTACAGTCTCTAGAATGTAAACAAGATTTTTCTATGATTTGACTTACTTTTGACCCCACATGACCTATATTCCAATTTGACCTAGATATTGTAGAGATGATCATTCTGAGCAAGTTTGATGATGATTTGACCAAAACTTTGGCCTCTAGAGTGTGAATAAGGTTTTTCTATGATTTGACCTACTGACCTACTTTTTGACCCGACATGACACATATTAGAACTTGACCGAGATATTGTCAGGATGATCATTTTGAGCAAATTTGAGGATGATTGGACCAAAACTGTGGCATCTAGAGTGTTAACAAGGTTTTTCTATGATTTGACCTACTTACCTATCTTTTGGTCGACATGACCCATAATCGAACTTGACCGAGATATTGTCAGGATGATCATTCTGAGCAACTTTGGGGATGATTGGACCAAAACTGTGGCCTCTAGAGTGCTAACAAGGTTTTTCTGTGGTTTGACCTACTGACCTACTTTTTGACCCGACATGACACATATTAGAACTTGACCGAGATATTGTCAGGATGATCATTTTGAGCAAGTTTGAGGATCATTGGACCAAAATTGTGGCCTGTAGAGTGTTAACAAGGTTTTCCTTTGATTTGACTTGGTGACCTACTTTTTGATCCGACATTCATATTCACACTTGACCGACATATTGTCATGTTGATTATTCTGACCAAGTTTGATGATGATTGGATCAAAACTGTGGCATCTAGAGTGTTAACAAGAAAAGTTTACGCACGCACGACGAACGACGAACGACGCACGATGCACGACGACGCCGGACATCTCACAGTCACAAAAGCTCACCATGACCTTCGGTCAGGTGAGCTAATTATATCGGAATTTCTTTCACGGGTAAGCAAAAATAATATACATAAGGCTATATTGTACTTCTGAAGAGGCTGTTTAAAGCAAAATGTAAAGTTCAAGCAACATTTCTGTGATGTTTCCATTAGGGTCTGATTATTTCATGTTTGTGTTTCTTTCTCTTTGATGTTTCTCATGGGAGGTGTGGGTTAATTGTATCGATTCCTGATCACAGCTATCATTTCGGTTTTGATTTGGATGTCACTTCACAGCAGACAGAATTAATATTGATCGTTTTAGAAAACAACATGAAACTGTTGTATTCATGATTTTAATACCGCGAGATACCATTTACCATTCTAATGTCCATTAATCAAACCGCCCTCCTCTTTTTCAAATTGACCACCGATGTGAAATTGGTGGAGCTTTGAACACGAAGCGTCTATTTCTGTGCAGCTGGTGTTTTGAAAGCAGACATGGTATCGACGTCTCTGCCTGCGTCGATAATATTTCGCTGGAGCCTTCCTTGTGCGTTCGCAAGGCTCCAGCGAAGTATTATCGACGCAGGCAGAGACGTCGAAACCATGTCTGCTGTCAAAACACCAGCTACACAGATATAGACGCTTCGTGTTCAAAGCTCCACCAATTTTCACATCGGTGGTCAATTTGAAAAAGAGGAGGGTGGTTTGATTAATGGACATTAGAATGGTAAATGGTATCTCTCGTAACTTTACCTATTGCGGGTTAATCATACTGCCAGGACATGAGGCATAATGGTGATGACCTGAGGATAAAGTTTCTACTTTTTATATAATAAAAGTATGTTGCGTGTACTCATTAGAATCGCCTCATTGAGGCGATTCTAATGAGTACCCACAACATACCTTTTCAAGTTAAAATCAAGCAAATCTCCATAAATTAACCTAAACACAGGGATTTTGGAGATATATGAACACTTCTCTAGGGACCCAAGAGTGAGTTCGAATTAGCCATAGTGAACGAATTATCCGTATTCGAGTTTCGAAGTTGCACTTTATTCCAACAGACCTTTAACTCTCTAAATTCTGCACACCGAAACATGCATGTAAATCTATGCAAGCAGAGCAGATCGATGTGAGACGCTCTTTTTCTTGCACACCAGAAAAGGAAAACCATGGTTTTAGCTTGGGATAGAAATTCTGTTCTAACCCTGGTGTTATTACCCATGCGTGTTCGATAAATGCACTGGTTGCATACGATCCCATATGCGCCGTCGTTAGGGTTGACGTCACAGCACGTTACGTGACGTCACTAAACACTCCTATAGTGTCATCACAATATGGCGGACGTCGATAATCGCAGTGACTGCAGCATTAAAAATCCGCCTAAGAAATGGAAGGTATACAAGAAAAAGAATCCTACATGGGTGTGAGGGGTGGATAGAAAAATTTGTCCCTCGGGATCACTGTCCGGCATCACTCGACAAGCCTCTTGATGCCGGACAGTGACCCTCGGGACGGATTTCTCCATCCACCCCTCACACCCATGTACATGTAAGATTCTTATCATCTCGTCTGGCCATTCTGTTAATGGTTTTGACTAAAGCCCCTAGTTACAAGAATGGACGTGACCAAATAGGCCTACAAGGAAGGAAGAGTCCACTTCAAATACTTATAGATTACTGTTGCAATAAATCGCAGTTCCGTTATAAAACAAATTCCTTGAACACAGAAATTCATAAAAAAAATGATAACAACATACGCATAAGTAGCCACGTTCCGATATCCATATGCAAGTAAAGAGCGCTTACACAGTCGAGATAGCCTGAATTAAGCAAACACCAGTGAGTTTGTTTAAGACGGGTGTTTGCTTAATACAGGTAAGTTTAAATGACTTTGCCCTTTTTGGGAACTGAATGCAGGTTTGCTTAAAACAGACTGCTTGCTCAGTCGTGGTGGCAGTTCAGGCAGATTTAAATGTGGTGTTCAAAGTGGTGTTTTCATGGGTAAACACCACACGCACTTGTTCCTCGTTTGTTTGTATTGGAGTTTAACGACCCAGTCAACACTATTTAGGTCATTTTTGAGTCGGTCAGTTTACCTATCAACACTTTTCCTGGATAGGCTTATACGTAAGCGATTAACCAGTAAAGTGCACATTCTTTCGTCAAAAACGGAAAACTGCCCTTCTTGATTCAGCGGAAGGGAGAGAATGATCGTAGAAAAGATTTGATGATCAATCCCCACGAAAGAATGTTGCAGATACCGGCAGGTATCGAACCCGCTTCCTCCTAATCATCTGTCAGACGCGCATCCGACTATATAAGCTACCGAGACTGGCTCTTGTTACTCGTAACGTGGTGTAAAACTTATACATGTAGGTGAAATCAACATACTTCCTTGCCTACATAGATTGGTTATCGATCGAACAAAGGCTACTAACTACAGAAGCTTTCCGCCTGCCATCGTCCACGTGCCTATCGCTGACTATACACCGGTTATTTACAGCATCGCCTGTTCTCATTATGACATCAGAGCACGGTGTAAAACGTTAAATCTGGACTGGGCTCGTGTACTGGCACATTGGCCCAGATCAGAATTCCTTTGGGACAATAAAATACAGTAAAACTTCGATAACTCGAATACGTATAATTCGTTTACCATGGATAATTCGAACTCATTATTGGGCCCTTAGAGAATTGTTCCTATAGCTCTGTTTAGGTCAATTTATAGAAATTTGTTTCATAACATTAAAATGTATGTGGTGTGTCCTCATTAGAATCGCCTCATTGAGGCTATTCTAATGAGTACACACAGCATTCATTTATGTCTGTTACATGTGGGTTTACGGCGTCCCGCAAACCCCCATGCTGACAAAACAACCGAGCGTGATCTCTTACAGGTGTACGGGCAGCTGTGGGGTAAGGCACAAGAAAAATATCAAATGAATGACATGAATTATTTAAAGTATCTATATACAACAATACTAACACAAAACACCACATTGAGTTGCTTCTGTAGCCCACTCACTACGTCCGCCCCGAAGGCAAAACAATGTTCTGTGCTCGGAACGGGATGACGTGAATGCCTACAGAAGCAAACAACAAAAACAATAACAAAATAAGAAAAAGAAACACAAAACGCGACTGGCCAGATTAAACGTTCACTTAGGGTGAACCACTTAGCGCGCACTGCTGAAAACTAGTTTGTCGACCTGAAAACTAGTTTGTCGACCTTGTTGTCGACCACAAGTTGAATTATTTTATTTACGATTCGTATTGACATGAACTTGAAGTCCCGGTAACTTCTTCGTTAAATTGATTCTAGGTGGTTTTCTAGAACCTGTTTATATTAGTCTCGACGGTCTGTTATTGGGTCTGTCCGCCCTCGCTGGACATTGAACCGACAGCGTCGTACCAGTACATGCTCCTATGTGGCAGGGAGCAGCAGGTTACCACACATTGTCGTGCCTTTCAATATACTTTCATTGTCCCGTCATGATGTTGTGTTCAATCGTTAGAATTTGACCTGCTGTTGAATAGTGTTCGTTTTTCAGGGTTTTTTATATCTATGACTACTACCGGAAAATCATGCATACTCATATTAGCTCGCTAAAATCGTGGCGAGGTGAAGATACCGTCCACAATTACAGCCAGATAGCAAAAATCGAGTAGATAATGGATTTGCGTTCAAATAGTATTTCCCATAGGGAAAAAATGATGAAACGTCCCTACAAATCAATGGTATGACTCCCGTCAAAAAGAACACTCACAACATCATGACCGGACTGAAAATCATATATGGCACAATTTGGCGGTTGGCGATTTTTAGGCATATTTTATAGAAATCCGCCTTATAGCGGCAAACTGTATGGTAAAAAAATCTCCACAAAACACTCATGCATACATCGTATGATATGTGCATGGAGCAGCGCATTTTGCCTACCGTATTTTACCCAAAATATTTCACTCGCACCGCCTTGCCATATACCTACTAAAATAATTTAGATGTGCATAAGTACCAGAGAGGTTTCCTATTCCATCTCGTAACAATGCCTCAGGTAGCGGTATCGGTAACCCTCAGTAACTCGAACTATCCCTATTTCGAACAAACTTTCAGAGTCCCGAAAATGCTCGAGTTATCGAAGTTCGACTGTATGTTCAAAACAGGTATAGTTCAAGTAATGTGGGGTGATACAACGCATAATGAAGTAATGTAGTAATTTCTTCATTTTGATTTTTTTATTTCATTATGCGTTGGCGTAGTCGACGCGAAATGAAGTAAAAAAACTATTTTATTTCGCGTTGATATGCACCGTATCGACGCAAAATGAAGTAATGATGGCAGAACATAGCTGTCTACGAAAGGAGACCAAAGACTTAGGAAGCAATACAGGTAAGTTCAAATATAAAGACCACATTTGAAACAGTTCAAAATTGGTCTTTAAGACCACATTTTAACAGTCCCAAAGATGGTCTTCCACAAGAGCACACTTAATGTCGCAATCACAAAGAAAATGTAACTTTAACCTTCAAAATATGCTTTAAAAATAAAATTTGTCTTAATTTTAGGTGGTCTTAATAGCGGAATTTCACTGTATTTGATTATGTTAGTAGAGTTAAAACTGAACGCCTTACGGTATTTTGGTCTCATGTCTGATGTTTTTTTCCCTCATCTGTGTTTTAAGGCTCAACAAATGATCATGTAGTGCACACAATAGTTGGGGTGGGGGACCATATTGGCTTGGACCAGTCCATAGCCCAGTTGTCTGTCCATCTATGCATCTTAAAAGGAGTGCGAGTGTGTTTCCGTCCCACCAACAGCTAAGGTCATACAAAGTAGCGAACTTGGTTTCAAAACTCATTCATACGGAAACGGGATCTCGGTTTCAAGACTGGGATCGATCCAGCTACCCCGATTTATCAGGCGAGTAGCTATAGCATAACTACTACACCACATAGGCTTCTGTGTCTTATATGGAACTAGATACAAACTGTCGACGCATAATGAAGTAAAATTAAGTATGCCACCTATCACCACAAAATGAAATAATTCTTTCATTTTCCGCAAACCTCTTAGTATCGACGCATAATGAAGTAAAAACTACAATTTATTTCATTTCGCATCGACTATGCCAACGCATAATGAAGTAAAAATTTCAAAATGAAGAAATTACTACATTACTTCATTATGCGTTGTATCAGTGGGGTCTATCAAAGCGCCAGGCCGCAAGCCATTATTGGCTGACTAAATGATATACAGTCGAACTGCGATGGCTCGAACCACTTTGGGACCATGAAAATTTGTTCGAGACAGCGGTAGTTCGAGCCACAGAGGGATACTATTAGTGCCATACCAGGAGGCATAATTGTGATAATTGTGGATATCTTTTCAGTGTTCTGTGTTATAAATGTATGTTGTGTGTACTCATTAGAATCGCCTCATCGAGGCGATTCTAATGAGTACACAGCATACATTTGCGAGATAAATGGAGAAAATCTTCCAAAATTACCCCTTTATCGTATTTGGAGGAATTCCCTGCGGACTCAAGAACGGGTTCGACTCATCCATGGTAAACGAGCCATCGGTGTTCGAGCCATCGATGTTCTACTGTATTTTCAATTTTAAATGAAACAAAGGAATGTTGTTTGTACAAATTAGAATCGACTCATGAATAGATACCACATACCCGTACCTTTTCAACATTTGGCCCCAGCCCATATGTGGCTTGGCGAAATAGATTGGGCAGCATGGTGCTTCCACACAGAGCTGAAACCAACCACCCATGAGTACTGGTAAACCGCTTAGACGGTCTAAGGTCTAAGCAAAGTGGTGCGAGTCGGACCGCCCATGCATGCAAGCCTCATTGGTTTCATTCGGCGACAGGGCTTGTCAATGTCTGATAAAAGTCCCACAAAATTGGAAGCGCCTCCAAAATAACATAAATAGTGTTAACTTGGCTGTTAAATCTCAATTCAAACAAACCCTCAATATGAAAACACGCCTATTCAAAATACATTGTAAATTTTGCCACTGTAAAGATAAAACAAGAGCACCGCAAGCGGGTGCTAACGCTCGGCTGCAGTTTCTTTAAGTTAACAAAAATTCTAAGTCGAAAAAGAGGCATAACTGTGCCAAAAATATTTTGAGGGTTACCTCACCTATTGGTATGAGTTACCCTTTTCATAATGAACAACTAGTCCGAGTTTCAAGTGAATATGTTCGGTAATGACAGAGATATTACAAAATGTCCAAGTTTTTGCAAAATTCTAAGTCGAAAAAGGGCCATAACTGTGCCAAAAATATTTTGTGGGTTACCTAACCTATTGGTATGAGTTCCCCTTTTCATAACGAACAACTAGTCCGAGTTTCAAGTAAATATGTTTAGTAATGACAGAGATATTACAAAATGTCCAAGTTTTTGCAAAATTCTAAGTCGAAAAAGGGGCAAAACTGTGCCAAAAATAGTTTGAGGGTTTCCTCACCTATCGGCATGAGTTCCACTTTTCATAATGAACAACTAGTCCGAGTTTCAAGTAAATATGTTCAGTAATGACAGAGATATTACAAAATGTCCAAGTTTTTGCACGACGACAACGACGACGACGCTGATGACGCAAACGACGACGCCAGAGCTATGCCAATACCTCGTCGTTTTCGGGTGAGACTAAAACGCTGAATTATTGGCCAAAAATATTTTGAGGGTTACCTCACCTATCGGTATGAGTTTCACTTTTCATAATGAACAACTAGTCCGAGTTTCAAGTAAATATGTTCAGTAATGACAGAGATAAACCAAATTGTCCAAGTTTTTGCACGACGACGACGACGACGACGACGAAGCTAACGACGCAGACGTCGACGCCAGAGCTATGACAATACCTCGTCGTTTTCGGGTGAGACTAAAACGCTGAATTATTGGCTGAATTCAGCAACCAGCTGATCAGCTTAAGGGTACTAAAACGCTGAATTGCTGATATGCTGAATTTTTATTTAATACCTTATTTAGGTTAAATTTTAAATAAGAATGTGTATAAAATCTAGAAATATATTGGTTATAAGAAACACATCTATCTATCTATCTATCTATCTATCTATCTATCTGTCTATCTATCTATCTATCTATCTATCTATCTATCTATCTATTTATTTATCTATCTATCTATCTATCTCTCTATCTATCTATTTATGAGGCTATCTATCTATCGTCCGTCCTTCCACCATCCGTCCGTCTTTGTCTTTCGACCCCCACGCTTGAAGAAATATATGTGCTGCATGATGCTTCCACGCAGAGCTGACATCACGAAAACATGCCTATACGATTCTGATCCCTTCGAACCCCACTTTTATATAGAAAAACTGGGGGTTGCAGTGTAAACATTATTTTTGTTATTTCTGCTCTAAAATATAGATTGTGGGTACACGTTAGAACCGCCTCATCGAGGCGGTCCTAACGAGTACCCATAATCTAAATTTTTCTAGCAGAAATAACAAAAACATCACAATTTTTCATCTTAAAAATTTCGTTTTTTAGGTGGTAAAATTTTACATTGTATTTGTATAGACGTGTTTTCGTAATAGAAACCAACCACACATGAGTACTGGTGAACCGCTTAGATGTTCTGAGTGTGGTTGCAGGGCTTGAGAGGTCATTTTATCTCAAGTCCCACAAAATTGGAAGCAACGTATCCAAAATGACCTATACAGTGTTGACAGGGACGTTAAACCTCAAAACAAACACACAAACCGTCTTTATCTTTATATTATTTATCCCCAAAAATGAAGGCAGGATGGATGAGAGGACAAGTGTGTCTTTGGTCTCACAAAGATCTAACACTGTTTAATTTAAAAGAATCAGTGAAAGCGGAATTCATATAATAAATACTGGAGATATTCTGCCATTTATGCATCCTGGTCAGTCTTTGCGGATGCACAGGCTTATCAGTGTTTTTGGTGATCGGTATGCTTAAAGCAGTTTTTATTTATTTATTTGATAAATAAATCTTTACTTATAATTAATGACAACCGATCTGTGACTTCAGGTTTGGAGTTAAATCCCCGACTACTGACATGAGAAAGCCGAATTTTGTAAAAGGTTTGAAACTTTGCAGTATTAACATTAACGGTTTAAGAGGAAAGATACTTGAACTTTTAGCTTTCCTTGATACTCACTAACCACATATTTTGGCTTTTCAGGAAACAAAGATTGACAGTTCAAATATGACTTCGGAGCTTTTCCCTGAAACTTGCGAATACAGTGTCTACAGAAAAGATAGAAACACTCATGGCGGCGGGGTGATGTTGCTCGTTCAAAGTGATATCTCTCATATGCCATTCATGGAACTGGAAAACGATTCAGAATCTGTTTGGGTTAAGGTTTTTGCAAACAAAACTTCCCACTTTATTACAAGTTGGTATCGACCACCAAACGACACTGTCGAAAACTTCCAGTTATTTAAAGATCAGCTTGATCGCATAAAGTCTCAGAATAAGGTTAAAAAAACTTCCTGCAGTACATGTCCTAGGTGACTTCAACTTCAGAGACATTGTTTGGCCAGATAGGCTCAGCAAACAAGGCACGATGCTCAGTCTATCAGAGGGACAAGTGTTGATTGACATCATGAATGATCATGACTTGGAACAGGTTGTTGACTTCCATACTCGATATAGAAACACTTTGGATTTGATTCTTACAACTTGCCAGGACAGTTTGGGGATATTCAATCCCCGGACAAACTAAGTGATCATGATATTGTCTCTGGATTTTTGAAAATCTTCATACCACCTTTAAAGAAACCTCGTAGAAAGGTGTACTTATATCAAAAGGGTGAATATGAAACTATGAGGAAGGATGCCCTAAAATTCGCAAGAGAGAAATACTTTGATGGCCATATAGAACTTCGGTCTGTCTAGGAGAATTTTGATTTGATAAAGTCTTTCATTCAAGCTTCGTCCGTAAATCATATCCCCTCCAAAACTAGCAGGTCTGTATCTTCAATTCCTTGGATCACACCAGAAATATGAAGAAATATTAGGAGGAGAAATAAGATTCATGCTAAGGCAAAAAAGTTGGGAAGTGGTAAACTCAGAGCAAAATTTGAAAACTTGAGACGAGGAATTAAAAATGACATAAAAAATCAGCATGATCAGTATGTAAATAACTTGGTAGGTGATGTAAAGGCAAATCCAAGAGACTTCTACAGATATATCAATAGCCAGAAGAAAGATAGGCAAGGTACCCCGCCCCTTATTAAAAGAGGAGGGAACGGGGTCGCTGAATCGGACTCTGAAAGGGCAGAGGAATTGGTTGGTCAATTCAATGATGCATTTAATAAAACTGAGTTCAACGAGGTTCCATTGACTGGAAGATCGGCCCCTTTCATGGAAAATATTGTTGTATCCTCGGCGGGAGTGATCAAGTTACTTAAATGCTTGAACCCTTCAAAAGCTTTAGGGCCTGATGAGCTTCATCCTAGAGTCCTGAAGGAACTAGCAAACGAGTTAGGTCCAGTTTTCGCTCATCTTTTCCAACAATCTCTCGATACGGATGAAATTCCCAAAGAATGGCTCCTAGCGAACATCTGTCCACTTTTCAAAAAAGGGGACAGGGCTCTTGCTCGTAATTATCGCCCAGTGTCACTGACCTGTGTTCTATGTAAATTGCTTGAACACATAGTCTGCTCAAACATCATGGCCCACTTGGATGAACATAAACTTTTGTCAGACAGACAACATGCATTTAGGAAAAGGCACAGTTGCGAAACTCAGTTGAGCACGGTTATTAATGATTGGGCAAAAATTGCTGGACAAAGGGGGGCAGGTGGACACATTTATTCTGGATTTCGAGAAGGCTTTTGACACCCCTCCTCATGAACTACTCAAATCCAAATTATTTGGTTATGGAATTGGACGGAAGACTCTTTTAAATGGATAGATTCCTTCCTTTGCTACAGAAAACAGCGTGTTGTTGTTAATGGTGGATCTTCAGTACGGGCGCCAGTTTTGTCTGGAGTCCCACAAGGGACTGTTCTTTGTCCTCTATTGTTCTCCCTGTACATCAATGGTATTTCCACTGACATTGACTCAAAAATTAGACTTTTCGCAGATGACTGTGTTTGTTACCGGGAAATTAGAGATACAGATGACTCACGGAAACTTCAGGCTGACATAGATAGATTAGGATGTTGGGCCCGAAAATGGGGCATGAAATTTCAGCCTGTTAAATGCAATATTATGCAGATAACAAGGAAGAGATCTAATAAAGTTGAGGCTTCTTACACCTTAGAGGGAACGGTCCTCGAAAATGTGAATTCCATTAAATACCTTGGTGTGACAATCACTCACTATTTGAGATGGAATACACACATTAGCAATATGTGTACAAAGGCGAATAGAACACTTGGATTCCTGAGGCGAAATCTTCATCAGTGTCCTCAGGATGTGAAAGAGACAGCATACATGGGGACTTGTTCGCCCAATCTTGGAATATGGTAGTTGCATCTGGGACCCAAGCGGAGTGGTCCTAATTAAGGCGTAACTATACCTAATTTAGTGACACAGAGGCCTTTCTGATATTTAATCTTCATCAGTGTGTCTCAACCCCAAAGTTTTGAAACCGAAACGGATGATGGACAAGACCCGGCAAACACAGCACATCCCCCTCCGAGCACACAACGACCGACGTAGCCTATGAGACAGGTCAGCTGGAGGCATCAGGCAAGAGAGCCTACCCGCGGACTTATAGGGTCCCCCACCGAGCCAACATCAGCAAACAAGACCCACACTCCACGGAAGTCCCGGGCATCAGGAAGGAGATGTCCAAAGTAGCGAGACTTGCAAAATTTAAAATATAACAAAAAGTGTAAACCAAATCCGCTAAGATACATGTCTCACATGACAAGTCAGTCTTAGTTTTAGAACAATTAGAATTTTATGCTGCAAAAATTAAAGATATAATATAGTTATTTAAATCAGTACTTGAGCACTGACGTCAACACCGCAGTATCAACCTCAGCACTAAGGAACTGATACTGAGCTGATGATACCCTCGGGGGACGAACGAATCATCCACCAGCAGAGATATCGACCCAGTGGTTGCAATTAAGGCGTAACTATACCTAATTTAGTGACACAGAGGCCTTTCTGATATTTAATCTTCATCAGTGTGACTCAACCCCAAAGTTTTGAAACCGAAACGGATGATGGACAAGACCCGGCAAACACAGCACATCCCCCTCCGAGCACACACCGACCGACGTAGCCTATGAGACAGGTCTAAATGAAGTCTAAATGAAGGAATTGAAAAAGTTCAGAATAGAGCTGCTAGATTTGTAACTGGAAATTACTGCTTTGAAACTGGGAGCATGACTGGAATTCTAGGAAAATTAAGATGGGAGTCCCTCAAGAAAAGGAGAAGAGACAGTAGGCTCATATTCTTATACAAAGGTCTAAAGGGTATTGCCAGCATTCCAACAGATGACCTTGTTCCCCCGGCTAGGCACTGTAGAAAGCACCATTCAATGACGTTTCAAACCCTTACCGCAAGAACGGTTATTTATAAAGAATCGTTCTTCCCCCGAACCATTAGAGATTGGAATGCCCTTCCCGATTCTATTATTTCGACGGCTGAAGGTGCCACTGTACGACAAAACATAGAAAGACAAAAGAGAGAAGCGACACAAAATAGATAAGTCAAAACATAGACGCGACATTTAATAGATCGACATATAATAGAACGACCAATAATAGAACAACTAGTGTGAACGATAATTTCCTGACCACTCGGCAATTGCTACACGTCATTGAACATTCGCTCACTCGATCAAGTCTACCGATCAGTAAGTGGACAAACAATAGTTACAGTTAAGCACCGATCGAGAAAATGTTGATGACTCTTTACGGGGCCATTGTTGTACTTCTTTTGTATTTCTTTTGAAAATGAAATGTATTAAACAAATTGTGTTCACATTTATTTTTCCATGCTTTTGATACAGTCCGTTATTTTCATTTGAAATGGAAATTCTGACCACGCAGAAAGGAGAGCCACAACTGGCGTTAGATGGCTACCTTTATATTATTGATAAAAATGATAGGAAAATCTACTGGAAATAACGGACATACCTGTATGGGCTATCTGGAGGGGTTGGCACATAACGTAATATATTAAATGAAGCAGTATTACTGTGCCTTAAACTATTGATCGATAATCAACAAAATTCCCGAGATACGTTTACAAAAAAAAAAAAAAAAAAAAAAGAAAAGTATTGTTGTCGAAAAATGGATGTAATAAAATTTTCGATATTTCTGAACATTTTCGATGTTATTTCGATGTTTTTTTCGAAGTTTTTTCGATGTTTTATTTCTATGTTTTGTCTTTCTATGGTTTGTCTTTTCTATGTTTTTGCTTTTCTATGTTTTGTCGTTCTATGTTTCATCATAGATCCGAAGGTGCTGAGGATTGTGTAGATAAGTTTACATCTTTGGTTAGAGCTAGGGACTAACTTCCCATATCACAGGTCCTGGTGTATGAATGTCATTTGACGTGTCACCAGTAACAATGCTGATTCTGCTAGTTTGGATTTCAATACGGTAGCTTGATAATCGATTAACGAAGGCGTTCAGTGGTTATTGGAATGTCAGTTGTTGTCGATAATTACTTAATAGGATTTCAATAAACGGTAGCCTGATAATCGATTAACGAAGGCGTTGAGTGGTTATCGGCATGTCATTTGTTACCGATAATTGCATTATAGCTCTATAATCACAACCACAAAAGGTATGCATGTCTCTGTGGCTCCCGTTCAGTCTTAGATAAGAAAAAAAATAGGAATTGCATCCCCAAAACTTCCCTTCATGCATTTAAATTCCTTAAATCTCACTTCGATACGGTTAAACTGGGGTTTACAGGGTATACATTTTTCGTATTTTTGCTCACAAATGGATTGTGGATACTCATTAGAAACGCCTCGCTGAGGCTGTTCTATCGAGTTCCCACAATCTTTGTTTTGAGCTGAAATGAATAAATTTCAATTGGTGCACGGCTGCGCGGCTGAACAGACTGATCTGTCCGGGTACACGCAAAGGCGTGACACAGAATTTTATAAGAAAACACAGATTGCTTCCTTATATGACTGAATAACCTAGGAAACGTTGCTTCACGTTTTGTGGGACTATTTTTACTCGACATTGAGATCAAATGAGATATCTCAAGCCCTGCCGTCTAATGAAATGAACAGGGTTTACATACTCGCCCAACTTTGCGTTAAGGTCATTTGGAGACGTCATAGTGTGCCAAATGTTTTGGGCCCCGCCGATCGGGGCTTTAAGAAATAGATGGGCTGCATGATGCTTCCACGCGGAACTGAAACCGACCGCACACGAGTACTGGTAAAACCCTTATAGGATCAAAGCATGTCCCGTGAAATCGGTGCGAGTCGAACCGTCCATGCTTATAAACTTTATGGAAGAGTCTAGAGTTTGTCAATAGCACAAAGTCGGTAAAAATGCTATTGACAAACGTTTGTCAATAGCACAAAGTCGGTAAAAATGCTATTGACAAACGTTTGTCAATAGCACAAACTCGGTAAAAATGCTATTGACAGACGTTTGTCAACAGCACAAACTCGGTAAAAATGCTATTGACAGATGTCTTTCAGATTTCAGAAACGAAATGCGAAAATTGTTTTTCTATTTATATTTCTTTTGTACATAATTGTAATTTAAGAAGGGCAGTTGTCGACTTATGCCATGGAAAAGTGCTCTGTACTTGTTAACCGCTTATTTATAAACATGTCAGGGAAAAGTACGGGGCGGTTAACTGACCGGCTAGAATTGACCTAAATAGTGTTGATCAGGAGGATGTGGGTTCGAAACCTGGCGGCGTCGGCAACATTCTTGCGTAACGATTGATCATGGACCCACTGATTCAAGCAGGGCGGTTATCATTTTTTATAGAAAGCATGCGTATGTATGTGTTAACCGTTTCCGTATAAGATTTTCTTGTGATTGTGGATAGACAAAGTGACCGTCTCGATATGACCTAAATAGTATTAATCAGGTCGTGGGTTCCATGCCTGCCGGGGTCACCAACATTCTTTCTCGGAGCTTGATCATGAATCCGCTGACATGTATGTGTTCACCGCTTCCGCGTAAGTCTGTCTTGGGAAATTGTGGATAGGTAAATTGACCGGTTTGATATGGCTTATAATGACCGGCTTGATATGACTTAAATAGTGTTGACTGGGCAGTAAACTCCAATACAGACAAACAAAACAGAAAATAAGAACTAGCTAAATTAACTTTTTATTACATACATGAGGCTCCATATAAGACATGTGAAAACATACGATGTGGGTACTCATTAGAAGTGCATTGATGAATCGCTTCTAATGAGTACCCACAGCATATGTTGTCATGTATACATAAGAAAGGTAATATTTGAGCTTGATCATGAATCCGCTGACATGTATTTGTTCACCGCTTCCGTGTAAGTCTGTCTTGGGAAATTGTGGATAGGTAAATTGACCGGCTTAATATGACTTATAATGACTGGCTTGATATGACTTAAATAGTGTTGACTGGGCAGTAAACTCCAATACAGACAAACACAACAGAAAATAAGAACTAGCTAAATTAACTCTTTATTACATACATGAGGCTCCGGATAAGACATGTGAAAACATACGATGTGGGTACTCATTAGAAGTTCATTGATGATTCGCTTCTAATGAGTACCCACAGCATATGTTGTCATGCATACATAAGAAAGGTAATATTTGAGCTTGATCATGAATCCGCTGACATGTATTTGTTCACCGCTTCCGTGTAAGTCTGTCTTGGGAAATTGTGGATAGGTAAATTGACCGGTGTGGGTACTCATTAGAAGTGCATTGATGAGTCGCTTCTAATGAGTACCCACAGCATATATTGTCATGCATACATAAGAAAGGTAATATTTGTTTGGAAACACACACTTATCAGCAGCTGGGAATCTTAGCATATCAGCAAACACAACTTAGGTAAAGAATCTCAAACTTAAACAAAATGGGAGATAAACATCGCCTCCGACCTATCTTAGTTGATCATGAAAACACTTATTTTGTGCTTACTCATTATTATCGCTTCGATGAGGCGATTCTAATCAATACACACAGCATAAGATGTGAACATGATGTCTTATCATAATGATTTCAAACATTATACAACTAACAGCATTTGAAGACGAAGTTCTTTTTCTCTTCAATCAGCTTTACTGTACGTTTGTCGATACAACGGTGGTGAAGCCATGCATCGCAGGCCACGCATTGTACCATTTCGCTGTCATACAGACCGCGACATTTGCAATATATGTTTTCCTTGTTTTTTGTTGTTTTTTTTTTTTCCAGTTTGTATTTATATTGAATGGGAAATTGGAAAAAAAAATATTTTCTAGACAACTAATGAGATGGCTGCGCATTTTATCTTGAACAAAAATGAGTTTCGAAGGATTCATTCCAAAACAGATTGCAACAGCAAAAGCAATCGCAAATAACCCACAGTCGGTTCTTCCTACCTGGTTTTGTACCGGACATTTCAGAAAATGTAATTGTGATCCTTGTGGCTTCATTATTGCGCAAATTTGATTTTTAGTGTCAACATCTAAAGCGGTGAACAAACTGTCAAACCAATTAACCTTCCCTTCATTGCAATCTATTGTTGAAACTGTAAGCCAATGTCCGGAATCAATAGTACCCCTGTGTAGAATTTGAATCATGTTTTGTCTTCTGTTTTGAAATGTTTTAAATTTTGTTTAAATAAAGTTGATTGAAAGCCCTTTATATTAGGAAATTATAGCTTGAGTATGGATTGCGAAGCCTCTATGATTTTGTCATTGAGTTGACAGTTACCCTCTATTTCGGACTGAACAAATTATTTGTCTAAATCGCGACGGAAGTAAGGGCGAGGATTGTGGCCACGTAAAATCGATTTAAGCCCCCCAGTGGAAATATGCCACTGACCGTTCCAAGGCGGCTCTTCTGTGGCGATTTATTTATGTTGTTGTTTGTTACTTACTGTGTGTATCACTTGTGTCTTTTAATTTCGGATGGCCATATGGCCATTTTGTGGGAAAGTAACTGTCTTATGGCCTTCCTTTGTTTAGGTTTCCATTATGGTCTTGTCGCTTAACGTTTGTATTTCTTTCCCTTTGGTGTCTTTTATGGGTGGAGTAAGTTAATTGTATCAATTCCTGATCTTTGTTTTACTTCTACTTTGTCAGCGTTACTTAAAGTAATGTGTTGTTTTTACCCAGGGCAACTCTTCTTTGGCATTAGTAGAGCTACTTTTAAGTGAATCCGATTGGTCATTTGTTTTAGTTTTTTTGTTTACATCAAGTTCAGTTTCAGTTCCAGAACAGTGCTTCCTCTTTTTCCCGCTGGACCTAGTTTTATTTGAAAAACTCCAAAATGGGCTTTTGAGCCCTTAGGTCTTCCCCTGCGAGACTTTATCTTGTCTATATTTACATCTTTCATTATATCAAATATATTGATGTTTTCATTGTTTTCGTGTGATGAAAGATTAGTGCTCAGACAATCATTGATACCATCATTCTCGGTGCTAACAGACTGAGCATCATCATTTATGCCATCTTTACTATTGGTCAACGCGGGCAATTTGTCCTTTGCCGTTTCGCTCGAAATAGCTTTGGGGTCATCATTATTGTTGCTAACATCACCATTAATAGCAAACACACGAAGTGTTTGCTTTAATGTAGAGAGGCTGGAACAACATACTTAGGCACCCAAATCTCGACTGGAATCTCGTTCATTTTCTCGCGATAATCCGCCATCTTTACAGAATTCCAGACTGATTCTCAACAACAGAAATGCCAGCTTTGTTTCGTATAGCAAAAATACGGTAAGCAAACCATAAATAGAAGAAATACAATTAAATATTTCTTCACATCCACAAAATTATTCTTCAACTTTAATTCTATTTCATACAACACTTTCCATTCCATCATCCGTGAAAAATAATAAGGCAAAATAAAAACTTACAAACATTTACATCACGTGATCCGATTTGACCCCGCGCGCGAGGTCAGCGTTACTTGTAAACAAACCGCTGTCAAACTAACGTCGTCTGCTGTTACACTTTCGACAACCTACTTGCAGGGGCGCACACATCAGGCAGCATTTACTCATTTCAAACGAGTTCTTCTTCGAATACATTCACAAAATCACGCTTTATTTCAGCTTACTACCGGAACAATGGACAATGCAAATCACTTACAATTATGCCAACGAATTTCTGTCAGAGGACAGGATTTCTACATTCAAGATGTGCCGGGGGATGGTAACTGCTACTTCCACTGTATTGCCACCTATTTATTTGGACATACTGCATATTCACAACAATTTCGCCATGAAGTTTGCACAACCATACTTAGTGAATGGCCAAACTGGAGCCACAAAGTTCATCTATTTCATGGGTCAAAAACTTCTCAGTATTTTTACTGGGGTTCAATGATTCAACATAATGGCAGGGCAACAAACTGTGAAATTGAAGCAACAGCTTTGCTTTATGGTCTTTGCATTTATGTTTGGTTACATTGCGCCTTCTCAGATCCTGTCTTGACCACTTTTGGTTCTCAAACTAGCAGCCATGTGATTAATTTACTACTCAGAAATAACCATTTCGTTCTTCTTCGCCCAGTGCCATCTTCCCTTTTCGAACAGTCACACAGTTTTATCTCTCACAAATCAACACGCACACCGTCTGTCAATCAGACAGCAAATTATGAGCATCCCCATTCAAGCTCCAACGACCATTCCCATGCGACTGCAGCACCTTCATCTACATGCACTAGCAGTCAAGAACCGGTTCACTCTACTAATGTTTTCTCGGAACATAATTATGGCATACAAGATCACTACCCTACACAGACCACTGAACAAAAAATGCACTTTGAACACCCATACTGTGCTCCTGCTCCTAACATTCCTGCATCTGAAAGTAACAACAAAACAAAACACAGAAAAAGATCTCGCATTTCTTATACACTTATTTACTCTCCAACATCTCGTACATTTAAACGCACTGCTCCTACATGTTCAACAACAAAAAACAAGAAAACTGCTACACAAAAGAAAAACGCGCGTTGCAAAACAAATACTCATTCAAATAACAAAAACTCGAATAGTCACACAACCAAACAAAACACAAACAGACAAACACACCCTCTTCACAGCAATACAGATGAAACCGTCAATGCATCGCAGTCAACAATAACAATACCCCTTGATGACAAAGAAAACGAACTACTATCTACTTGCAGGAAGTATGGCATTCCTTTCCAATACCCCTTGCCTGATGAAACTAACTATTCAAAAACATTGAGGCATAAAAGAATCAATGCTAAAATATACTCAAAGAAAAAAATCTCTCTCTGCAGGATCATGAAATTCCTCATTGTCCTCCACCTTCTGATAACATTCACTTTGACAAAGCACTTGACTGTATTCGGGCATTTGAACTTGAACAAATGTCATACCGTATTGACACTTGTTCTATTTGTCAAGAAAAACGCATTCACATGAAAATGGCACCCAAATCAACAACAGTCTGTTTCAGGTGTTATAAGGACAACAATCAAGTTAAACTTTTTTTCTGATCAAAACAATATGGATCCTAAACCTCTACCACCACATCTTACTGACCTTTCCATCATAGAACAACAACTCACATGCAGGATCTCACCCTGTATAAATGTTCATATGTTGAAACATGGTGGATTTGGATCTAGTGGACACTGTGTCACTTTCCCACAACAGATAAATGAACCAGCACAATTTTTTCCCAGGCTTCCTCAAGATATCAATGTCTTGAAAGTCAGAAAACAAGGGAAAAATGACACATCTAAAGATTTCAAAGTTAGACGCTACGCTGTCCAATATACACTCATCTGGCTTAAGCAAAACAACCCGGCTTATTCAGATATTACCATCAGTCAAGAGAGGCTTCTCTTACTGCCCATTAATGGAGATTGCGACAATATCTCCACTTTTGAATTTACAGAAAACATCACACAATCGCGCGACAAGGGCCCCGCAAGTGAACAAACAGAGCCTCTTGAAAGTAATTTTTCCACTAGCTCCAGTGTTTTACTCTCGGATCAGCCTGTCAACATACAAAAAGAGGTTAACAACATAGTTGCTGATGTTATTGGTGAAAATGCTCAACACATTCAGCCTTCAAGCAATAGAAGATCAACATGTACCATTCCTTGGCCTACCAGGGATAACAATCCTGTCTCTGAATATACAACTGTTAATTTTTTCACTCTAGCATTCCCTTCACTTTTCCCTTATGGTGCTGCTGACTTTTTCGCAAGCAGACCAGTCACATGCTCTTCCTTATCTGACTGGGCAGATCATCTTCTGTGGTATAAAGATGGCAGATTTGCCCATCACCAGTATTTTAAGTTTGTTGTTCACAACATGATCATGAGAAAAAGAGCCGCAGAAAACAGCAAGTTCATAGTACAACAAAAACTTGGAGATCAACATTTGACTGTTGCAGACCTGAAAATACAACTACAAGATGGTCACGTCTCTGCAGGGGAAAAAATTCTTTATTTCGGCGCAAACCTTAGGGGAACATCACAGTACTGGTCACAAAGAGCACGCGAATTAAGGGCTTTAGTACAGTTCAAAATTAATGAAGGTTGTGGTTTACCTTCTTTCTTTACCATTGCAAGCTGTGCTGAATTTCATTTCAAACCACTGCACAGACTCATTTCTCTCTTTCTTGACTCCTCATCTTCAAAACGCAAAGACTTAACAGACAGATCTCAGCTTTATCAGGCATTGCAGGAAAACACCCACATCATAGCTCACTACTTTGACCTTCGCACACAATCTTACTTCAAACATGTCATGGGCCCAGTGTTTGGAGTTGATACTTACTGGTACAGGCAGTAATTTGCTAAAACACATGGAATGATCCATTGGCATGGTCTTTGCTGGCGCTCTGATAAGGAACCCCACCCACTCCTGTTCAAAGCCGTCAATGAAGGCCTTACAAACTCAGAATGTGCAGAAAAACTTGCAACATTGGCAAATGCCTTCCCACCCTGCGGGCAAAGATGATTCTGGTCAGCTCCTTAAATCTTTGTGGCCACCACCCGAAGGCACTGCCCCTGCAGCACCAGAAGAAACAAATCCTCTTCTGAAACTCCTCATGGATGTTAGCTTCACACAAGAAAGTCTCTTAGAAGATTATTTGCTGCTTACTAACAGATTTAACCTTCATAGATGTTCTAACTATTGCCTCACTGTTGATAATAAAAAAGACCCAAACAACAAACTTTGCCGCATGGAATTTCCAAAAACAATCAGAGATGCCCCAGACATTATTCACGACAGAAATAAGTCTATGAGACTCGAAATGACTCGCGACCACCCCACACTTGTCCAGCACTCACGCATACATACTCAAGGCTGGAGAGCCAATGGAGACATTTCTCTTATTCTATCAAAAAGTGGTACTGACAACCCATCTGTCGATGACATAATTGCAACAGAGAAATACATTACTGGCTATGCATGTAAAGGCAACCAGCCAACAGGAGCTATTGCTGACCTATTCAATGACATGGTCAACTGCAGTGATGATGATGTTTCTGCAAAGTCAATCTGCTCCAAATTACTTATGGGCACAGTTAAAAGAGACATTTCCGCTGTTGAAGTATCGTTCTAACTCGCTTCTCTTCCACTCTATCGCTCAAGTCATTCATTTCAGAATATCAGTCTTTCTGGATGTAAAATTCTTGAAAATAATGGAGGTACTGTCACTAGAAATACTGCTGTGGACAAATATTTACAGCGTAAAAATACAGACATTTCTTCTCTTTATCAGTTCTGCTGTAGAAATGGTAAAGTCCCAGTTATAGCTGGTAATGCAACAAAAGCTACATGGCCACTACAGGATGATTATTGCCAAACCATGCTGCTCCTTCACTGGCCAAACCGGCGCACATTCAAAGACATAAAAAATCAAGAATCTACTTGGACTGACACATTTCTGCATTTCATTTCCACTGACTCTTGTCCTAATTTTCTCAAAGCAGAAATTGAAAGGGCAAAACAAAACATTCCTGATTCATGTCCTGGTCAAGACTTCAATCAACAACCTCAGGATGATGCACCTCAACCTGATTGGATGCAGGTCATACAACCACAGGTTATGTTTGATGACATCCAAACTGACATCTCCTTTGATGATGGTGGACCTGACTTTGACTGGTCCAAAACTTCATATAATTATCCAAATGACCTGGGAAAAACCTGGATTGAGCAGCTCAATGATGATCCTCAACCTTCCTCTCAAGAAGCACAGCTCATAATTCCTGATATTGATCTCTCATCCATGAATGATGACCAGTGCTTTGCTTTCAATATTGTTATCCACACACTCCTTAACTTCATTAACGATGAACATGCACAGCCTTTTCAACCTTTAAGGATGGTCGTTACTGGCACCGCTGGTTCTGGAAAATCATACCTCATCCAGTGCATTGTAAAGGCTGTGCGAACATTGTTCCAGTCCAATGATGCAGTACAAGTCATTTGCCCTACTGGAAACAGTGCCAACATCATTTCTGGCATGACACTACACAGCTTCCTAAAGGTACCCACTTACAACAAAGGCAAAGAAATGAAACCACCTGACGGCTCCTTAGGTTCCACATTACAAACTAATTGTCGACATCTAAAAGCACTTCTAGTAGATGAAAGATCATTAATTGGTGCCAATACGCTTGGCTGGATGGAGTTCATGTGTCATTATGGTGTAGCATCTCACACTGGCAGTACAAATTCTTGGGGGGGGGGGACTTCCTGTTGTTGTTTTCCTTGGTGATGATGTGCAGCTCCCTCCAGTTCTGGATACTCCAGTATATAAACCTCCTGGCAACACACCTGCTGCCATGCACGGAGCACTAATCTGGAAAGAATTCACTACTGTAGTTGACCTGCAAACTATTGTCAGACAAGGAAACCAAGAACAAGTTTTCCGTGAAGTTCTTTTGGCCTTAAGACAATACAAAGTCAATAAAGAACAAGCAACATGGCTCTTAAATTTCCAATGGCATGCACTGCAAACACTTAAAGGCAAGGACCTCATGCAAAGAATGGATTCCTCTGCGTTGTTTGTCTTCCCTTCACATGAAGAAGAAATGAAACACAACATGAAACAACTTGTGAAAGCAAACAAAACTAGTCCAGTAGCTAAGATCAAATGCACAGGAAAAGGTATACACAGCAACACAGGGGAATCTGACAAAGCTGGAGGTCTGCTTCATACTATTCACCTATGCAAGAATGCAAAAGTTATGTTAACCACAAATCTTTCGGTCAAGTATGGCCTTTTCAATGGAGCAGTAGGTCAGGTGGTGGATATCATATACAAACATAATCTTAAACCACCTGAGTCTTTTCCTGACGTTGTCATGGTTCAATTCTCTGGCTATACAGGTCCGCCGTTTGTAACAGCTAACAAACAACTTGTGCCTGTTGTACCTATTACCAGGAAAATAGACTGCAGGTGCCATTCATGCAAACGTACACAGATCACACTTCGACTTGGATGGGCTACCACAATCCACAAATGCCAAGGCATGACAATAGAAGAAAATCAGGCCCACAGGTACATAGTCATTAACCCTGGAACAAGGAGTTTTGAATCCAGAAATCCAGGAGCCTTATTTGTAGCCCTCTCTCGAGCAAAACCAAGTGGTATTGGCTTTGCTGATCCAGACTTTGCCTTTCACGCATCTGTCATTCTATGTGAAGACAGACTTCGGCATCAGGTATGCACTGCAACAACCAAAGCCAGAGACATGCTGTTCTAACAAAACAAAAATTCTCCAATCTTTGGAGAGACAAAAACATTGTAAGTCACATTAACAATCTTATTCTTCAGCCTCATCCTCCTGAAGAATAACTTTTGCTGTTCTGCTATTCAGTATCTTCTTTTCCTC
Organism: Lucinisca nassula; assembly: GCA_963580285.1. Lineage (NCBI taxonomy): Eukaryota > Metazoa > Mollusca > Bivalvia > Lucinida > Lucinidae > Lucinisca > Lucinisca nassula. Next base: position 120,375,122 of record OY757011.1, read on the forward strand.
TTACAGACATTCATTACACTACCATCAATGCCATGCTTTCAGGTCGAGATATGATAATCTCTACTTGTGACCTAAGGTTTCACAATTATTCATGTTTAATTCTATACACAACTTCACTTTAACATTTGCTCCCCAAATTCATCTGCTCAAGTCCAGGTTTTTCCACTGTCTACACAGACAGAACCAATCGCACACGTCTATTCTTCATTCATTAACACATGAAAACAAATGGCAATCGTGTACTGTTGCATGTCATTTCTCTGTTGCTAATTGGTCAGTCGATGGCACCCGCAATCACACTATGGCAAATCAGTCACACTTGCTGGTGATATGATAATCGCTGGCATGACTCTCATATAATTGTCACTATCCTTTTTCCTTCCTATTTCATCTTACTTTAAACTAATATCCTACTTTATCATATGACCTCGTTGATAAGCAGTGGATATGGCCCCCGCACATAGGGGCTTGAAGAAATATATGGGCTGCATGATGCTTCCACGCAGAGCTGAATCCGGCCCGCACACTATTACTGGTAAACCGCTTAGATGATCTAAGCCTGTCCAGGAACCGCGGTGCGAGGCGGACCGCCCATGCTAATAAACCTTATTGGTTTCATTGGGCTACAGGGCTTGGGTTGTCATTTTATCTCAATGTCGGGTAAAAGTCCCACAAAATTGGAAGCAACGTCTCCAAAATGACCTTTACAGTGTTGACAGGGACGTTAAACCTCAAATCAAACAAAAAATAAGCAGTGGATAACGTCGTGTAATAAATATAGTATGACCACACGTGTAATAACACTTTTGCGGGATTAAGTAACGTCATGACGACATCCATGTCAACAAAACATTTTTTGCAGAAAAATATCACATTCAAAGGCAATAAAATCATATTTAAAGTGGTCTTATGATAAACAGAATCTTACACTCGTGGTCATTTCATATGAAATTTATGAAACTCGCCAAAGGCTTGTTTCATAAATATCATATGAAATGACCACTCGTGTAATATCCTCTATTTATCACATGACGTCATTGATAAACGGTGGATAACGTCGTGTAATAAAAATCGTATGACCACACGTGTAATAACATTTTGGCGGGATTAAGTAACGTCATGACGACGTCCATGTCAACAATGCATTTTCTGTGGAAAAAATGTAAAACTCAAAGGCGATAAAATCCAATTTTGAGTGGTCATATGATAAACAGAATCTTACAATCGTAGTATTTCATATGAAATTTATGAAACTCGCCAAAGGCTCGTTTCATTAATTTCATATGAGATGACCACTCGTGTAAGATCCTCTATTTATCATATGACGTTGCAACTGACGGTGTCATAACATCTTGAAATAAATGGACAATATTTACATTTTTAGGTGAAGACCAAAAACATCAATTTTCAAACGCAAGCATTTCTTGCCAAGTTACTATTTGTCAGCAACATATATGACATTATGCGCGGATCCGACCAATAAACTTTACTGATTTGCTTCTATTTTATTACTTATGAGCATTACACATTTCATGCTCACCTGACTGGAGCATGAACAAATTTTTACAACTTCATGGTCAGGTAACACACCAACAAATACCCAATTAACCCTTTTGGTACCAAAATAAAATGTTCCTCCTTATATTTAAGAAAAGTTCAGTCCAAAATTCAGGGGTGCCAGGTTGTTTTCTTCTAAATTTACTTGCAACATTTCTTACTTCTTTGCAAACAGTGCATGCCCTAGTCACATGCCATGTTATGCAGCGTCTGATCTGGCCCTGCAATGTTTCCCATGTGCCCCGTTTGGGGTTTCCAGTATTGAATGCGTTAAGTTTCAGCTTCAAAATCTTCCGTATCTCTCACAAACTAACATGTTCTATGTATACACTTGAAACGGATTATCCTCTTCTAATGTCTGTAACATTTTCACAGTTTGTTGAACAGTATTAATTCAAATTTTTCTTTATTTATACTTTTTGTACCATTTGGAATCCTCATTCTTATATACAGCAGGAGTCAAGTTCAACATTTAGGGGTCTAAGGTTGCACTTTCTTCAAACTTTATTTGGAAAATGAATGACATTTTTGCAAACAGTGGAGGCTCTGATCAGGGGCTGCATTCTGCAGCATCTGATGATCTGCCCCTGCACTTTTCACAAGTACCCGTTCTGAGGCTGCCATTTCAAAATGGGTTTATATTTAATTTATTGTTTCTATTTTAGAATGTCTACAAACATCATTATTGCCAGTGACTCAAGAGGCAGAAACCTTCCACATTACATTAAATACAATACACCATTCTCAACATCCATTCATTTCATTCCAATCATTACTCCAGGTGCAACTATTCACAAACTTCAACAGGCCATCAACTCTCAACTTACACAACTACCACAAGAATCAAACACATCCATTACAATCATTGTAGGCATCTGTAACTTAACAGAGAAACTTCACCATGCAGGTGGAATAGAGATTGCTTACAACCACTCTCAGGAAAACATTCATAACCTCATACATACCATGCAAACACTCTCAAACATTTTCAATACTACCAACACTTCTCTTAGAAAAGCAACCATTCCACCAGCATCACTTAAAAAATTTGCTGTACATCAAATTACAAAAAAACAGACTACAATACAGCAAATTCACAGATACAGCAATACAAACACAACAGAAGCAACTAGAAACTGATATCATTCACATAAACAGAGCTATTTCAAATATTAATACACAGGCAGCACTCTCAACCATCAGGTGGGATAGGGATGTAACTAAAGTTTCAGTTCAAAGAAAGAGAAATACAATTACAAGAAAAAAAATCTTCTACACACACATGTGTGATGGAGTTCACCCCGACAATTATCTTCAGGAGAAGTGGTTCAGAGTTCTTTGCAAGTCTATACAAAATGATCTCGATATCAAAGTCTCAGTCAATGTGAGTAATGTTTCATCTTATTCAGATGAATATGAAGAGGATGACCCACTCGAACGCTCATGGGACTACAAAAGACAAAAAAACAAGCTGAAGCTCCAGTGGCAGATTGTTTACTTTCCAATAAGTTATATGTTTTAAATCATTTGTTTCTTTCTTTTCACATTTAACGGCCCAGTTAACACTGTATAGGTCAGTTTCGAGACGTTGCTTCCTATTTTCTCCTGCACTTATTTCTTACAAAAACGTTGAGTTTTTCAAAGCTTGTAGTTCTTTCCAATAATGCAGGCTTTCAATAAATAGTTTAGACTCTGCAAAGAACCATACAAATTTTAAGTACACTTTCATCATGTTACTTAATTCTAAAGAAAACTTCATGCACTCCCTATCCCACCAATTCAATCTCTCTATCCTTAGCAGTGACACCCACCATCATACCTCTGCACAACATTTACTCATAGTGAGGGATATGATAATCTCTCGCTTCTTAGTCTGAATTGAAACCTATCTTTGCATTATACCACTAATGACAACACTGCAAAATACTGTTTTGCAACAAATTTCAATTACAGTCTACACACCATCCATTACATACTATGTGCTGAGGGATATGATAATCTCTTGCCTCCAACATACAAGTACATATACCTTACAAAAACAGAAACTAAAAATGCCTCTGCCTCAACAAATTGCAACAGTTTTACTTTGGATTTACTACATCTGGAGTGTACATGTATTCGTGTCTATCAAACAGGTATTTGGTCATAAATGCACGGTGTTCTCTTTACTTTTCTACATTGTTATATATTTGTTTTCTTCAAAATTTCTTGTCATTTTTCTTCATGCGTTGTTATCGTTGAGATCTTGTTCTGTACAGTGAGTTATATTGATACAAAGAAAACATTCACTTCATATTCGTTTATATCATATTATTTTGTGTTTCAGTGAATAATGTCCTGTAATAAAATCACATGAACACAAGTAATAACTCATGGTTATTGCGGCCTAACGTCATTACACCATCTGTAACAACATTGTTTTCTTTTAAATACATTGGCTGATAACATCTAAATTAAATTTATAATATGATAAAAAGAATTCTCACACTTGACTTATTTTTTTATGATATTTTTTGAACAATAAAGAAACCCATTCCATCCTGAAGTGTATGCAATATACACCTGCGGTAATGGTCAAATGTGACCGACACAGTATCGGTAGATACAGATACAGATACAAATTTTATTTAAAGTCGGAAGTTTTCAACAAATGTAACATGAGCTATGTATAGCTATTAACCGACTAACACATAGGACATATAATATATAAACAGACATACAATTACAAACAACACAACACATGTAGACACACAATTAAAACAATAATAGCGACATTTAAAATTTCTTAAATGTTGCAAGCAATAACGTATATAATCATCTAAAAGGGAAAAGAAAGTTTCCTTTAAGAATTAAGTTATTAAATACTTAAACAAAATTGGAAATTACTAGTTAAAAAAAAAGACTTGCTACAGTTATAAGAGGATTCTAAGTTACTTCATCTATAAAATATCCATACAAATGCACTTCATTAACTGATTTTAAGAGTAAATGAAAAACTAAGAATAAAAAGAATACACGAGATAAGCTGACACAAACACACAGAATACAAACAGGCAAACAGAAAATTAACTGTTAGAACAGAAAGAACAAGCGCAGACCCCACCGCTCCACTTGTCAATTTGAGACCTAAACTGGCTAAAGGAGCTGATGTCTCGGAGATGCTGTGGCAAAGAGTTCCACACTTTAGCAGCTGTAGAGCGGAAGGATCTGACACCATATCTACTGGTCCTCACCTGTGGTATCTCAACTGTATTTGTGTACCTAAAAGAGTAAAAATGTGATTTAAAATTTAAAAGATCATTTAAATAAACCGGACATTGGTTATTTAAAATTTTAAAAGCCTCCAAGGCTATTGCCCTCTGGCGTCTGACCTTAAGTGAAGGTAATTGAGACAAATCCAACAGAAGAGACTCATAGCTGGAAGTATAATCTCTGTAGATAAATCTCAATGCCCTTTCTTGTATTTTTTCAATTTTTTGGGTGTTTACTTCTCCACAAAAATGCCAGACGAGAGGACAATAATTAAAGTTTGACATAATAAATGAATAATATATATTAAGTTTGCCTAACCTGCATAGGTAACCTCCTATTCTTTTCAACACATTTAACTGTCTAGATGCTTTTTTGCAAATACTGGATATGTGTGAGTCAAAATTTAGTTGAAAATCTATTGTCACTCCTAAAAGTTTAACATTTTCTTCACATTTGATAATATTGTGCTCTAAATTAAAAGTAATGCATTCATCTTTTGTTTTCTTTCCAACAGCTATAGCCTGGAACTTATCAGGGTTTGCTTTCATGTGATTGTCCGCAAACCACTGAATAAGCAACAGGCTATCAGTTACCAGATTTTCAACTAACCTGTCCAGACTATGATCAGCAGATGACACAGTATTATCGTCAGCATAGTTGTACAGTTTACAGTGTTTTACAACATGAAAAATATCATTTAAAAAGATGTTGAAAAGAACAGGACCCAGAATGGATCCCTGGGGCACACCCTTGAGAATAGGTTGAAAGGCACTTTTGAAAATTCCAAGTTTAACACATTGCTTTCTATTTGTCAGGTAGCTTTGTAAGAGTTTTACGGCATTTTCTGAAAGTCCATAAGCTGTAAGTTTTAAAAGAAGCAGGTTATGAGGTAAGCAGTCAAAAGCTTTCGAAAGATCCATTAAAATTGCTGCTACATACTTATTTTCATCTAAAGCCTGCTTCCAGTCTTCAACTATTCTCAAGAGTGTGCTCTGGCATCCATAACCTGGCCTAAATGCTGATAGGTATATATTAAAATGTTGACTAAAATAACCAGCAAGCTGTTCATTGATTGCTCTTTCGTATATCTTTGAAACAACAGATATATAGATATCCCTTAAGAAATCCCAACTGAGGTAATAGCCACATTTGGCCGACTCATTATAAGAAGATAGATAGATAGATAGAAATCTAAATATATATGTCATTAATCATTTTACATACATGCATTTTCAGCTTCATCAAGACATCACACAGAAAAATACGCTAAATTTATGCCTGGGATATGCTCAACAAAATGCCAAGAGGGACAGGAAAGGCCCATTCCTGGTAAGCAAGCTTCTAAATGTTTTTGTTAAATTCAGTCAACAATGAAATGCTATATACTGATACAAATAACATTCATACACCAGGACATGTGATGGGAAGTTAGTCCATATTTCTTACTAAACAAGTGAACAATACCTATGTATATGTTGTCGTCGAACTTTTTTAAAAAAATTATACTTGCTGTTAATATAAATTAGCCAAATTATCCTCCCTTTTATCAGTAAACATCTCGATCCGTATTGGTTCCTGTGTGTTTGCATCAAAGGCAGTGCCTTTATTTCATATTAACATTATGACTATCGGTTACCTTTGTCAGAAAGGCAGTTGCCGCTTCGTTCGAGGTGTGTTTGACATCAGTTTGATGTGCAATTTTGATCAAGTCTTCATCAGCGTTAATGGGAATTGGATTAGTGTTTGATACCTCTTCATTTGGATCAGTAGTTTCTTGAGAAGACTGCCAATTAGCATGGAGTATCTTCAGTACAGTTATTTTTTCTAAAAACTCATTTTCCCCGCACAAAGAAAGAAATGTTGCAAGACGGCGGCATACTACAATCGCTTTATTGAATTTATCGATTGTTGTTTTGGGATTGGACTTTGTTTGTTTTTTTTTTTTTTTTTTTGTTTGTTTTTTTTTTTTTTTCGTTTATTAATCTCAGTAGAGGTTTGAACGACATGGATATCCGTGTCATCATCGACAGGTTCAAATTCTTTACGCCATCTATTGGGTATTAAAACTTCGTTGTAAATCTCATGACCCTGTTTTTCTCTACTTATGAATATGTGGCGACAGGGTAGCCCAAAAATTATGTAGACTTTAAAGTCACAGGTATTTTCTAGCTTTGAAACTGTAAGACAAGACTGTTTGATTTTCATTGTAAACGTCTCATCTGTCTCAGTACAATCATAATTTGCAGACTTGTACTTTTGATACTCATCAGCAACAATTCCAAAAGCCTTGGCGTTACACAACAGAGAGAACTGCATTAGGGCTTTGTCAGTATTTCGGTAGTCAACTTTAGTTTTAAGGTTACTGAACCTAGTGTATGAACTTTTGGTGAACGCCTCGTCTATGAATATTGCCAAATTTGAAACGGATTCATATAGATGCATGTATTGTGTCAAATAATGTTTCAGCTTCTGATTATGACTTTCAATTTTGTTGTTTGTGTTATTACCTTGAGTTTGAAGGCGTGCCCTAAAATGTATTACCCACATGCTTTGACATGAGTGCCAATTTTTATCAAAATACTGCACGAACTCAGAGTTGTGTAACTGTAACTCTTTGTACAGTGTATCGTAATGGTTTTGGTCCTTATTTGTTTCATTGGGCGACAGGGTTTGAGATATCACTTCATCACAATGTCGGGTAAAAGGCCCACAAAATTGGAAGCAACGTCTCCTAATTGACCTACACAGTTTTCACGGGTCATTAAGCCTCAAATCAAAACAAACTTAGGTGTATATTGACTTTGCGTGGAGAAATTGAAACGAAAGGCTGTCCCTTTCAACCCTGGAATATGGTACAGATACTTAGTGTAGGTCCTGTAATATAATTCTAGGTGCCATATATTTAGCAGGATGGACGAGCCTAACTTCAGTGATGGAAGAGTGCACTCCAGAAACCCAAGGCAGTGAATAAATCAAAGCACTGACAAGACTCATGCCGAGTGTCTCTAAATGCAGGCTGGTCATGAACGGGGACTTGGACTGATTCGTTTAAACTTAAGATGTTAGTAACTAATGCAAGAAATTGTAGAACAAGATCAGCACCGCGTTGTGTGGCTTTTGAACTGAGTTTACATTGTTTGCCAGATCCAACATTTGATTCATGTGCAGATTTTACAGATAACACTTAAATGTACCCAACCCTGACAAACGACGCGGCTATTTTGGGTTGATTGTTTTGCATTCGACCCGAAGTTGATAATAAGAAAAGCCCTCCAGTGCTAATGTTTACGTGACTATCACTGACTTGACAGAATAACTTTTTGTCTTGTAGAAAATAGCCGCAGTGAGATCGGGGTATTCCATAAGACGGAAGAGGGTTATCCTGGAATCATAGGGTGAGCTTGGCAAACAGTGTAGACCAAGATCAGACGCTGCCGAACGCGTCTTCTTATCAAAATCTTCACTATTTGTTTGGAATTTCAGAGTTAAATGAAACTGTTTAAATATCAGTCCAGGACCATTACTCCAAACTACACCCACACTCTCAGTGCTTTGATTCTGAAACCAAACGATTACAACACACTTAGGCACCATGCCCTTAAGCTAAAAAGGTTAAATCAATCAACCGTGATGTCTGGTTACCAGTCCGGCCACGTCGATTCTGTGTATCACCCTCACACCAGTACGGATAGAAACCACATGTTCAGGATCAAACTGTTGATGTGTAATGTAAGGTCGTGCCTAGAAAAGAAGAAACTGAAATTTGTTCTCAAAAAGCATTAAGTGAGAGCGTATTGCAACATTCGTAAGCGTACCCCTGGACAATCAGAAGCTGGTCGGAAAGCGGATGACGTTGACTCTGATTTTGGGTGCCACATGTGTGTGATCTATCGTCTATTGGAGCGACATCTTACTATATACAGAATACGCTAGTGGATGTCGACGTAGCGGAAGACCGACGTCCGTACGTCAATATAAGGATCAACCATGGTTTTTCATGCATTAACATTCGCCGGGTCCCGAGGAAGCTGTTTGAACATGAGGCCGCTAGGCCGAATGTTCAAATATCTTCCGAGGGATCCGGCAAATGTTAATGCAATGAAATAAACATGGATGATCGTTGTTCTTGCATAACTTACGATTCCGACAGCAAATTTTGACGAAAACGCCCAAAAGCTCCATATAAATTCCATATAAACTCTTCAAATGCGACAGGCAAACCAAAATGGCGGCCAGTTCAGAATGTTGTTTACAATGACGTTGTCATGCAGTAACCCTCTGACGTCATCATAGAACCTCAAAACGCTACGTTCAGGGCGATAATATAGGGATCAGCCATGGTTTTTCATGCATTAACATTTGCCGGATCCCGAGGAAGCTGTTTGAACATGAGGCCGCTAGGCCGAATGTTCAAATATCTTCCGAGGGATCCGACAAATGTTAATGCAATGAAATAACCATGGCTGATCGTTGTTCTTGCATAACTTACGAAGCCGACAGCAAATTTTAACGAAAACGCCCAAAAGCTCCATATAAATTCCATATAAACTCTCCAAATGCGATAGGCAAACCAAAATGGCGGCCAGTTCAGAATGTTGTTTACAATGACGTTGTCATGCAGTGACGTCATCATAAAACTCTAAAACGCTACGTTCAGGGCGATAACGTTACGTCGCTCAATATAACGTAAACAAAGCAAGGCCCGTCTTGTGATATCAAAAGCTCAAAATCTATGTTCAAACAGCACGCGAAATCCATGATTTGAACATGGTTTTTGCTGTTTGAGCACGGCTTTTGGTCCATTTGACAATGGCATCAAACAGCCATGCGCATAGGTATTTATGCAAGAATATAGGGATCAACCATGGTTTTTCATGTATTAACATTTGCCGGATCCCGAGGAAGCTGTTTGAACATGAGGCCGCTAGGCCGAATGTTCAAATATCTTCCGAGGGATCCGGCAAATGTTAATGCAATGAAATAACCATGGATGATCGTTGTTCTTGCATAACTTACGAATCCGACAGCAACTTTTGACGAAAACGCCCAAAAGCTCCATATAAATTCCATATAATCTCTTCAAATGCGACAGGCAAACCAAAATGGCGGCCAGTTCAGAATGATGTTTACAATGACGTTGTCATGCAGTGACGTCATCATAGAACCCTAAAACGCTACGTTCAGGGCGATAACGTTACGTCGCTCAACGTAACGTAAACAAAGCAAGGCCCGTCTTGTGATATCAAAAGCTCAAAATCCATGTTCAAACAGCACGCGAATTTCATGATTTGAACATGGTTTTTGCTGTTTGACTACGGCTTTTGGCCCATTTGACAATGGCTTCAAACAGCCATGCGCATAGGTTTTATGCAAGAACGTTACGTCGCTCTTCGTAACGTAAACAAAATAAGGCCGGTCTTGTGATATCAAAAGCTCAAAATCCATGTTCAAACAACACGTGAATTTCATGATTTGAACATGGATTTTGCTGTTTGAGCACGGCTTTCGGTCTATTCGACCGTCAGACGCATATGCGAAACAGATTTCCGCCGGCAGCTGCTATACACTGCACCTGTAGATAAACAAAGGGTCTCAACTACCGACTAATAAGCACTGACACTGATCGTCGCCCTTATGCGATGCACGTTTGAGAGCTAGACGTCCCTGTCGTGACCAAAGTTAACGCGTCGACACAGTATGGAACACTTACGCTAGTGCATGAAATACGTAAATTGGCGTCTAAGGGACTGACATATGCGTTTCAGTGACAAATCGCACTTCAGCGTGAATCACGCCGGTTGTCGTTTCCGGGTGTTTCGACGTATAGGTGTAAGGTATGCCGAGGCGACGCGTACGTAATAGAGCATGACATATCGGGTGAAATAATCGTAATTGTGTGGCGAGCTATTGCGTGTAGTTAGCGAACGCAGCTTAGTGTCATTAAGAACATTCAAGATCATAGCTGAGACATGGATTGAACAGCGAGACATAACATCATTCGAGTGCTTGGGTCTCACATGGTTCCATTTATTTGTTTACGCTCAGAATCCGGGATATCTTATACAGCAGGATTACGAGCGGGCTCATAGTGCTGTTCTTACAAAAATGTCTGCAAGCCAATGGAATTCATGTACTGGACTAGCCAGCCTTTCTCCTCCGATCTCTTTCCCATAGAGTATCTTTGGGTAGAGGTGTCCACAACCGATCAGACAAAAACTGTTACTTATGGACAGTAGAATTGTTAAAACTTGAATTTTAATGTTTGGTTTTGAAAACGTAAATAGTTTCTTTCAAACATTTGAAACATCGAATGGCGTTTCATAATACCACCTGTCTATAGACATCTGCAAACATATCATATATTGGAATTTGCAGAACTAACTTTCTAAATTTTAAGCTCTTTTTAGAAAGGTTTTCTGTAAGTTTTCGCAGTGTTATGATCTTCTCATAGAATCTGTCATTTCAGTGCATTTGGCGCTTTTATTTCCTATCAGAAATGTTTGGCATAACCGTGAGATATTAAGCTGAAGCTGGCACATTAAAGTTGCCAGAGTGAAAATTAAGCAAGTACATAAAGTATATTCAGCCGGAATATATGTTGTGGTTTTATTTCGGTTTTACGGCATTTTCAAGAATATTTCACTAAATTTGAGCCGATTGTTCATCGAACGTGGGCGAGATCTGATTACTATTTTTGTCTAGCCCGTTAGAATACAGAAATACTTTGGAGGCGGTTCTAACGAGTACACACAACCTATGTTTTAGATCAGAAATAAGAAAAATAATGATTATCCATCCAACCCCCGAATGTACAACTTAAAAGTGGGGTTCGAGGGGGTATATAGGCATGCTTTCATGATGAGCGTCCATGCATATTATGAATAGACTGCTTGGATGCGCCGCCTGATCCGAGTCTTCCGTGGCGCACATGTAAGTTGCAGGAATATAGAATGACTGCAAATAGTCATTTAAGCGTTTTGGGAGTACTTGCAGTTTACTGCATTTTTTATGGCTATTTTTAGTCGCTCTTCCGTAAAACAAAGTAAAACAAATAAAATCATTTCTCTTAATCCTTGCTTCCTATATTTATGGACTGCACAATAACAAAATTCCAAAAACCAAGCAAAATACATCTTGAAAAACATGTAAATAATAAAATTCAGCATATCAACAATTCAGCGTTTTAGACCCCTTTAGCTGATCAGCAAGCAGCTGAATTCAGCAAGAAATTCAGCGTTTTAAACCGACCCGTCGTTTTCTTCGAAAACAGCCGAGCTAAAAATGTGATAAGTTCTTATAGATGCTCAAATTATATATTATGGGTACACGTTAAAACCGCCTCATCAAGGCGGTTCTAGATTGTGGGTACACGTGAGAACGGCCTCATCCGGGCGGTTCTAACGAGTACCTACAACCTATATTTTAGAGCAGAAATAAGAAAAATAAGGTTTACCCCCTGTAAACCCCAGCTTTACTATATATAAAAGTGGGGTTCAATGGGTTCAGAATTATACAGGCGTGTTTTCGTGGTGTTTCAACATAAAATCAAACAATCCTGAATAAATTACCCTAAAGAGCCATGAGAACAATTTTCTAAGGACTATTTTTTTTTTTTTTTTTTTTTTGGTTTGGGTTTTACGGCCCTTTCAAGATTATTTCACTCATATCGAGCCGATCGTTAATCAGAGGTGGGCGAAAACCGGAGTACCCGGAGAAAAACCACCTGACCTACCGCTGCAGAACTTGGCGTCTCACACGTGGCCCGAGCGAGGCTCGAACCTACGGCGGTGAGAGACCTAATGACTAAGAGTCAGCGCTCTTATCCACTAGGCCACGGAGGCCCGTTTCTAAGGACTACAGAAGTAGTTTGATTTAACCATGGTAAAAGAGTCATCCGTGCCCAAGTTTCACTGTATATAAGACATCACGAAAACACGCCTATATAATTCTTACCCCCTTGAACCCCACTTTTATATAGTAAAACTGTGGGTTTTGGGGGTATACCTTATTTTTCTTATTTCTGCTCTAAAATATAGATTGTGGGTACTCGTTAGAACCGCCTCGATGAGGCGGTTCTAACGAGTGCACACAATCTATATTTGGAACAGAAATAAGAAAAATATCACAATTTTTCATCATAAAATTTTCATTTTTTCGGCGATAAAGATGGCAAAGTATTTGTATAGGCGTGTTTGCGTAATGATGTTATGTGCAAGAAAAGATCATCAGGATTTATCAACTAGCAAACGTGCTTATACTAATCATATCCCAACCATCCCCAACTTCATCAAAAGACAGAATTAACCAGTGCTTCAGCTGAAGTGCACGACCCGCCGGATGCTTTTAGCTTTATGAGTGTTACCATATATGGGTATGGCGGCCATTTTGGTCATGTGACCTGGACCTAAACGGTTCCCCCAATAAATGCACCTTATCGTAAGGAGCAAAAATATATCTTATACTTTAGTACTGTATTCTGAATCGTTTGCAGCTCACTTTTCCAATACAAAAGCATATGTGTCAAAGTTTGACCTAGGCACAAAGAAGGTCAAGGTCAACCCAGGTCACCATTTTAGCAATTTCTGATGGGCCTACGTCCCAGATGCTATTTATCAAGTTTCGTGGAAATCTGCCCAGTGGTTCTGGAGAAGACTATTTTTGAAGGGTTTTTTAGCATATATGGCTTGGCGGCCATTTTGGTCATGTGACCTGGACCCCATGAGCCAATTTTTGTTTGCCCAACGGTTTCCGAGGAGAAGCAGTTTCGAAAATTTTCACATTTTTTGCCTCGGCGAGGCTATACTACATGGAATGTAATATTTCGCAAATTCATTGGTTAGATCTCATTGATATCTATCAGTATGCCAAAAATTGTTTAAATATTCCAAGCGGTTAAGTCACTATCACCAATTTTCATAAACGGGTTACTGACGGACAGACAGACATACCATATATGGCTTGGCGGCCATTTTGGTCATGTGACCTGGACCCCATGAGCAAATTTTGGTTTCCCCCATCCCATAGAGGCTCCATATGTAATTTGATTTCGATCGGCCCAACGGTTTCCGAGGAGAAGCAGTTCGAAAATTTTCACATTTTTCACCTCGGCGAGGCTATACTAAATAGAATGTAATATTTCGCAAGTTCATTGGTTAGATCTCATTGATATCTATCAGTATGCCAAAAATTGTTTAAATATTCCAAGCGGTTAAGTCACTATCACCAATTTTCACAAACGGGTTACGGACGGACAGACTGACAGACTGACAGAATGACACGGTGATTTTAGGGCACTCTTAGAAAATCAACCGACTCCAGTTGGTCGCTTTTTCTGCGGGTCGTGCAATCGTTTGACCGAGATCTTTAACCCATTTCAGACTGGAAACCCCTAAACGGGTACCCTGGCAAATAGTGCAGACCCAGATCAGACGCCACAGAACGCAGCGTCTGATCAGGGCCTCCACTGTTTGCTAAAAGTTCAGTCATTTTCCAAATAAATTTTGATGAAAACACAACCTGACACCCCTTAATTTTGAAATGAACTCCTGCTATATATATAAGGAGGAAGACTCCATTTGGTACTAAAAGGGTTAATCATGTCATTAAGATTTTCCATGCCATCAGGTTATCAAACTGATGTGATATGGTGCTCTCTCTCTCTCTCTCTCTCTCTCTCTCTCTCTCTCTCTCTCTCTCTCTCTCTCTCTCTCTCTCTCTCTCTCATTTATACGACATCTAGGTAACGGTATACCTGAGCTATTCTTGTCGTTTTGACGTCAGGATGTTGTGAAAAAGATAACAGTCCGTAAACCCAGGCTGGACGCATGTATCGGGTTTGGCAAACAGTGTACACCCAAATCAAACTCAACAGAGTGTGGCGTTTGTTCTCGGTCTAGTTTAAGGGTTAAACGAAACAGTCTTATATTCCGTTCACGCCTATTTTCCTACCTCAAAGTTAATCGACCCACCGGTGTTATCATTACTTTGTTGTTCAGGGGAATGGGAACACCTAGCAATTTTTCCGCCATTTTTCAAAGGGAGACAACTTTCGGAACTTCTTGTTTGCTTTTCTATAAGCTTTGTCCCACGGAAAAAGTGGTCAATTCTTACAGGAAAGACTGCTCCTCAGGAGCAAATTCTTTCCTTTGAGAGTTGACCCCTATTGACATGGGAGGCAAAAATACTTTTGTAGGAGTTACCTCCCCTGAAGGTGTACCCATTCCCCTTAATACATTCACGAAAACTTGCGCCTTTAAACCCCACTTTTATGCAGTAAAAAGTACGGGGTTTACAGGGGTATACATTATTATTTTTATTTCTGCCCTAAAACATAGATAGTGGATACTCGCTAGAACCGCCTCTGTTTTGAGCAGAAATATGACAAATATCGTTTTTTTTTGTTTTTTTTTTTCATGAAAACACAACCTTCCTTTAACGCTCTGCATGCTGGCATTTTTTGTTTTCAGCAGACGACATTTTGAAATATTTTTTTCTTATTTCTGCCCCGATGTCAGATTTTGGAAATTGTCTCCGTTGGATAACAGATTTTGATATTTCATGCAAATTGTCTCCATTGGACTCAATATTTACGGGAAATGTCGATACCTGATATCAGGGAAAAATAAAGAAAACATCAACAAGTTGTATGATTAATTAGGCTAGAGGGTGATAAAGGTTACCATATAGCGTACATGAGCCAGTTGTTCAAAACTAACGACGTCGTCAGTTAACGTATCGTTAAAACTTTGATCATTTATTTTGGCAAATATGCTGATATTTTTGCTGAAAAAAAATGTGAGCAGCTTTTGCAAATGCAAAAGCTGCTCTTATTTTTTTCAGCAAAAATACCAAAATTTTAAATATTACACTTGCTAGAACAGTTTACAACATGACCCCAACGAGCTCGTTAAGCTAACGATGCTTTGAACAACTGGGCCCAGGTCTCCGAGACTCTCACCAGATTGCGGGAATGATTAGGCGCTGGGCGCACATGGGGGTAGTGTGACGTGTAGTAGAGGTTGATGTTTGTGATTATTTCTTCTGATTCTACTTCTACATTCCTCTTTCTCCTCTGCCCCTCACTTTCATCTCCACTACTATCTCTTCTGTCTCTTATCTCCCTTTCTCTGGGAGATGACACAAAATGACCCACAAGGGTTGATGTGTCGTTAAACCCAAAACAATCAAACTGCTGGGCGCGCATCCTGAAATCTATCTTATCGCTTAATGCGGTCTACTTTGGGCGAAGGTTTTAATCGGTCAGATCAATCAAAACCCGTAGTAAGAGGTGCAGTCGAAAAGTTCCAGGACTGCCTTTGTAACTTTATTATTATTGGTAGTAGAATAATAAGAAAAGGATCAGTATAAAAACAAATCTTTTTTCTACAGCACAGTATTAACGTTTTATCACAATCATTCACCAAAACAGCACCTTTTACATTGCAAATAACAGTACGCACGCCGAACGGAGCACTTAAGACGTCAATGACGTTATCTCTGGAAATGACGTCAGGATTGACGCTTGTAAATGTCAGTCATTCTTTTTCATTGGCCATAGTAAACGAATTATCAGTATTCGAGTTTTCGAAGTTTCACTGTATATTATACTCTATTGATTCTGCTCCGATGCATGTCTGGTGGGTGGTCGTATGAGTTATAAATTTATCTACGCGTAAGTGTACATTACGTACAGCCCAGTGTTTGGATCGAATAATAAAACTCTTCTTTACTATGTGTCCGTTAAATAAGTAAACAAATAATAATAACAAAAATAATAATAATAATAATAATAATAAAAATAACAAATAAACGTCGAACGACCCACCATTCAAGCAACAGAACTGTGCCACCATAGTTTATCTAAAAATAAAAGCACAATGTAAAAATAGACTTTAAATAGGTCAACATCGTGTATTACCTGTACTGGGAAAAAGTTGTTTTGTGGAATTCACAACAAAAACTCTGTTTCTGTCGGGGTCTCTGTATGTGTCTACATTTTTAACAATCAAAACTTTCCAACACAACACAGCGAATATATATTAAAATCCGTAAAGAGAATTGATTTTTTTTTTTTTTTCACTGACCTGGATAGACCCCAGGCAAATCGATACTTTTTAAAAGTAGGGAAGCAAAATTGTGTCATAGACATATTTTAAAATAAGGTTAGATGTCGATTTTTCGTCAGTCTAAAATGCTCTATACTTACTGTACCAGTGCTATTGCAAATACCAATGTTTTCTATGTATATGTATTGGACATCTTATGGAATTTTGTCTCCGAGGGGCACATAGCGTTGACTCCGCTTTGAAGCACGGAATTCAACGCTGTTTCGACGTTCAGTGCCTGTTGGAATTGATGTAGGTATATGTTATGGCCGGAGGCCTCCATCAAAAATAAAGATTTGTCTTGTATTGTCTTGTAATACACTTTCTGTGGCGATGTACCCAGTTTTGATAAATGTTCCTGTACCACTCTTTGTCATAGGTGCGTACCGCTGATCTGACGGCAAATTTTATTTCCTCTTCCGAATCAAATCTACGACCTCGTAAGTCTGCCTTTAACCTCGGAAATACACAAAAGTCCATAGGGGCAAGGTCGGGACTATAGGGCGGATGTTGCAGTCTTTCATATCCCAGGAAGTCTATTGTCAGTAAGTATCTGCGGCTCGATGTGCTGGGGCGTTGTCTTGATGGAATATCAGATTCTCAATCTCGAGGTCCGGACGTTTTTTTTCTCAAGGCATGTGTGAGATGCCTCTGCACGACCTAAAATGGCAATGAAAAGGAAATGTTTACTTTCAAATGAACGGTAAAATAAAAATGATTGATTGATAATACATAGACTTCGAACATGTCTTACTAGCATAGTTTTATGGCTTAAGATATAAGATATCAAAAGAATGTGTAACAGGTAGCTTGCCTTTTGATAATATCCTTTGTTCACGGTTTCGTCCCTGGGTACTGCGTGTTGAAGGAGCATGCCCTGGCTGTTCATGAAGAAAATGTACATGATCTTCTTTGATGATTTGGAGGTTCTAGCCTTCTTAGGGGGAGGGGGAAGACCGCCGTTTCCACACCATGGACTCTCTCTTTGTTTCAGGGTCATAAAAGTTTATCCACGTTTCATCTGTCGTAATGATACGGTTTAGGAAGCGATCGCCTTCTTTTCTCCAGCGCTGAAGAAACTTTTCAGACGCTTTCAATCCTGGCTTTCTTATTTTCGATCGTCAAAAAGCGAGGAATCCATCTGGCACACACTTTATTCATTCCCAAGTCCGTTGTCAGAATTTTATGTACGGCCCCATGGCTCAATCCACAATATCTGATATATTGTCAATCGATTTCCGTCGATCAGAAGAAATGGCGCTCTTCACTTTGTCAATACTGCCGTAACTCTGTGGTCTACCGCTTCTATTATCGTCCTTAGTGTCATCACGACCATCCCGAAAACGTTTGTGCCAATCAAAAACAATCGTCCTCGAACACTTCTTTACTCTATCATTCTGATTTAAAAATTTCCAAGTGTCTGTTGGTGTCATTCCAGCCCTCGCACAGAATTTAATGACTGCGCGCTGTTCCGTTTGATCGATTGACGTCGACGTTACCGCGTCGCAGATTTTGTCCATTGCTGAATAATTTGCGCATTAATCCGTTAATTCTTACGCGATGACGTTGTTTTTTTAAGTTGTTTTGAAATGGCGTTGTCGTGACGTCATATGAAATTTCACGACGAAACAGCGCCAAATAATGAAAGAAATGGCGCTAAGAACAGGGGGTAAAACTCGGACTTGTCAACTAATTTGAAGTGCTCCGTAGCGGTGTTAATAAGTAATGATAAATGATTTGTTAAAAAGAAATACTGGCGCAATGTCAATAAAATGTTATGAAGTTTCAGCAATGAAATCAAAATATTTTAATGGCTAGTTTCAACATGGTCGGACGTCAGAAAAGTGTGATAGATGACCAGTCCGGGAACTTTTTGACTTCACCTCGTATATAGGTCTTGCTACTGACTGATGTAAGGTGGTGGTTGTGGGTCAGATTGTTTGTCAAACGACCAAAAGATATCTATATCCAATATATTATATACTTACAAAGATTCTAATACTGCTTGTGACCACATAATTTCGCCTGACCAATCAACTTAAACCGCGTGCACATAAAGCTTAAGAACTTATGGACTTTCAACCCTAGTATTCCATTAACCAGTTTGTCTGCCTCGGTAGCTCAGTCAGATGTGCGTCTGACTGGTGAACAGGAGGACGCGGGTTCGATACCTGCCGTACGTACCAGAAATTTTGTTTAACCCGTAAGACGAATCAGTAAAGGTTCATGATCATTCCTCAAGCCTGCACTCAGAGACAAGTACTGGAAAGTGTATTGAATTGGTTAGACGAATCGGTCAAGTTCAGGATCATATTCCAAGCCTACACTCAGAGACAAGTACCGGAAAGTGTGTTGAGCTGGTAGGACGACTCAGTCAAAGTTCAGGATCATTGCTCCCAATCCAAGACTCAGAGAAAAGTACCGGAAAGTGTACTGGAATGGTTGGACGAATTTAAAGTTCAGAACCATATATTGAAGAATAAGTCAAAGTGCAGCAACATTTCCCAAGCCTACACGCAGTGACAAATACCGGCGAGTGTGTTGAACTGGTCAGACGCATCAGTCAAAGTTCAGGATCATTTTCCAAGCCTGCACTCAGAGACAAGTACTGGAAAGAGTGTTGAACTAGTTAGACGAGTACAGGAAAGTGTGTTGAACTAGTAAGTCGACTCATTCAAAGTTCAGGATCATTCCTCCTAAGCCAACACTCAGAGATAAGTAACGGAAAGTGTATTGACATGGTTAGATGAATCAGTCAAAGTCCATGATCATTGATGTCCAGTCCATGATCCATGACAAGTACTGGAAAGTATGTTGAACTGGTTAGATGCATCAGTCACAGTTCATGGTCATTTTCCAAGTCAAAACAAAGAGACAGGTTCCGGAAAGTGCGTTAAACTAGTTAGACGAATCAGTCAGAGTTCGTGATCATTTTCCGAACCTACACGCAGAGACAAGTACTGGAAAGTGTATTGAACTGGTAAGACGAATCTGCCAAAGTTCAGAATCATTTTCCAAGCCTACACAAGGAGACAAGTACTGGAAAGTGTATTGAAATGGTAAGACGAATCAGTCAAAGTTCAGAATCATTTTCCAAGCCTACACAAGGAGACAAGTACTGGAAAGTGTATTGAAATGGTAAGACGAATCAGTCAAAGTTCAGAATCATTTTCCAAGCCTACACAAGGAGACAAGTACTGGAAAGAGTATTGAAATGGTTAAACGGAACAGTCAAGGTTCAGGGTAATTTTCCAAGCCTACACTCAGGGACAAGTACTAAAAAGTGTATTGAAATGGTAAGACGATCAGTCAAAGTTCAGAATCATTTTCCAAGCCTACACGAGGAGACAAGTACTGGAAAGTGTATTGAAATGGTTAGACGGATCAGTCAAGGTTCAGGGTCATTTTCCAAGCCTACACTTAGAGCCAAGTACTGGAAAGTGTACTGAAATGGTTAGACGAATCAGTTAAAGTTCTTAATCATTTTCCAAGCCAACACACCGACACAAGTACTGGAAAGTGTATTGAAATGGTTAGACGAATCAGTCAAAGTTCATTGTTATTTTCCACGCCTACACGCAGAGACAAGTACTGGAAAGTGTATTGGAATGGGTAGACGAATCAGTCAATGTTCAGGATCCTTTCCAAGTCTTAACGCACAGACAAGTACTGGAAAGTGTGTTTAACTGGTTAGACGAAAGAGTCAAAGTGCAGGATCATTTTCCAAGTAGAAGTGGAGGCAATGATCAGGAATCCAAGCCTACATGCAGTAAACAAATGCTGGAAAGTGTATTGAAATGGTTAGGCGATCAGTCAAAGTTCAGGATCATTTTCAAAGTAGAAGTAAAACAAAGATCAGGAATCGATACAATTAACTTACTCCACCCATCAAAGACACCAAAGGGAAAGAAACACAAACACCAAGCGACCAGACCACAATGGAAACTTAAACAAAGGAAGGCCATAAGGACAGTTACTTTCCCACAAAATGGCCTTATGGCCATCCAAAATAAAAAGACACAAGCGACACACACAGCAAGCAACAAACAACACCATAAATAAACCGCCACAGAAGAACCGCCTTGGAACGGTCAGTGGAATGATTTCCACTGGGGGGCTTAAATCGATTTTACGTGGCCACAATTCTCGCCCTTACTTCCGTCGCGATTTAGACAAATAATTTGTTCAGTCCGCATGAAGGCCTCCTAACTCATCAGTGCAACATCTCCGTGAACACAAAAAATCAAAGAACCACAGAGGTGAGACAACGGTGAGGACTCGACAGCAAGAAACCACTGAAATGCTGGAGCAAAAGAAAACCAACAGTAAGACTCCGAAGCCTACACGAGACAAATACTGGAAAGAGTACTGAAATTGTTAAACGGAACAGTCAAGGTTCATTATCATTTTCCAAGCCTACACTCAGAGACAATTACTGGAAAGTGTACTGAAATGGTTAGACGAATCAGTTAAAAGTTCAAAATCATTTTCCAAGCCTACACACAGTGACAAGTACTGGAAAGTGTATTGAAATGGTTGGACGAACCAGTCAAAGTACATTATTATTTTCCACGCCTACATGCAGAGACAAGTACTGTAAAGTGTATTGGAATGGGTAGACGAATCAGTCAAAGTTCAGGATCCTTTTCCAAGCCTAAATGCACAGACAAGTACTGGAAAGTGTATTGGCAAGGGTAGACGGATCAGTCAAATTTCAGGATCATTTTCCAAGCTTACACGAGGAGACAAATACTGGAAAGTGAAATGAAATGGTTAGACTAATAAGTCAAAGTTCAGGATCATTTTCCAAGCCTACCCTCTGAGACAAGTACTGGAATGTGTATTGAAATGGTTAGACGGATCAGTCAAAGTTCGTGATCATTTTCCGAACCTACACGCAGAGACAAGTACTGGAAAGTGTATTGAACTGGTAAGACGAATCTGCCAAAGTTCAGAATCATTTTCCAAGCCTACACAAGGAGACAAGTACTGGAAAGTGTATTGAAATGGTAAGACGAATCAGTCAAAGTTCAGAATCATTTTCCAAGCCTACACAAGGAGACAAGTACTGGAAAGTGTATTGAAATGGTAAGACGAATCGGTCAAAGTTCAGAATCATTTTCCAAGCCTACACAAGGAGACAAGTACTGGAAAGTGTATTGAAATGGTTAAACGGAACAGTCAAGGTTCAGGGTAATTTTCCAAGCCTACACTCAGGGACAAGTACTAAAAAGTGTATTGAAATGGTAAGACGATCAGTCAAAGTTCAGAATCATTTTCCAAGCCTACACGAGGAGACAAGTACTGGAAAGTGTATTGAAATGGTTAGACGGATCAGTCAAGGTTCAGGGTCATTTTCCAAGCCTACACTTAGAGCCAAGTACTGGAAAGTGTACTGAAATGGTTAGACGAATCAGTTAAAGTTCTTAATCATTTTCCAAGCCAACACACCGACACAAGTACTGGAAAGTGTATTGAAATGTTTACACGAATCAGTCAAAGTTCATTGTTATTTTCCACGCCTACACGCAGAGACAAGTACTGGAAAGTGTATTGGAATGGGTAGACGAATCAGTCAATGTTCAGGATCCTTTCCAAGTCTTAACGCACAGACAAGTACTGGAAAGTGTGTTTAACTGGTTAGACGAAACAGTCAAAGTGCAGGATCATTTTCCAAGTAGAAGTGGAGGCAATGATCAGGAATCCAAGCCTACATGCAGTAAACAAATGCTGGAAAGTGTATTGAAATGGTTAGACGATCAGTCAAAGTTCAGGATCATTTTCAAAGTAGAAGTAAAACAAAGATCAGGAATCGATACAATTAACTTACTCCACCCATCAAAGACACCAAAGGGAAAGAAACACAAACACCAAGCGACCAGACCACAATGTAAACTTAAACAAAGGAAGACCATAAGGACAGTTACTTTCCCACAAAATGGCCTTATGGCCATCCAAAATAAAAAGACACAAGCGACATACACAGCAAGCAACAAACAACACCATAAATAAACCGCCACAGAAGAACCGCCTTGGAACGGTCAGTGGAATGATTTCCACTTGGGGGCTTAAATCAATTTAACGTTGCCACAATTCTCGCCCTTACTTCCGTCGCGATTTAGACAAATAATTTGTTCAGTCCGCATGAAGGCCTCCTAACTCATCAGTGCAACATCTCCGTGAACACAAAAAAATCAAAGAACCACAGAGGTGAGACAACGGTGAGGACTCGACAGCAAGAAACCACTGAAATGCTGGAGCAAAAGAAAACCAACAGTAAGACTCCGAAGCCTACACGAGACAAATACTGGAAAGAGTACTGAAATTGTTAAACGGAACAGTCAAGGTTCATTATCATTTTCCAAGCCTACACTCAGAGACAAGTACTGGAAAGTGTACTGAAATGGTTAGACGAATCAGTTAAAAGTTCAAAATCATTTTCCAAGCCTACACACAGTGACAAGTACTGGAAAGTGTATTGAAATGGTTGGACGAACCAGTCAAAGTTCATTATTATTTTCCACGCCTACATGCAGAGACAAGTACTGTAAAGTGTATTGGAATGGGTAGACGAATCAGTCAAAGTTCAGGATCCTTTTCCAAGCCTAAATGCACAGACAAGTACTGGAAAGTGTATTGGCAAGGGTAGACGGATCAGTCAAATTTCAGGATCATTTTCCAAGCTTACACGAGGAGACAAATACTGGAAAGTGTACTGAAATGGTTAGACTAATAAGTCAAAGTTCAGGATCATTTTCCAAGTCTACCCTCTGAGACAAGTACTGGAATGTGTATTGAAATGGTTAGACGGATCAGTCAAAGTTCGTGATCATTTTCCGAACCTACACGCAGAGACAAGTACTGGAAAGTGAATTGAACTGGTAAGACGAATCTGACAAAGTTCATAATCATTTTCCAAGCCTACACAAGGAGACAAGTACTGGAAAGTGTATTGAAATGGTAAGACGAATCAGTTAAAGTTCTTAATCATTTTCCAAGCCAACACACCGACACAAGTACTGGAAAGTGTATTGAAATGGTTAGACGAATCAGTCAAAGTTCATTGGTATTTTCCACGCCTACACGCAGAGGCATTTACTGGAAAGTGTATTGGAATGGGTAGACGAATCAGTCAATGTTCAGGATCCTTTCCAAGTCTTAACGCACAGACAAGTACTGGAAAGTGTGTTTAACTGGTTAGACGAAACAGTCAAAGTGCAGGATCATTTTCCAAGTAGAAGTGGAGGCAATGATCAGGAATCCAAGCCTACATGCAGTAAACAAATGCTGGAAAGTGTATTGAAATGGTTAGACGATCAGTCAAAGTTCAGGATCATTTTCAAAGTAGAAGTAAAACAAAGATCAGGAATCGATACAATTAACTTACTCCACCCATCAAAGACACCAAAGGGAAAGAAACACAAACACCAAGCGACCAGACCACAATGGAAACCTAAACAAAGGAAGGCCATATGGACAGTTACTTTCCCACAAAATGGCCATATGGCCATCCAAAATAAAAAGACACAAGCGACACACACAGCAAGCAACAAACAACACCATAAATAAACCGCCACAGAAGAACCGCCTTGGAACGGTCAGTGGAATGATTTCCACTGGGGGGCTTAAATCGATTTTACGTGGCCACAATTCTCGCCCTTACTTCCGTCGCGATTTAGACAAATAATTTGTTCAGTCCGCATGAAGGCCTCCTAACTCATCAGTGCAACATCTCCGTGAACACAAAAAATCAAAGAACCACAGAGGTGAGACAACGGTGAGGACTCGACATCAAGAAACCACTGAAATGCTGGAGCAAAAGAAAACCAACAGTAAGACTCCGAAGCCTACACGAGACAAATACTGGAAAGAGTACTGAAATTGTTAAACGGAACAGTCAAGGTTCATTATCATTTTCCAAGCCTACACTCAGAGACAAGTACTGGAAAGTGTACTGAAATGGTTAGACGAATCAGTTAAAAGTTCAAAATCATTTTCCAAGCCTACACACAGTGACAAGTACTGGAAAGTGTATTGAAATGGTTGGACGAATCAGTCAAAGTTCATTATTATTTTCCACGCCTACATGCAGAGACAAGTACTGTAAAGTGTATTGGAATGGGTAGACGAATCAGTCAAAGTTCAGGATCCTTTTCCAAGCCTAAATGCACAGACAAGTACTGGAAAGTGTATTGGCAAGGGTAGACGGATCAGTCAAATTTCAGGATCATTTTCCAAGCTTACACGAGGAGACAAATACTGGAAAGTGTACTGAAATGGTTAGACTAATAAGTCAAAGTTCAGGATCATTTTCCAAGCCTACCCTCTGAGAAAAGTACTGGAATGTGTATTGAAATGGTTAGACGGATCAGTCAAAGTTCGTGAGCATTTTCCAAGCCTACACTCAGAGACATGTACTGGAAAGTGTATAAGTTTATACTAATTTATTTTAGTTCGATTGTGATGAAATATGCTAGCTTATTGAATCGCTCTCGAACACGCATTCCGGGTGTTTTCACGCGCGCGAGAAAGAGGCAGTGGCTTTACAAAAGTCGAATGCGTTAACCACTGCGCTATCGAGGCTTACTTTGAAAGTGTATTGAAACTGTTAGACGAATCAGTCAAAGTTCAGGATCATTTTTCCAAGCCTACACTCAGAGACAAGTACTGGAAAGTGTATTGAAATGGTTAGACGATCAGTCAAAGTCCAGGATCATTTTAACAAGCCTACACGCAGAGACAAGTACTGGAAAGTGTACTGAAATAGTTAGACGAATCAGTTAAAGTTCAAAATCATTTTCCAAGCCTGCACACAGAGACAAATACTGGAAATTGTATTGGAATGGTTAGACGAATCAGTCAAAGTTCATTATTATTTTCCACGCCTTCATGCAGAGACAAGTACTGAAAAGTGTATTGAAATATTTGACGAATCAGTCAAAGTTCATTATTATATTCCACGCCTACACGCAGAGACAGGTACTGGAAAGTGTATTGAAATGGTTAGACGAATCAGTCAAAGTACATTATTATTTTCCACGCCTACATGCAGAGACAGGTACTGGAAAGTGTATTGAAATGGTGAGACGAATCAGTCAAAGTACATTATCATTTTCCAAGCTACACGCAGTAAACAAGTACTGAAACGTGTATTGAAATGGTTAGACGAATCAATCAAAGTTCAGGATCATTTTCCAAGCCTACACTCAGAGACAAGTATTGGAAAGTGTATTGAAATGGCTAGACGAATCAATCAAAGTTCAGGATCATTTTCCAAGCCTGCACTTAGAGACAAGTACTGGAAAGTGTATTGAAATGGTTAGATGAATCAGTCAAAGTCCAGGATCATTTTCCAAGTAGACGTGGAGGCAATGATCGGGAATCCAAGCCTACACTCAGAGACAAGTACTGGAAAGTGTATTGAAATGGTTAGACGAATCATTCAAAGTTCAGGATCATTTTCCAAGTAGAAGTGGAGTCAATGACCATGTCACCTTCAAATATAAAGTAGAAGTAAAACAAAGATCAGGAATCGATACAATTAACTTACTCCACCCATCAAAGACACCAAAGGGAAAGAAACACAAACATTAAGCGACCAGACCATAATGGAAACCTAAACAAAGGAAGGCCATAAGGACAGTTACTTTCCCACAAAATGGCCATATGGCCATCCAAAATAAAAAGACACAAGTGATACACACAGTAAGTAACAAACAACAACATAAATAAATCGCCACAGAAGAACCGCCTTGGAACGGTCAGTGGAAAGATTTCCACTGGGGGGCTTAAATCGATTTTACATGGCCACAATCCTCGCCCTTACTTCCGTCGCAATTTAGACAAATAATTTAGTCAGTCAGCATGAAGGCCTCCTAACTCATCAGTGCAACATCTCCATGAACACAAATAATCAAAGGTGAGGCAACGGTGAGGACTCTACAGCAAGAAACCCCTGAAATACTGGAGCAAAAGAAAACCAACAGTTAGACTCCGATGAGCCCGACCAGAGACAGAGCATCAGGCACCAACCAACATTACCTTGAATTAGATCTCTCTAATTCTCAATAAGCCTTTACGTTGGAACCGTCAGAGAATCTGAGGCCTGACCCACTGGCGTGCAATTAAAGAGGGAAGCAAAGTTGTCAACCGTGATTTGGTTAACTACCATGCATGCAGTCTGTCGTATAATATCCATGTTGTATCCAATCTTTTTATATCGAAGAATAATTTTACGAAATTGGGCGCTAAAGTCATTGCGGTTATATATTTTTTTCTGAATTTATATACTAAGTCACCATAAAATTCGGGTTCCGATAGACCTTGTTGCAGAAGAGATTTAAGTCGAATATTGAATTTTGAAATTAAATCAGAATGGCGTCAATAAAATTTTGGAAAGGCTTCGCGTAGTTTATGGTACCGATAACCCTGATCAAGAAGTTTAGCCGTTAATAATTTATTACGAGTGTTGAAGTCAGTTACATGACTACAAACTCTAGCAAATCGAATTAATTGCGAAATATAAACGCCATAGGATGGCGCACGAGGAACATCACCATCCAAAAAAGGAATATTTACAATCTCAAAATCAAAGTTATCGCGTTTATCATAAATTTTGCACAAAACAAACCCATCTAGAATAGATAGATGTAAATCCAAAAACGGGGCCTCGGTATCAGAAGAATTTGCTTAATTTAACTGAAGTTCTGTGTGTGTGTGGGGGGGGGGGGGTAAATCTGACTGATCAAACCATCGAAATAGGTATTAACAATATTTAATAAATCATTTAAATATCTAGAAGTGGAGCTAAAAGCTTCAATAATTTCAGATTGGTTATCAATGGAAAGAGACAACATGAAGTATCTTGCATAACAATACAAGAATAGATCAGCCACAAGAGGTGCGCAATTCGTACCCATCGGAATGCCCACAATTTGTCTAAATAACTTAGTACCGAATCTAATATACATATTGTCAAGTAGAAAGGTGAGGGCATCACATCACATTATATTTTACTTTTGGTCCTTTGAGATCAGCGTGAATATTCTGAGAAATCAGAAATAAATTATTAGTTAAGACTCAAATTCTAGACAGGTTTTTAATTATTTGGACCTCATTTTTTTATTTATATCAGTCTTTAAATCGACTGCCTATTCGAAATTCGCTAAATTGCAGTATGCTTCCTCTGGCTTTCTGCTGGATCATTACAGGGTCACTGATGAGGCTTTATTAGCGAAACTACGTAGTATGACCCATCTTCTTTCTTATGAATATTTTCATTGCTCTTAAAGGAACTCTTTTTTTAATTTTATTTGCCGTCACTGCAGCTGGTGTTGTGCCGTGTGGCGGCCGTAAAACGTCTCCCCGTACATCAACCATAGTGCAGTTTATATTTCACTTTTGGTCCTTTGAGATCAGCGTGAATATTCTGAGAAATCAGAAATAAATTATTAGTTAAGACTCAAATTCTAGACAGGTTTTTAATTATTTGGACCTCATTTTTTTATTTATATCAGTCTTTAAATCGACTGCCTATTCGAAATTCGCTAAATTGCAGTATGCTTCATCTGGCTTTTTGCTGGATCATTACAGGGTCACTGATGAGGCTTTATTAGCCGAAACTACGTAGTATGACTCATCTTCTTTCTTATGAATATTTTCATTGCTCTTAAAGGAACTCTTTTTTTTTAATTTTATTTTCTGACATGACCAAAGTGTATAATTTTTATGCTCTTTAGAAGTGAAAAATGCATTTCTGACATTACATGCAAGATAGAGAGAATCTTCTCTGTGAAAAGCCTATTCAATTAAATCATTAAGCTTTTCTTTTATAAGATTATGAGGAAGTGTAGTGTAAAGAGTGGAAAAATCGTAAGTAGACAGACTTGAAGCACGAAAATGTCTGGATTTCAATTTATTTAAAACCTCATTCGAATTTTTTATAGACCAAAACATATTTCTTCCTGAGCTTTCAAAGACTTTATCACAATAGTTAATCACACGCGTTTTAATAGTAGTAAGGCAGGAAGTTAATAATTTAGAAAGTTCAGTGGTAGTGCAAGAGCTAGAATTTGCAATAAACCGTGCTTTGTAAGGTCTTTTATGAAGTTTTGGTAACCAGTATAGCGTAGGAAGCTTGTCTTGGCCTTCGGTAACACACACAGCAAACTTGGTGGCTGAATGACAAATATTTTTATCTACTATAACTCTCTCTTTAGCTAAAGGCTGAAGTTCATAGGCCTTAGTACCACCAAGCTCCTGCTTAAGCGTGTTAACATAGTGGAGCCGTCACACAACAACGACGTTGTTAGCGGCCTTGTCTGCAGGGGCCGAAGCAAACTTCTTACGAAATTCTGGAATACCTAGTTTAAGATGACGTAAAGACGTCTTGGGCTTAGGAGGTAAAAAGTTAGTATTTTAAGAATAGAAAGAAATGCGTTTATTCACTAGTTTTAAAATGCTAAGTTTCCAGTCCTTAAGGGCTTTATGCTCAACATACTCTCGCTTACACCATCGATTACCGAATTCATTCAAGGAAGCAGCGATTTCATCTCTACATTTACTGAAATCAATTTTAGAAGGAAACCGATATTTCGGTCCTATAGAAATTATATTCCTTATCCTAGAATCAGGAATAAATTTCAAATTGAGTTTTTACAATCACATGAACCAGGAGTATTAGTATCAATATCAAGATCCGAAACAAGTTTATTGAAATTAAAAATAATAGATCTAACCGGTTTGTTATATTTATAGCAAATTATAGGTGTTTCAGTATTTTGAAAATAAGTAGGAATGGAAGAAAGCACCGAGCTCTCACGGAAGATACTGGGCAAATCTATAAAATCCATACCCTTATTAATGAAGAATATTTTGAAGAAATGGCGTTTATGATTAATTTCAGAATCAATGTAAGGACGGAGAGTATGCTGAGTATAGCCTCTAGTTAAGAGAGCCGCATCATATAACTGATTAGAACTATCGTAGAATTTATTCGCCTCGGTGTCCAGAAGACGTAAAACAGAAACGGGTAATGAACTTGAAAATGAAAGCATAGAGTGGCGTCCATGATTTAATAATATAACTGACAGTCACTTCAGTCTAGTATTGTTTCGTTTAAACGCACGTAATTTACGTTTAAAGTTACCATTTTTCCTGGTGCCGTGAGATCTAGTTCTGCGTTTTCGACATTCCAGGAGCGAGAAAATATCAAAGTAGAAGTAATACAAAGATCAGGAATTGATACAATTAACTTACTCCACCCATAAAAGACACCAAAGGGAAAGAAATACAAACATTAAGCGACCAGACCATAATGGAAACCTAAACAAAGGAAGGCCATAAGGACAGTTACTTTCCCACAAAATGGCCATATGGCCATCCAAAATTAAAAGACACAAATGATACACACAGTAAGTAACAAACAACAACATAAATAAATCGCCACAGAAGAGCCGCCTTGGAACGGTCAGTGGAAGATTTCCACTGGGGGGCTTAAATCGATTTTACATGGCCACAATCCTCGCCCTTACTTCCGTCGCGATTTAGACAAATAATTTGTTCAGTCCGCATGAAGGCCTCCTAACTCATCAGTGCAACATCTCCGTGAACACAAAAATCAAAGAACCACAGAGGTGAGACAACGGTGAGGACTCGACAGCAAGAAACCACTGAAATGCTGGAGCAAAAGAAAACCAACAGTTAGACTCCGATGAGCCCGACCAGAGACAGAGCATCAGGCACCAACCAGCATTATCTCTCTAATTTTCAATAAGCCTTTACGTTGGAGCCGTCAAAGTCCGGCATTCTGGAAATATTACCCTCATGATAAATGTTGTCATTAAATCCCAGTGGAAAAGGGGTCTGTAAAGATTTAATCCATTTCAGTTCAGCCTCATGTCTTTTGATGATTTTGAATCTAGATGTAGAATTTGCATCGTAATAAAGTTTTTCCACTGGTTGTATAACAATGTTATTTACAGAATGACCTGTACGTCGAAAGTGATGGTACAAGAAAGTGTCAGTTTTCTTAGGCTTACTCATTCTACGATAATGCTCGTTCAATCTAGTTTTAAGCATGCGGTTAGTTTGACCGACGTACTGCATATTGCAGTTTGCAGCACGTCATGTAATTAGATAAATTAAATCTGTAGACTGTCATGTCAAATCAGACATGTTAACAACAGAGAAGCGTATACCGTTTACAGACAAAGTAACGGTAGACGCAGTGCTTAAATTAGAACAACATCTGCACCTCTTGGCATTGGTTAGAAATACTAGGATACATTCCACTTCTTTTCCACGGATAAGTATATTTTCGAAGGATGGGCGATTTGAGAGGAGATAGTCTTATACGAAGACTACTCCCAAAAAACATTGGTATTGCCTGCTCCATTGAGATTAACTGAAGTTACAGAAGACAAATTTAAGGGTCTAACCAATACCGAAGGCAACATAGTATTAAAGTTCTTAATAGAATGGGGAATCCGTACAGAAGAAGCAGAGTGTAACCTAAGGGGTGATATTGATATTTTAAATGTATTTGTGATACTCATGTGGGTTAATAAGGTTATGATACCGTCAAAACTAAAGCGATCTTCATACCGGTCATTAAATAAAACAGCACATAAAATTACTAAAGATAATTCCTTTGAATAGAAGGAAGGTACAACAAAAGCCCACAAAACATCTTAGTCTACTTAAAGTCCAGGGATGTCAAACAAGCAGTTGTTATACAACGAGGAACGAACATCGGTTTAATAATGACCTTCAACAGGTATCTAAAGGATGTCAATTGATGGAACAGTGAAAAGCAATTGCATAAGCAATCCCTGAGGATTGGAAAAATAAGACCATTAAGTCTATATGTAAAACCAAAGGGCCAAAAACACAAAAAATAAACAACCACAGAGTTGAAACAACGTTGAGGATTCGACAGCAAGACAACACTGAAATGCTGGAGAAAAAGAAAACCAACAATTAGAAAAGTAGAAGTAAAACAAAGATCAGGACTCCGATCGGCCCGACCAGGGACAGAGCATCAGGCACCAACCAACATTACAGAGAATTAGATCTCTCTAATTCCCAGTAAGCCTTTTACGCTGGAACGGTCAAAGAATCTGAGACTTATAATGGAAAAAGCTTGAAAAAATTTTCTTCTCTTAAACCACAAGGCCAAGAGCTTAGATATTAAGTATATAGCAACTTGAAGTGTTCAACTACATAAATCCTGCCAACCATGTCCCTGGGGTCCAAATTGGCCACACCCTGAGGCTCATTATCTCCCATAGACTTATTATGGGAAAAACTTAAAAATTCTTCTTCTCTGTAACCATCAGGGCCAAGAGCTTAGATATTTAGTATGCAGCAATGTCAAGTGGTCACTCACATAAATCCTGCCAACCATGCCCCTGGGGTCCAAATTGGCCATGCCCAGAGGCTCATTAGGTCCCACAGACTTATAATGGGAAAAACTTAAAAAGTCTTCTTCTCTGAAACCATAAGTCCCAGAGCTTTAGATATTTAGTTTACAGCAATGTCAAACGGTCACTCACATTAGTCCTGCAAAGCATGCCTCTGGGGTCAAAATTGGCCACGCCCCTGGGCTCATTAGCTTCCATGGACTCATAATGGGAAAAAATCTCTCAAACCATATTTAGTGAGTAGCAACGTTAAGTGGTCACCTACATAAATGTTGCCAACTATGTACCTAGGTTCCAAATTGGCCGCCGGGGAATCATTAGCTCCCATAGACTTATAATGGAAAAAAAAATCTTCTCCTCAGAAACTATAATGCCTAGAGCTTAGATATTTAGTATGTTGCAATGTTAAGAGCTCACCTACATAAATCCTGCCAACCATGCCTCTGGGTCCAAACTGGTCACACCTCGGGGCTTATTAGCTCCAGTATAATGGAACAAACTTTAAAAATCTTCATCTCTGAAACCATAAGGCCTAGAGCTTTGATACTTAGAATGCAGCAATGTTATGTGGTCAGCTACATAAATCCAGCCGACCATGCTCCTAGGATTTACAAATGGTCAATTGGATGGTTTCTATTGACGAGTTGAGGAAAATGGATAAAATGCGACGCTTCGCCGAGCATTTTATCCCTTTTCCTCAAGGAATTTAATAAATTCAATAATACATGAAGCCTCGCATTTTATCCCTTTTCCTCAACTCGTCTAATAAATTCAATAATAAATGAACACGAATTCAAGATTATATTTAGCATATGACATTTAAATTGCATTCTATTCACGATCATTTACAAAAAAATGTCAATATTCCGCCATTTGTAAACGCGACGTCGTTAAGCACGCCGTACATATAACATTACGGGACGTATCTAACTAATTTGCATATCTAATCCACTAGTGGAGTATTGAAATCATTACATTCTCAGATGCAACGTCATATGATAAAATGGGAATAAATAGTATTTTCTCTGTTTTTTTTTTATTTTTGTTTTGTTTTGTTTTTGCTTAAACATATTTTAATGGTGCACGTTAGAATCGCCTCAATCTTTGTAGCTGGAAAATTATCAAACTTTGCACCGAATTGTTTTCAAATTATTTGTCCTGGTATGAACAGAAATGATACAGAAATAAATATGAATGTCACTTTGGCGAATAATATCAAAACTTTGCATCAATGTAGATGTGCGATGTATTGCTTTGTTGCATTTCTTCAATCCATGGAAAAATGATATCTTCAATGAAATGAATAAGGTTATAAAGGTGTTAGGGGTGGATAGAAATATCCATCTCGAGGGTCACTGTTCAGCATCACGAGGCTTGTCTCGGGATGCCGGACAGTGATCCCGACGGACGGATTTCTCTAATCTACACCTCAAACACATGTAAGATTCTTTTTCTTGTAAACATTTTATTTCTGAGAGTGGAATGTTTTATAATGCAGTCACTGCGATTGTGGACGGAACAGTAATGCAGTGTTAGTGACGTCAGTGTTAAACTTAACGATGGCGTACGTGACGTCCTATTCAATCAGTGCACATCAAACACGTGAACCGCGGGTTAGACACCAAGCTCTGCGATGCTCTCCGGGTACTCCGTTTTTTGCCCATATCTCATTTACGATCAGCTCGAAATAAATGAAATAATCTTGAAAGGTCCGTAAAACCCAAAACAAAAAGATCAAACACGTGAAAAAAATTCGTCCTATCCCTGTGTAGGATAATCTATGTAAGATAAGAGTCCTTAAGTACAGATGTGCAAAATACTACATGTAACATAAGTGATGGATACTTTATCAAAATGAGCCTTTTTATCGTTATGCCTTGAATGAATTTGGCAAAGAATTGGCAAAGGATGTGTGTGTGTGTGTGTGTGTGTGTGTGTGTGTGTGTGTGTGTGTGTGTGTGTGTGTGTGTGTGTGAATTCGGGTTTAACGTCGCTTTCAACAATTTTTCAGTCATATCACGACGGTGTCTCAATGCTCACTTTTATAGTGCTGCCTCACTGAAATATCATGTCCCAGACACATTACATGATACCACACCCAGTCCTGACACTGGGTCGACCAGTCCTAGCTCTACCCCGTAAATCTGAATGCCAAGCGAGGAGCAGCTAGTACCATTTTTAACGACTTTGGTATGTCGCGGCCCGGGGTCGAACCCGTGACCTCCCGTTCCCCGGAGCGGACACTCTACCAACTGAGCTATGGGGGCCGGTCTGGCAAAGGATGGAAGCTTAGCATTCTGAAACTACTGAATAAACGCATTTCTTTCCACTCTCAAAATACTAACCGATTACCCTATTACCTATTACCCACTAAACCTAAGACGTCTTTACGCCACCTTAAACTATGTATTCAGAAAAATTCATAAGAAGTTTGTTTTGGCTCCAGCAGACAACGCCGCTAACAATGTGGTCGTTGTTTGACGGCCCCACTATGTTAACACTCTTCAGCAAGAGCTTGGTGGTACTAAGGTCTTTGAACTGCAGTTTTTGTAGAGATGACTGTAGTTGAGGACCACATTTGTCATTCAACCACCAAGTTTGCTGTATGTGTTACAGAAGGCCAAGACAAGCTTCCTACGTTATATTGGTTACCTAAACTACATAAAGGCGACACAAAGCACTGTTTATTGCAAATTCAAACTCTTGTACCACCACTGAACTTTCCAAATTATCAACTTCATGTTTTTTCTGCCATTAAAACATGTGATTATATATTAATTTATTTTAGTTTGATTACGATGAAAGCTTCAAGCTTATTGAATCCCTCTCGAAAACTCTTTATCCTTGGACTGACACTTACTCATACTGTTGAATGGCTTCAAGATATACAAGGTTCAATCATTCAATCTAGCTGACATCTCAGCTTAACTGTAATATTTTCATTTTGAATTTGAAACTTTCTAAAGTTAGTAGGCTAGCTGTCATCATTGTTTTGGCTGGTAACTGCCAGAATGTAGATTGTTGTACTTGTTGCTTGGAGACTGTGCTAAAAATAACTCTGTCAGCTTCTTCTGGATGTAAATCAATACTGGAATCATCTGTAGACTTCAAACTGTGATGTTCAAACTTATATTTCAAACTTAATTCTGAACCAATTTTTTTGACTTTTGGAGGAAATTGAAGGTTAATTATCATAGATTTTATTTGTTTTAAAGATGGAACATAATTCATTCAGAAAAGCCATGTTTTATTAACTTAAAATGTATAGGGGTGACTTTCCAAGCCTCCATTTTGTTTTCTCCCTCACAAAGTTTGACTGTGGGATTTGTGGGAGAAGTTAACTTATGTGGGAAAAGAGGGAGATGGCGGAATGGGGGACTGTGGGACTATATAAAGAATCCCACAGAGTTATCTGGGACTTCGACCATTTTGATTTCTTTGGGTTAGGTTGGTTTTTAAGGTGTGTTAGAATTTTTGGGTTATTCTTAAAGGAAAAAAAGTTTTTAATTTCAATATTAGTTTAAGGCTTTGGGGGAAAACATTTTAAATCAGTTCAGCTTAATTCTAAGGCATTTAGGATAATTTTTGGTGGATAGATATTTTTCTGATTTATTTCTCTTGTAATTTGAGATATACAAATATATTTATGTATGCAAGCTCTGGAGGGTTAACGGTGAAGGCATAAAGAGGGAGTCCATATTTGCAAAGAAACTGTGAATAAAATTACTGTTGTATGTTCCAAGTTGTACTTTGCCTGCTTGGAAGCATTGTTCTTTCTTTTATCAGAGCCACACAGTAGCACCCTAAAGATGCATTTCCCAACCATATAAATCAAAATTACATTCCTTATTCTATTTTTGTAATCCGGTTGATAAAAATCAAAAATGAAATCCTTTAAGAGCAATGAAAACATTCATAAGAAAGAAAATGGGTCATACTACGTAGTTTCGACTAATAAAGCCTCATCAGTGACCCTGTAATGATCCGGCAAAGAAAGCCAGAGGAAACATACTGCAATTTTGCGAATTTCGAATAGGCAGTCGATTCAAAGACTGATATAAATCAAAATGGGGTCCAAATAATTAAAAGCCTGTCTCGAATATGAGTCTAAACCAATAATTTATTTCTGATTTCTCAGAATATTCAAATAAATAAAAACTCAGCATTGTTGAAGTTTATTTGAATCTTTGTGATCTTTTCTTACCCTAACAGTTAAAGAATAAGCTTATATTAAGTTAATGACCTTAATCTTTGGTTGGCGAAGTCCTGTTTAGTTCAAATGTAGCCGTACATGAGGGACTTTTAGTGTGATCACTGTCCGTAGTCCGTCGTCCGTCCATTGCCGTTTATTTGAGAATAAATATAGACAGCAGCAAGTTTGGTGGAGCTAGGGTAAAAGGAGCATCCATCATTCAGACTGTTGACATAATATTACTGTCCACGATTAGTCTGCTGTTGACTGTAACCACGCTACCAATAACTAACAGTCATCAGTCATTCTGGTGGTCGACAGTCAGAGGTGAGTCTACCGTCGAGAATCAGTTTGAAACTGAACGTCATAAAATCAGAAGTCCTTCTTAGACCCTCGGCACGTTACATTTTTGGTGGTACAGCGGTGGGATCCTAGCGTTTTTCTACGGTCCAGAGATACGAATCCGACGTCTTAACGTAAACAGACACGGTGTAGAACCATAGTTAAGTTCAACATGGGTAGAAGAAAACAAAACAGAAAACAAAATATTGACCAAATAGCATCAGGGACATCCTTGATTGAGGGTGATATTTCAGGGTCAGAATCTGAGACGTCTAGTGCGTGGTGTGCGCAGTGAAACTTTGACTACTGCCTCTGCTGAGGTCCTACCAAGTAGTTCCTTGCATGCAAGTAGAGAGAACACACATTTGGGTGAGGGGAGCCATTCTAATGGCATTGACATTATTAGCCCAACTTCTAATAATAGCAACCAAGATCATAGCCTTCAGTCACAGAACACAGGGTCAGGAGATGAGCAGTTGAGCTCCTTTAACATGAACAGTCCTGACAGTACTGCTCAAATGAATATACTTCTGCAAACTTTGATCAAACAACAAAATGAAGCCAACACTAAAGCCATGAAAGAATGCATGCCAGGTACCATGAATACACTGAGAGAAACATGCGAGGCAGTGAAGGAATGTGTTATATCAGAGACAAGCACAACACAAAATAATTTTCAACAAATACTGTCTGAGCTGAGAGAAATGAGGAATGAGAGAACATTCCAACCAACTTCAAATATAAGCTATACTGGGTCACAAAACCAGCGTCCAGTTACAAGCGTTTCCCAACAGCATGATTCCAGACAGCCTCATGAAGTACTGGTGAAAAATGCGGAAACTACCAGTCACAGCCCTATGCATAATCAAGTAGCAGTTACTTCCCTTGTTCAATCACAGACCTGCATGGCTACCCGTAGCAGACTACCCACAATAAACACATCTCACCCTACAAATGTGGCTCAAAGCACTGATTCATCAACAGAAAATAGCGCAATACGGTTAAATGTCACTGATGCCCAGTCATTTCTAGCCCCAAGTTTAACCAGTATGACAGATAAGCTGACTTCTGAGATAAACAATGTAAGCGGAGCCAGTTGCGCTAAGCATCAAAGTGTGCGATTACCAGCATTTTCAGGAAATCCAAATGACAGCTGGAAAGTATGGCATGCACGCTTTACCACCATTGCTAATCTCAATAAATGGGATGAGACTACGCGCCTGAGTGAGCTTATGCAAAGGCTGCAGGGAACAGCAGCTGACTTTGTGTTTGATGAAATACCCACTGAGATGCTAACTAATTATGAGAGTCTCCTTAATGAGCTGGACTCAACATTTAAGTCCGTCGAGACAAACAGAACATTCAAAGTCCAGTTCGGTAAGAGAAGTCAAAGGTTTGAGGAAACTGTTGAAGATTACGCCGCAGAATTGAAACGGCTCTATGATAAAGCTTATCCCGGTAGAAATCCTGAAATGCGGCGGCAACTCCTCTTACAGCAATTTCTAAATGGGCTTAGAGATAAAGCCGCCAAATTTGCAGTAGAATACTATAAAGAGCCCAACTCTATGGAAGAAGCAATTCATGATGTAGTAACATACCTGGAAGCCCAACAGGGTCCCAAGGTAAATGACTGGGGTCGACCTGATCCTCACTCTAGGTCCGTCAGATTTGAGGATGAGGCTGGCAATGAGGGTGATTATGATAGTGATGATGATTATGATATATTCCGGGCACGCTCAGTATCTCCCTTCCAGAAGCGAAGAAGTAGGTCAACCTTAAGAAAAATCAAGACCACTCTCAAAGGGTCTAAATATCAGAGTCCCGGTGGGGTGAATACAGATGACAAAGACATTTTACAGAAAATTCTCGCATTAGTGGAGAACTCCAATAAAGAGCTACAGATAGCCCCATCAACCAGTCACAACCTAAGGAAGTTCAAGGACACAAACCTAGTAATCAGAACTCTGATCCCAACTACAGAGGTCAAGGTTATGACCGAACCCAGGGTCAACACACAAGCAATACAAATCAGGGTCAAGGTCAGAACCAAGGTCAAGGTCGTTATGCCAATTTTCAATGCTTTTATTGTTCTCAGTGGGGGCATATAAAGGTAAACTGTCCAGTACTGAAGACGGAGTATAACAAGGGTAGCCTAAGTAAACTGAACAGAAATCAGAGGTCGGCACCTGCTGGTACGCATTATTCATCACAGAGCCATGTCAACAATATTGATTTAAACTAGCAAGGACCGGTTTGTTTGGCCAACAGGCGGTCCCTGAAAGAAAATAAAGGCCAACCCCAATTGTTTTTGAATGAAAGATTAAACCATGAAACCATGTTGACCCAAGTTTCTAATTTGGTTAACATGAGAAATGCCAAGAAATTGGCACAAGAAGGTGCCCAACAAATTGAGCAAGACTGCTGCTCCTCAAAAGCTCCCTTGTTTAATGGCAAGGATAGCACAGATGAAACAATTACAGACTCTGCACCCCAGGTCACCCCAGAACAGGTTTCAGCAACAGCTTCCCCAAAAGAGCAAACAGTTCTTCTATCATTTGGGGCCCCTACAGAACTTCAATGCGCCTTTGAAGGGAGCAAAACTAACCAGAAAACCTCCGAATTAAGATCCAAAGAGGCTTCATCAACTGAAGGGTTATCTGACCTTAAGAACTGCTCTGAAGCCCCAGTTTTAACAACAGACAAAAAGTGTGAGGGCTCTTCATTAAAACGAATAGTGCGCAGTAATGGGTTCTACTTGGAGGCCTTTTTGAAGGGCAGAAAAGTTGTTTTTTTTATAGATACAGGGGCGACTAAAACTGTTATATCCAAAACAGATTATCAATCAATTCCGCAGTCAAACAGGCCTGTATTATCTAAAACCATGGTTCTTACGCAGGCCTCAGGCCAGCCTC
This sequence comes from Lucinisca nassula, assembly GCA_963580285.1. Taxonomy (NCBI): domain Eukaryota; kingdom Metazoa; phylum Mollusca; class Bivalvia; order Lucinida; family Lucinidae; genus Lucinisca; species Lucinisca nassula. The sequence continues at coordinate 120,414,903 of OY757011.1, forward strand.
TGTCACAATTAGGAACCGCAGAATTCACTATTGAGTTAGCTGGTCTCCAATTCAAGGCAGACATTGTAGTGGCGAATATTGAAGATGAGGGTTTATTTGGGCATGACCTTTTAAGCATGGGTGGGGCTCATTTACTGTGTGATGAATGTGCTTTACTGTTTATGGACATGCATATACCATGCATTAGAGTGGGCTCTGCTCCCAAGATTCGTAGAATCACTGCTGCAGACCGATTTGTTATCCCTGGCAACATTGAAAAGATAATAGAAGTTTTCATCAGCAGGCTAGAGGGGGAATACCAGCAGGAAACTCCTGTTCTCTTAGAACCAGGTCCAGAGTTTCAAAACCGGCACTGTCTTTTAATGGCATCCAGCCTTACAGACCTTAACTCAAGAGTCACCCATAAAGTGAGATGGCTCAATCCCAACATATATGACATCTCAATTAACCAAGACACGGCCATTGGAACTGCGGAAGATGTGATGGAAATTACCACAGTATTTGAGGAAAATGCACTTTCACACCTAGCACCCCAAAACACGCCAACAAACCAGGCATCTGAAAATGACACTTCAAACCAGGCATCCCAGAACATACCAACACACCATGCATCCGCAAATGACAATTCACACCTAGCATCCCAAAACATTCTAACACACTGGGCATCTGAAGACAACAATGCAGCACCCCAATACATATCCACCTACCCAACATTCAGAAATGTCAATTCATACCCTGCAACCCAATACATCACCACACACTGTGCATCTCAAGCTGCAATCTCACCACCCACAATTTCATGCAAAACCACACATACTCCATCCGGAAACTGTCGTGCGGGATTGAGAAGGGTTGCTGAAGAACCAGTGCCTGAGCACCTTCAAGAACTTTATCGGACTGCCTGTACGGACAGAACAGAGGCCGAGAAGGCCAGGATAGCTCATACTTTGAACAAGTTCCAAGAAACATTTTCAAAAAATGAGTTTGACCTTGGCCTCACACATTTAATAGAGTACACAATAGATGTAGGTGACCATCCTCCAATAAAACAGGCTCCTCGCAGAGTCCATGTTGCTTTTGCAGCCGAGGAAGAGAACGTCTTAAAACAACTTGAGGAACAAGGGATCATTAGGAAGAGTACCTCACCCTGGGCTAGCCCAATATGTCTTGTACGCAAGCGGTCGGGACAAATTAGACCATGTGTAGACTATAGGAGGCTCAATATGATTTGTAAGAAAGATGCGCAGCCACTGCCAAGGGTTAATGACTGTTTGGATGCCATTGCAGGTGCTAAATTTTTGTCAAGTTTCGATCTTACGTCCGGCTTCTACCAGGTTCCAATAAGAGAACTGGATGTACCCAAAAGTGCATTCTGCACCACATTTGGCTTATACGAATATTTAACTATGCCCATGGGAATGTCAAATAGTCCGGCTTGCTTTCAAAGGCTTATGGAATTAGCTTTGACGGGCCTTCAGTGGCACACTTGCCTCATATATGTTGATGATGTGCTGGTTTACGGGGCAAACTTTGATGAGCACATGCAAAGAGTCGAGGAGGTGTTGACGCGAATGAGAGAAGCTGGCTTAAAACTAAAGCCAGAAAAATGTCGGCTGTTGCAAACACAAGTAAACTTTTTAGGACATATTGTCTCTGCCGAGGGAGTTCTTCCGAATCCAGAAAATCTAGCAAAGGTGAAAGCATGGCCTATTCCTAAAACTCCCACACATGTTAGGCAAATACTCGGCCTTGGTAGTTATTACCGTCGTTTCATTAAGGGTTACAGTGACCTGGTTAGACCACTGACACAATTAACACATAAGAATCAGCCTTTTCTTTGGACTGACCAATGCCAGAAGTCCTTTGAAGCTTTAAAAGCAAAACTAACCAGCTCGGATATAATGGCCTACCCAATTAACAATGGTGGCTTATTTTAGATACGGATGCCAGTGATACTCAGGTTGCTGGTATCCTTAGCCAGATCCAAGACGGGAAGGAGAGGGTCATTAGCTATGGAAGCAGGACTCTCAATAAAGCAGAAAGGAATTACTGTATAACTGATAAAATGCTACTTGCTATCAGGTATTTCACTGAATACTACAGACAGTATCTGCTTGGGAGAAAAATTTTAGTACGCAGTGACCACCAAGCTTTAACCTACCTTTTCCGGCTAAAAGAACCAAAAGGCCGTATAGCCAGATGGATTGAGATACTCTCTGCATATGATTTCAGCATTGAATTCCGCAATGGAAAAAAGCACAATAATGTGGATTGCCTTTCACGTTTCCCTGGGACTGTGACTGCTCAGAGGTGGATAATCTTGAATCATTAAAGTGCGGACCCTGTGCAAAGTGCACCAAGCGATACAAAGAGATGCAAGGTGATACTCGCATAATGACTAATCAGGCCTCTGAACAGCACACAGAACAATCTGAGAGTGTCCGAGCAGTGAACACTAGATCACAGACTGGGGGGAAACATTGACCAGATTTTGGAAGCAACGTCTCCAAAATGACCTTTACAGTGTTGACGGGGACGTTAAACAACAAATCAAACAAACAAAAACAAACAAACATTGACCAGATTCTTCCAGGTCCTTCAAAGACCACTAGCGCCTCTTTAAATCAATGGCTATCTGATCAAGATTTGGCTAGAGTGCACAGATTGCAATCAGCAGATCCTGAACTCGCACCTATTATGAATGCCATAGTCAAGGGTGAAAGACCTTCCCACTCTTCAGTGGTAGCGCTGAGTTCAGCCACCCGGCACTATTGGAGCATATGGGATTCTCTCTGACTTTGCGAAATGGATGCTTATACAAGTTGTTCTACCGCAAAGATGCAACTGGTTGCCACTTGCAATTTATTGTCCCCAAAGTGCTTAAAAAGGAAATCTTGGCACAAGTGCACAATACCCTAATATCAGGACATTTAGGTCAAAAGAAGACCCTTGGCAAACTATTACAAAGGTTTTACTGGTACAATGTTAGGGAGGATGTTCACATGTGGATTGTAAAGTGTGATGTATGTGCCTCCATAAAGCCACCACAACGTAAATCCCGTGCACCTATGGGAAGGATGCTGGTTGGTGCTCCACTAGATAGAATTTCTACTGACCTTTTGGGACCATTGCCCCTTACCCCACGTGGCAATCGGTATATTTTGTTAGCCACTGACCACTTCACAAAGTGGGTGGAGATCATGGCAGTGCCAGATCAGACCGCCAAAACTTGTGCCAACAAACTATTAAATGAGGTTATAGCACGATATGGCTGCCCCCTTACTCTACACTTAGACCAAGGAAAATGCTATGGAAGTTCTATTATGGCCGAGTTGTGTAAACTTCTTGAAATCAAGAAAACAAGGACCTCACCGAGAAACCCCAGATGCAACGGTCAAGCTGAGCGATTCAATCGTAGCCTCTTACGAATGATAAAATCCTATCTTCAAGGAGAGCAGGAACACTGGGATTTAAACCTAGGCTGCTTAGCCTTTGCCTACAGATCCATCCCCACAGGAGTCTATCGGACTCTCACCTTTTCTGCTTATGATGGGAAGAGAAGCCCGTGTTCCTGCTGAACTAATGTATGGGGTCAGTGCAATGAAAGCTGTGAAGTACAGAACTATGGAGAGTATGTTGAGCGGCTCCGAACCCGAATGCAGCATGCACATGAAATGGCCCGGAAACACCTGGCTGTTAGTGCAAAAAGGCAAGGGGAAATATATGATTCTAGGCTTTCTGTGAATCACTATGATGTCGGTGATTTTGTCTGGGTTGAAATAGAGGCTAACAAACCTGGAATTTCTCCAAAATTACGGGCCTTGTACAGGGTCCCTGCATAATAACACAGAAGTACAATGACCTTGACTTTAAAGTTCAGCTTTCACAGTCTGGGCTACAACAAGTACTGCATCACAACAAATTAAAACCATACAAAGGGGAAAATGTCCCAGAGTGGGCCAAGATAGTCAAGGCCACCCTGGAATCACAGAAACGGAACTTAATGGCCATATCTTCAAAACCGATTTTTTTTCTCAGTGGTTTTAAGATAAAGTGATTATCAATTGTGTTGGATTTATTATTTTTTTTTTTTTTTGCCATGCTGGAGTCAGATGATTTTGTTATTACAGTTCAAGCCTGTGGTCTGATGGGAGAACATCAGAAAACAAAATATAATTTTTATTACAGTTTGTGTCTGTGGTCTGATGGGAGATCAGAAGATATTTTATTACAGTTTAAGCCTGTGATCTGATGGGAGACATCAGAAAACAGTAGATGATTTTTATTACAGTTTGAGCCTATGGTCTGACCGGAGAACATCAGAAGTCAGAAGATATTTTTTATTTCCGTTTGAGTCTGTGGTCTGATGGGACAGCATCAGAAGACAGAAGAAACTTTTTTTATTACAGTCTGAACCTGTGGTCTGATGGGAGAACATCAGAAGACAGAAGATATTTATTATTACAGTTTGAGTCTGTGGTCTGATGAGACAGCATCAGAAGACAGAAGATAATTTTTATTACAGTCTGAACCTGTGGTCTGATGGGAGAACATCAGAAGACAGAAGATATTTATTATTACAGTTTGAGTCTGTGGTCTGATGAGACAGCATCAGAAGACAGAAGATAATTTTTATTACAGTCGGAGCCTGTGGTCTGATGGGAGATCAGAAGACAGAAAATATTTCTTATTACAGTTCAAGCCTGTGGCCTGATGGGAGAACATCAGAAGACAAAGTATAATTTTTATTACAGTTTGTGTCTGTGGTCTGATGGAGATCAGAAGACAGAAGATATTTTATTACCGTTTAAGCCTGTGGTCTGATGGGAGAACATCAGAAGACAGAATATGATTTTTATTACAGTTTGAGCCTGTGGTCTGATGAGACAGCATCAGAAGACAAAGGATGATTTTTATTACAGTCTGAGCCTGTGGTCTTATGAGACAGCATCTGCAGAAGATACTTTTCATTACAGTCTGAGCCTGTGGTCTGATGGGAGAACATCAGAAGACAGAAAATATTTATTATTACAGTTTGACTCTGTGGTCTGATGGGACAGCATCAGAAGACAGAAGAGATTTTTTTTATTATAGTCTGAGCCTGTGGTCTGATGGGCGAACATCAGAAGACAGATTTGCTGTGTTTATTACAGTCCAAACCTGTTGTCTGATGGGAGTACATCAGCAGACAAGTGGAAAATATCATTTACTATGTTCTTAAAGTGTTGTCTAGTGGGTGTACACAAGAAGACAGAAGAAGAATCTTCTACAGTCAGGAAACCTTTTCCTGATTTTGAACTCACTAGAAGACAGAACAGTTATCGCATATATACAAGGGATTTTTTTTCTCAACCAGAATATCATTTCCGTTAAAGCCTTCCCTTTAATGCATGTTAACATGGCCGTCAGATACTTACAGTGGCACACTTTGTTCTTTTTGGGCTCAATAAAATGAAAATCATAATATTCAAGAGCAACTGGTGTGATTAACTGATTCACTGAATTGTCCTCCAAACCCGTTCTATTGCAGTGTAGAGAAAAAAAATCTCAGTCGGAAAGAACACTAGAAGGTACAGATTAAGACTAAAAAGTACAGATTAAGACTAGACAGTGCAGACTAAGACTAGAAATTACAGATTAAGACTAGAGCCTACAGATTAAGATTAAGATTATCACAGGTTGGATAAATGAGATATCACAGACATACAGCAGGATCAACCTTAAGTTATGTAACCAGCACAAGTGTAAAGATTCCAGGACCTGCCCGGGTGTAAAAAAAAAAAGTTAAATTTCAGCAGTAAAGATTCTTAGAACTAAGAACAGGCTACATTATCACCAGGCAGTCAGTTAAGAATATTGAGTAATATAAAGTTTAACTTTGCAGAACATCCCAAGAAATGGATAAAGCAGCTGATGGGAAGATGTTTAAACATTCCAAGGACAAGCCATATGCCCAGCATATTGATGTGATTGAGCCAGCCACGAAGTTAGAAGGCCACTCAGAGTTCCTCATGAGCAGACTGAGATCTCATGACAGGACCACCGGACCCATAGGAGAAAGCATTTTAGCACAGGGATACTCCTGAAATGCTATGTTGATGACTTGGTGTTAGTGGAAGCTGCAGATGTGACATCTCTGCAACTACAAGAGAAAAGCAGCCAATTGAATTAGAGAGAACAGCAGCTCACAGAAAAAAAATTCTTTTCTATACTGACTTGTGTGTTATGCTTCTTTATTCACTGACCAACAGCTGATGTTTATGTTTTTGAAACAGTTTTCTTCTGGTCTCTCGGGTTGTCTCTATTTGTTCAGGTCCAAGATTGCACATGATTGGTACGATGTTAAAGACCCTTTTGTCATATCAGTCTATCCCAGTAACCAAATCGAACCAAGTACAGAACATTAAGATCCAAAATCTTCAGTGTGTTAAGGTGTGGCTCTTAAGGTCCCTCTTTTCCTCACATTATTGGATTTGTTCCTTGTCTATTTGTAGTCTCGAGGTGTCAGAGCAGAAGATCAAACACAATGGTGGCAGGGCTTATCAGTGCCGCTACTGTCTGGCAACTGGCAAAGAATACATAAACGAGAAGGCAAGGGTCGAGAACCACATCAGGAATACGCACCTTAGGCCGGACCAGTTACCCTTCTACTGCCAACTGTGCAAGTTCCATTGTTCTAAGAGGGACGAGTTAGACAACCATGTCAGCAACTATCGGTGGCATGCGAAGAGGCTTTTTGACGCAACAGGGAATCCAATACCTGATTCACCCAGCTTCCTGATGGAGAACCCAAAGCCATATGTGATTGGGTTACAGGATTATATCAAACTATCCAAGGAAGACTCTGACAGCTACTTTGCCCAGAAGCGCGAGGCAATGAGGTCATCATCTATCACAGGGGATCTGCTGACCCAGGCAGTTCAGGTTCTGAATGGCTGTTCCGATGACCTGGATGGTGACCTCCTGCAAGACAATACAGTCCAGTCAACACAAGCTACAAGTCTGGGAGAAGGCCCACTGTCAGGTATCTCATCTGACAAAGATGTCCTATCAACTCCAGCTGGGGTTACCACAACACATGAGGCTGTTCAGCTGGTGCTAGTAGGACCCGCAATCCAGATGAGAGATGCTCCAGTTTTGCGTGTTCCCAACCCAGTCGATGTGCCTACAGCGAGTGTTCCCCCTCAGGGTCAGGTCTTTGTTCAGCCTGTGCTAGATGTTATGCAGGCTCTTCTAGGTGCAGCAATGCCAGGGTATTCAGGGCCATCCGGAAGTCTTACCAGACCTGTGAGTGGTTTAGTGGGGCCCAATTTGGAAATCACCAAACCGATGTTGAAGAAGACTGTTCCATCTAGCCACGCACATGGGAGTACCAGCACTGCAAAACCCCTGGATTTAGCACAGAACTCTCAGAATCAGAATGATGAGCCTCTGGATCTATCCATCGCAGAGACTGGTCAAACGGGCCACAAATCACCTGAGGTTTTACCTGGTACCACAAATAACCTTCCAAAGGGACCTGCTGGACCAGAAGAAATGTCAAGGAGCAGTACTCCGGGCTCAAGCCTAACTTCCTCAGAGACCCCTGATGTTTCAGAGCCCCTCTCAGCCAGCCAGACCGGAAGCAAGGACAAAATAGAGATTCTGTCACCTAAGCAAGGCCCATCTAGTGCTGAACCAACTGAGGAAGAAAACCTCATGAACCAACTTTTAGGAGATGGTGAAAAACGTACACTGTCTCCTATAAGGGATGACTGCCGGGTAGTCAAGTTAAACACACAACAGGCAGAAACTAATTTCATATCACAAGAACATTTCAACACCATGATGGATACCTGGAAGGAAGAAAACAAGAAGTTAAAGGAAGAATTAGAAAGAAATAGCAGAACTGTAAGATGCCTAGAGAAAACAGTAGAAAAAGAAATGAAAGAACAGACCTAGACACTAAACTTAATAAGTGATAATTTGACACATCTTGTAACATTTTTAAGAACAAATGCCAGGGAGGAAAGAAGGAGAAGAGAGAGAGAAGAAGAAGAAAGAACGAATGAAGACGAGATCAAGCAGAGAGAAGAGGAGAGAAAACGGAAGAGAGATAGCCATGACTATGAAAATCAAGGGGCATCTAAATTACCATCGGTACTTGGAGAAATAAGGAAGAATAAAAGGAAGAAGTAAAGGAATGTCAGTCTATTTAATATGAAGTGTGCCCTGAAGGCAATAAACAAAAACTTAAGGTTTCACACATTAAGGCAACATTTCTATAAAAATCACCCTTCCCCATAATTATGTTTTTTAGCTGTTGTTACATGCACCACCCTAGTTTTGGACATTCATTATGAAAGAATACCGCAGAACCATGGCGAATCTGATAGAGTCTGTTCTCTGATTTCTTTGTCCTTGTGGGGTAGAGACTCAGCTAGTTTGAATAACACAAATTGACCTTCCATGTGGGCCGTGTTTTCGCTCATGTGTAGGCCGGTTTGTGATATGCAGCTTATACTGGTTGATCTGTGCTTTCCTTGGGCAGAGGGGTCGTGAATTTGACACTAGCACATTCTAGATGCTCTTGCTGTACTCTCTGAAGTGCCACCCCCTTGTATTATTACCTTTACTTAATATCAATATTGAGGGTATATCCCATATTCTTTTCTTCTGATATGCAATGTTACAGTTCTCAAATGTTGCCTACTTGTGTGCTATGCATATTTAAAGCACATAGTGAAAGAAAGCAAAAAGTATAAGTTGTGAAAGTTCTGTGCTCAAAAATAAATAAAAAATGTGCCTAAAGTAAAATTTCTATGTAGAATATGTTGATTAATTGGTAATGGAACAAGGAGACTGACAAAACACAGCAAGACTGACAAACAACAGCAGGACTACATATAAGAAATTCACACTAGATAAACTAGGGACACTCATCAATTAGCTGTGCTATTTTTTTTTCGATTGATTTGGGGTTTAATGTCCCCGTCAACACTGTAAAGGTCATTTTGGAGACATTGCTTCCAATTTTGTGGGACTTTTACCCGACATTGAAACCAATAGGGTTTATAAGCATGGACGGGCCGACTCGCACCGCTTTGCCTGGGAAGGCTTAGATCCTCTAAGCGGTTCACCAGTACTCTGTGCTATAGAACTGAAAGAAAATATAATTATATACCTGGACTGGTCCTGAAGGCTATGCAGGACTTATCTGAACAAACTTATTAGGTTTCTTACATAAATTGAATGCACAAATATTTGAAGGCAATAATCATTTTGTGTTCTGCAATTTGTTTGCATACCCTTCAGCACTATATTGGTCATTTTTGAGATGTTGAACCAGATTGCACCAATTTTTCTTGGCGGGTTTGGACCCTCTAAGCGGTTGTAAGTACTCCTATGTGCAGATGGTTTCTGCTCTGTATGTGGTTGCCATGGGGCCCAGTCTGTTTCTACAAGCCCTGATGGATTAGGGCCTTTGAGTCCAACATATTCACAAGTAACAGTGAAGATAAGTTAGTAAATTTACAGCAAATGTCAAGGGTCTAAATTGTGTGTGCTAGACAGTTGGTAGAAACAAAAACGCATGTTGTATCATGTGACCTGGGTGGTCACTGTTTGGGAAGGATGGCATTTTCCTACCTCAAAATAATAGTGAAGCACATATTATCAAAGTATGATATTGTGGATGAGGATTTTGGGGAACTGGGTGTTCGAGTTCCCTAAGATGTATCATCTTTAGCTCTCAACTTTGGTCTATAAGTGCTGATAATGTTTCAAGTAAGTCTAGTCAAAACCATTTTTTTATTATCTCATCACCTTATATCCATGATATAAAAAACATGTGTTTTATACTTCAATATTGTCTTGCACAGGAAATAATCTGTGTTGGCTCTGGTCAAAGAAGTTAGTAAATGATTCAGTTCATATAGTAAGGGTGGTGCAATTTCTATGTTACATTCATATTAATGAAGCTGCAATAATGCTGACAGGCAGGCAAGTTGGTTGCACATATTCCAAAACCATGACAGAGTTTCTATGTTTACATTTTAACTGTCTCTGTATAGGTAGAAGAGGGAGTACTAGGGATGAAGAGTTTTAATTCTTTGTCTGTGAGTAAACCATAAAATTGGTGTTGGGGAAAAAGTTATCAAAATTCCCGCCTAGTCTTAATCATGAAACTCTGCCGTGGTTCTGGCAGTCAATATTGCTCCAAGTTTTGATCAAACTTGTTCAAGTATTGATACATATGTGTCATGGAAGTCTGGACTAACAGGTGGCTGACAGCCCTTGATATCTATTAGGGACAAATCTATATGGATTTTGGTGTTCAGCAGGAGCTTTGAACATAAAAGTGGGGGGTAATGTGAAACCCAAGGGCTCCACCCATTGTAGGGCAGATGTTAAGCAGCAACCTGTTAGTCAACTAATCATTTCAAAGATTTATGGTTATGACCCTGTGGTAGCAGACAGTTTTCCTTGAAATTTATGACTTCATTAGTTTGCCTCCCATGGCAGTACTGACTACTGAGGCTGAATTTCAAAGACAGTCTGCAGTGCAGTCCTGTGGAATGGGTCATCCTAATAAAAAGGTGCAAGGATCTAATGGTTGGGTAAAAGGGGATTCTGTTTTGTTGCCTAGGGTCATGCCAGGTATTTGACCTTATTTTTCCTAAACATGTGGTTGTGGAACATTTCATTTTATTTCTATTTTAAAGTTTTATCCTTGGACTGACACTTACTCATACTGTTGAATGGCTTCAAGATATACAAGGTTCAATCATTTAATCTAGCTGACATCTCAGCTTAACTGTAATATTTTCATTTTGAATTTGAAACTTTCTAAAGTTAGTAGGCTAGCTGTCATCATTGATTTGGCTGGTAACTGCCAGGATGTAGATTGTTGTACTTGTTGCTTGGAGACTGTGCTAAAAATAACTCTGTCAGCTTCTTCTGGATGTAAATCAATACTGGAATCACCTGTAGACCTCAAACTTTAATGTTCAAACTTATATTTCAAACTTAATTCTGAACAAATTTTTGTGCCTTTTGGAGGAAATTGAAGGTTAATTATCATAGATTTTATTTGTTTTAAAGATGGAACATACTTCATTCAGAAAAGCCATGTTTTATTAACTTAAATTGTATAGGGGTGACTTTCCAAGCCTCCATTTTGTTTTCTCCCTCACAAAGTTTGACTGTGAGATTTGTGGGAGAAGTTAACTTATGTGGGAAAAGAGGGAGATGGGGGAATGGGGGACTGTGGGACTATATAAAGAATCCTACAGAGTTCTCTGGGACTTCGACCATTTTAATTTCTTTTGGGTTAGGTTGGTTTTTAAGGTGTGTTAGAATTTTTGGGTTATTCTTAAAGGAAAAAAAGTTTTTAATTTCAATATCAGTTTAAGGCTTTGGGGGAAAACATTTTAAATCAATTCAGCTTAATTCTAAGGCATTTAGGATAATCTTTGGTGGAATAGATATTTTTTTCTGATTTATTTCTCTTGTAATTTGAGATATACAAATATATCTATGTATGCAAGATCTGGAGGGTTAACGGTGAAGGCATAAAGAGGGAGTTCACATTTGCAAAGAAACTGTGAATAAAATTACTGTTGTATGTATCAAGTTGTACTTTGCCTGCTTGGAAGCATTGTTCTTTCTTTGATCAGAGCCATCCGGTTAAGTTTCAAATAACTAAAAACTCAGCATTGTTGAAGTTTATTTGAATCTTTGTGATCTTTTCTTACCCTAACACTTAAAGAATAAGCTTCTATTAAGTTAATGACCTTAATCTTTGGTTGGCGAAGTCCTGTTTAGTTACCATGTAGCCGTACATGAGGGACTTTTAGTGTGATCACTGTCCGTAGTCCGTCGTCCGTCCAGTGCCGTTTATTTGAGAATAAATATAGACAGCAGCCAGTTTGGTGGAGCTAGGGTAAAAGGAGCATCCATCATTCAGACTGTTGACATAATATTACTGTCCACGATTAGTCTGCTGTTGACTGTAACCACGCTACCAATAACTAATAGTCATCAGTCATTCTGGTGGTCGACAGTCAGAGGTGAGTCTACCGTCGAGAATCAGTTGGAAACTGAACGTCATAAAATCAGAAGTCCTTCTTAGACCCTCGGCACGTTACAGTCCCACAAAATTGGAAGCAACGTCTCCAAAAGGACCTACCTCCAGTCGGGCCCATCGGAGTCTAACTGTTGTGTTCTTTTGCTCCAGCATTTCAGTTGTTTCTTGCTGTCGAGTCCTCACCCGTATTTTACCTCTGTGGTTATTTGATTTTTGTTTTTTCGGCGATGTGACACTGATGAGTTGGGAAACCGTCATGCGGACTGAACAGAGTATTTGTCTAAATCGCAACGGATGTATGTGCGAGGATTGCGGCCGCGTAAAATCGATTTAAGCCCAACAGTGGAATTCTATCTTTGACCATTCCAAGAAGGTTCTTGTGTCTTCTGCCGTGGTTTATTTTTGTTATGGTTTGTCTATGAGTTTCTGTATCACTTATATTTTTGTTTTGGATAGTCAATTGGCCATTTTTGGATTTCCGCTGTTGATGTTTCCATTAGGGTCTGGTTGTATCATGTTTGTGTTTCTTTCCATTTGGTGACTCTGAAGGGAGCTGTGGTTTAATTGTATCTATTCCTGATCGTTGTCTTCACTTCTAATTTTAATTTCTTCGTCGTAGGTTTAACACGGAATGCAGAAATGTGAAAAAGAATCGAAAAAGTGGCTCATCTATTTCTGTATCATTTCATTTTACACTAAAAAGCTCATTTCAAAATCAAATGTTATATCATGTTAACAAGTCCGTGTAATGAAAACCCTAATTAACCCTAATGTATATGCCTAGTCTATGCTAGAGGGTCTTAGCAGTCTTTCTATCTTCATTACTGCTTACAGACAATCTCTCAAGCCGAGACTCCATATGTCTATGAGTTATATTTTCGGTTTTCAAAGGTATTCCTTTTGTTTAACTGCATAAAGACAAGAGGGCTTACAAGAGAAAACATTATATTTCGTATTAACAGTCCAAATCACGTGAGTATTCATTAGACGCCTAAACGAGCAACACAAGCTTTGTTTTGAAAAAATAAAATGAAATAAAACAAAAAATAAGGTTAAAAAAAGATTACACATTTCTATCAGAAAATGGCGATTTCTAGGGACATTATATAGACATATATCACTATTATATTTTTTTCAAAACTACTCTCTATTTCAAAATACTCACTATTCAGTTTCCTTAAGTTTATGTTACTTTCGTGACTCAGTTTTGAGCTTGGTGGTCTCGTTACTTTCGCTATTATTTTATGAATGATACTGATTTGATATGCGTTCACATCACGTAAACACGCCTATACATCCGCAACTATTATTGACATTTATGCCGTTGGCGCAAAGGATTAAGCCTTTTACTGTGCGCTGGCCTTCTCGGCTTACCTGTACAGAATGTCTTGTTGGAAATAGCAGGCGCTTTAATGGAAACTATTTTTTAAACAAATATAACTTATTTATTTTTCAATTTGACAAACAAGTTCCGATTTAATCTAATTGTCCGTTTAAATACCTTTAAAAAGATATCAAATAAGTGGAACTTTTATTTAATTAGCTGGCGGCATTTTTATTTTCAAATTAACAACCCTTAATCCTTATATGAATCATACAAAACTGTGGAAAAACAACGACAGTACCCTACTTTAACGGCTAAAATCTTCACTTTCTGTTAATATTGCAAACAATCGCCCGTATCAGACGCAATGTGGTTACAATATTGTGCACTTTGATAGCAATTATAATATTTCAAAATTATATTAAATATCGGCATTTCGCGATTAAATTTGGAGCTTAATCAGAAAACGCTTTAACGTCTACACACGCGTGTAATCCCAAAGCGTGTCATTCTCCGTCGACCGTGAAATGAACACATATTCGCCTGGGCATCACGTTGGAATGTAAATCAATCTAAAATGCGGTGTCTGATCTGCGTCTTATTTATTTTATTATTTAATTTATTTATTTATTTATTTATTTATCAATCTAAAATGCGGTGTCTGATCTGCGTCTTATTTATTTATTTATTTTTCATGACCCGATTAGATTTTTTATACTTACTAAGCAACTTAAACAAACATTGCTAGTAATAAGATTACAACTGAAAGAAAGAAAGATGCCGTATGTGCAGGCTAATCTGACATTTCGCTGTTCGCATTTTCGCATTTCTGACATTTCGCTGTTCGCACATTGTTTTGATTGAATACAAGAACACAAAAGAGATGTTTGTATTTTTCCTTTTCGTAACATACGTTTGATTATTAATTCCGTCTGGTAAACCATATAATAGCCGTTAAAGAGGCCATTAATGCCCATGTAAAGTGTTTTTTATTCATTATTATTTCCTTGATTGGGTAAAAGTGTTAACATGGGTTGTGGGTGCTCGTTAGAACCGCCTCGATCGTTAGAACCGCCTCACCGAGGCGGTTCTAACGAGTACCCACAACCTATGTTTTGGAACAAAAATAAGAAAAAATGTATACCCCCGTAAACCCCAGTTTTCTCTATATGAGGTGGGGTATAGGGGGTCTTCATTTCACGGACTTGTTCACGTGATGATTAACAAATTATCAAGAATTGACTGAGCCGCACGGATGTGTTATCGTAATTTATTTATTTATTTGTTTATATTTTTGCTCAATGCGTGGATTGTTGGTTATATTTAGAACCAGCTCATTCCGATTTATTTATTTTTATATTTATGTATTTATTTCAACTGTTAAATGATTTATTAAGATCAGGGTGTACACCTTTTCTGGTGTTCCTTCCATCATACCGGGGAAAAGAATTTGCATGTAAACCCAACTGTATATATTGAACAGTCGTATAATCAGGGACCAGCATGATTTTAACATAACACAAAAACATAGTTCGAAAGTACTTGCTTCTTATTCTTCGATATTATTTTAGTCACTGTTGTTTTTTCATCACGGCAACAAGCCGTGTAATGAACACCCCCTTAAACCATGCTTTATATAGAGAAAACTGGGGTTTACTTTGGTATTCATTTTTTTATTTCTTCTCCAAGACATAGGTTGTGGGTACTCGTTAGAGCGACCTCAATGAGGCGGTTCTAACGACAATACAAAACCGGTTTTGAGTATCGATAAGTTTTCATTAACAAATTAACTGTTTTTGAGATATCAAGAATACTCTACTATGCCGCACGGATGTGTTATCGTAATTTATTTATTAACGATTTATTTATTTAAAATTTATTTATTGCTCAATACGTTGATTGATGGTACTATTTAGAACCAGCTCATTCTGATTTTTTTTTTTTTTTAATTTATTTATGCATCACGTGAACATGTCCGTGAAATAAAGACCCCTTAAACCCCAGTTTATATAGAGAAAAAAGGGATTTACGGGGGTATTCATTATTTTTCTTATTTCTGCTCCAAGACATAGGTTGTGGGTACTCGTTACGACACACACAATCTATGTTTTGCGCATGATTTTGACGTAATAAACACAAAAACATAGGTAGAAAGATTTCAATTTGGCGCTTCTGTGCCCATAACGGTTTATTACACTCAGGGGAAAATATCACGGGTATTTAAGCAGAAGACAATTATCGCTTTTATGACACGTTGATTGTGTATTGCGTTCCGGCTACCGACCGTCATAAAGCCCGAAGATTAATGGACACGCGTGCACGTATAATGGATTACCTTATTTCCGGAAAGATTGTGTCATGGGTACTACTGTGCATTCTTTATTCATATGAAGTATTGGTGCTATTTAGATAATGAGTACCAATTGTTGTTGTTGTTATTATTATTATTATTATTATATCTTTGTTGGTTTGTTTTATTTGAGGTTTAACGTCCCCGTCAACAATGTAAAGGTCATTTTGGAGACGTTGCTTCCAATTTTGTGGGACTTTATCCGACACTGAGATGAAATGGCATCTCAAGCCCAGCCACCCAATGAAACCAATAGGGTTTTTAAGCATAGACGGGCCGCCTCGCACCGCATTGCCTGGGCAGGCTTAGATCCTCTCAGCGGTTTACCAGCACTCGTGTGCGGGTCGGTTTCAGCTCTGCGTGGAAGCATCATGCAGCCCATCTATTTCTTCAAGCCCCGATGGGCGGGGGCTAATTATTATATCTTGAATCGAATTTACATGTATACTGGGCTTTTGTTTGTTTGTGTTGGAGTTTAACGGCCCAGTCAACACTATTTTAGGTCATTTATGAGCCGGTCAGTTTACTCCACACATTTCTAGGCCAGGCTTATACGTAAGCGGTTAATTAGTACAGTGCGCGTCTGACAACTGTCCTTCTTGAATCAGCGTGAGGGAGAGATTGACCGTAAAAGATTTCATGATCAATATCCACGCAAAAAAGTTGCCGATCCATGCAGATATCGAACCCGCGTCCTCCTGATCACCAGTCAGACGCGCATCCTACCGAGCCACCGAGACCGGCTGTATACTGGGTCCGAGTTACGATGATACATTCGTTTGACGTCTTTCATATTTCCATGTATAGGTTGTTTGTTATTTGAACATCAACCCGTATACTACTGTCAGTGCTTTGATTATTATTATTATTATTATTATTATTATTATTATTATTATTATTGACCCTAATAATGTTGACGGGGACGTAAATCCTCAATTCAAACAAAATTAGTTTTATTACAATTATCGTTTTTATCATTATTATTATTATTATTTCGAGTGCTATTTCACGTATGTCCAATGTGCCAACGTTGAAAATATTTTCACTGATCTATTAAATCCGTACATTGTCTCGCTTGATTTATGGCTGATAATTATCACTTTATGATACTGATGTTGGACGTCTTTGAAATAAAGGCATGCGAGACACGGCATGCTCACGCACGGCTATAACCCAGTAGGGTTATGCTATGTCTTTATGTTAAAGAACGTTCACAGACACAATATAGCAAAGTTAGTTTTATTACAATTATTGCTATTATTGTTATTCGACATTATTATTTTTTATTTCGAGTGCTATCATGAAATGATTTATTAAGATCAGGGTGTACCCCTTTTCTGGTGTTCCTTCCATCATACAGGGGAAAAGAATTTGCACGTAAACCCAACTTTATATATTGAACAGTCGGGTAATCAGTGATCAGCATGATTTTAACATAACACAAAACATAGCTCGAAAGTACTTGCTTCTTATTCTTCTATATTATTTCAGTCACTGTTGTTTTTTCATCAATGCGTGTAATGAACACCCCCTTAAACCATGCTTTATATAGAGAAAACTGGGTTTTACTGTGGCAAACAGTGCAAGCTCAGATCAGACGTCGAGCTTAGATCAGGGCCTTTGCTGTCAACCCATTACGGCCTCCGCCCATCGGGGCTTGAAGAAATAGATTGGGCTGCATGATGCTTCCACGCAGAGCTGAAACTGACTGCACAGCACATGAGTACTAGTAAACTGCATGGGGGCTCTAAGCCTGCCCATGAAAAGTGGTGCGAGTTGGACCGTCCATGCAGATAAACTCTACTGGTTTCATTGGGTGGCAGGGCTTCAGATGTCATCTCAGTGTCGGGTAAAAGTCCCTCAAAATTGGAAGCAACGTCCGCAAAATGACCTATACAGTGTTGACGGGGACGTTAAGCCTCCAATCAAACAAAACTGTCAACCCATTAAGAAACATATCCGTGTGACAATGTTTTCTTTCTTATCTTCGAAATGTTAATTTATATCTAAAAAAACAAAACATTTTTATGATGAAAAATACAATGTCTTGGTGCGGATAACACACATTGTAACCCCTCTAAACCTCTCTTTTCTTTATATAATGTAAAGTGGGGTTTACAGGGGTTTTATTACATGGACTTATGAACATGTTGCTTTTCTAAACAATGCAATTTTAAATAATGCAATCTGACATCCATTAACTATAAATGTTTTTTTTTTTTTTTTTTTTTTTTAAATAATGTGGAATATCACATTCCAGAAAAAAATGGGTTTATGAGAACCGATAATATTTTAAGTACAAAAAGGCTCAATTTTAACCGTTTGACAAGAAGAGAATTTTTCTCGCTTAAAGTACGAAAACACGCAGTTCTAAAATAACTAGACGTATCTATCGTTCGATATACCCCGGGGTCATTTTCACACACAGCCGGATTAAAACACAATATTGATTACACGACAGGTATACGATAGGTATCTATCGTAGGCCTCAGTCAAAGGGAGACAACCCAATATTGACTTTCTGTGCTACTGTCACGGTTGAAGGTCATCGGGCTAATGTCAGAAATAGTTGGCCATGTAATTTTGACCCCCTTGAACCCAACTTTTATATTGTAAAATTGGGGTTTCCGGGGGTATACCTTATTTTCTTATTTCTGCTCTAAAATATAGATTGTGGGTACTCGTTAGAACCGCCTCGATGAGGCGGTTCTAACGAGAGCCCATAATCTATTGTAACGGTTATGGATAAATACCACTTCTACAGCCTTGCTGTAGGAGCCGGCTCTTTTAGCGACGCGAGTAGAGTGGTTGGCTTTTTCACGAAGTTAAGCAACGGAGATATCGGTTAGTACCTGGATGGGTGACCGCGTTGCTTGACTTCGTGGACGACCCGGTACACGCTACATTGGTGGCAGCGGTGGGATGGAAACAGTGCCGCTGGTTTGTTACATAGACTCCGCCCTCGGGTTTAGCCTTGTGAGGCATGTGTGACTTCGGGACGAAGTCAAGAGAGGAGGGGGAGAAATGTAACGGTTATGGATAAATACCACTTCTACAGCCTTGCTGTAGGAGCCGGCTCTTTTAGCGACGCGAGTAGAGTGGTTGGCTTTTTCACGAAGTTAAGCAACGGAGATATCGGTTAGTACCTGGATGGGTGACCGCGTTGCTTGACTTCGTGGACGACCCGGTACACGCTACACTATATTTTGAGCAGAAATAAGAAAAATATCATAATTTTTCATAAAAAAAATCATTTCGGCGATAAAGGTGGCAATGTATTTGTATAGGCGTGTTTGCGTAATGAGGATTGATGATTTGATGTCTAGGGTTGACCTTTCCGTTCCTTAGAGCATAGGCTTATGTATAGATTCGGTATATTCGTTCAAACTGTCTCAATTAAGTGGTACAAACGAGAATACACGGAATAAGAAAAATAAATCGCACAATTTCATCAGAAAAATTGCCGCTTGAAAGAATACATTATGCTATAAGGGAATGAAGCACCCATCAAACACCCCAAAATCTATGTACGTTTGTTTTAAAACAAAAGCCTATATTTTTTACACGGAATGGCTAAAGTGTTCCCTAATCGTGTAATCATGCTTTATGATTCATGTTCTGCTAAGCAGACTATTTTGTATCGACGAATAAATGTCAGTCACGTTTAGTAATGAATACTGTTAATAAGAACTTAAATTATCCATGAAGCGATGAGTAACTCAGACAAAAAGTTTAGAAGAGATTAGTAGCACTTGGCACAACGTAACCTCTACCTCACCCAAATTATGCCAGAAACTGTCAGGACAGCCTCACTTTCCTGAATGGTCGATTCGTTTCGCGTTAACCCTCACAAGTCTGTAGATCGATACAGCTATTTATACTGTCTTATGGCAAAAGTGTAGATCCAGGCGGATCTAAACTGTGTAGCAGTATGTCAACTGTTATGGCTAAACCACCTTCTAAGAACAGAGGTTATGCCTAAGCACATATATGGAATAATCCAGTTCAGAAAGTTATTGGCGTAAGCATTAAACAATAACACATCTGTGTGAATCGCCCCGCTTTGTTGGCACCAGAACTGCACGAATAGCTTCATCGAACACATTTTTCAGTCCTTTATGAGTCCGTGCTGAACATTCCACATATTTTACCGCCTTGATTTTATTCTTCAGAGCGATTCCCTGAAAAATAACAATACACTAAGTGTTTACAGATAACAGCTATTGTTATAAATTTGTTTCTTCTGAAAGGGCGAATGAAGAGGTTCTTACATGCGTGGTCATTTCATATGTAATGTTTGAAACGAGCCTTCGGCGAATTTCATAGACATGATCACACGTGTAAGATTCCGTTTATATAATGTAATAATTTTAGATCTTACTCTATTGCGGAGGAATTTCGGTACATCACGAAAACATGCCTTTATAATTTGACCCCCTTGAACCCCACTTTTATATGGTAAAACTGGGTAAACCTTATTGTTCTTAGTTCTGTTCTAATATAGATTGTCGGTACTCGTTAGAACCGCCTCGATAAAGCGGTTCTAATGTGCAACCGCAATCAATATTTTGAGCAGAAATAACATAAATATCACAATTTTTCAATTTAAAGTTTTTCCTTTTTGGAGGTAAAATTTACAACGTATCTGTATAGGTGTGTTTTCGTAATGGAGATCATATGGTTGTCACGGATGGCAACATGTCGTTACACGCCAGTAACCACGTGTTATTACAGGTGTGGTCGAACCATTTTAATGATATGCCGTTATCCACTAAATAACGGCGACGTTATATGAGCCCCGCCAAGCGAATTTGTGTCTTCGAGCATTCCGTCATGACAAATTTTAACTGCGCATGCCCAGCCATTCAGAGGGGCCAGGGATATGGCTTTCTGTCTGAAGGTTCATCTTTATTCACTGCTTGTATGAGCGAGCAGCGAAGGTTCTGGCGAGACTGCGCGGATGCGCAGGCTCGCCTGAACCTTCGCTGCTCGCATAGGCGATAAGTACCAAAATCGCTTGACGGGGCCCATGTGATAAACTATTAATATATGACCGAAACATAAATTTCATAGAGGATCATGTATTATTGAATTTGCCGAGCAATTTGTCTCTTTTCCTCAACGAGATTTATACATGTAATAATATACCAGCACAAATGCAAGATTCTGTTTATCATTTGACATTCAAAACACATTTCATTTAGGAGTTTTTAACAAAAAAAAAAACGTCTATATTTCGCTTTTAGTAAACTCAACGTCGTTAAGGACGTTGTAGATGAACCGTTACGGGGCGTATCTAACCAATTTGCATACTTAATCCACTAGTGGATTATCGAATTTATTACATAGAGTTTATTACATTCTCAGGCGCGACGTCATACGATAAATACTTTTCCAGCTGCTGTTCAAAACTAACTGAACCAAAGTAAAAAAAAAAAAAAAAAAAAAACAGCTACAAACTGACCACTAATAATCAAGAAAACGAGATAGGAGACTTTGGGTCTGTTGTTTCATGTTTATGTTTCTTTCCCTTTGGTTTCT
Source organism: Lucinisca nassula (assembly GCA_963580285.1). Lineage (NCBI taxonomy): Eukaryota > Metazoa > Mollusca > Bivalvia > Lucinida > Lucinidae > Lucinisca > Lucinisca nassula. Next base: position 120,436,185 of record OY757011.1, read on the forward strand.
CTGATGGGAGCTGTGGGTTAATTGTATCGATTCCTGATCATTGCATCCACTTCTACTTTATTTGTTTCCCGTAACTCCATACGAGCCGAAAAATTTAACTCTTATCCTGCTGTTCACGACAACCCTTTTCTTTGCAAAAAGTGTAGATCCAGATCAGATGAAGAAGCCAAATGTTTGACATTCAGTTTATGAATTTGTAGAAATAAATTACATCAAGTAATCGGATTGGTTCAAAGTCAGAAATGGGTGTGGCTAAACTGAATATTCAGCAAGAGAAGGGTTAATTGTGTAAACCGCGGCGGAAGAGGAGGATGAAGGTTGTATCTCCGTGAAATCGGTTTAAATCCCCGGCCATTATAACTGGCCTTTTCAAGACGATATTATCGTTCCGGTTTCGTTTGGTTTTATTATTGGTGCTGTTCAGTTTTTAAATGTTTTGATTTTAACACTTCAGTGTGACCAAATTATTAACCCTTATCTTGCTGAATACTCATTTTAGCCACAACCATTTCTGACTTTGAACCAATCAGATTACTTGATATAATTTATGTCTACAAATTCATAAACTCAATGTCAAACAGTGTAGATCCAGCCATTTGATCTGTATAAGAGAGGGGTTGTCGTGAACAGCAAGATAAGGGTAAAGTTCAGTAGAGGTAACTGAAGAGATGCTATTTCGGCTTGTCGTCTGTGATTTTGATGTTTATTAAGGGGAATGGGAACACCTGTGAGATTTTCCGCCATTTTTCAAAGGGAGACAACATTCGGGACGTTCCTGTTTGCTTTTCTATAAGCCCTGTCCCACTGAAAAAGGGGTCTACTCTTAAAGGTAAGAATTTGCTCCTCAGGAGCAAATTATTTCCTTTAAGAGTTGACCCCTGTTGACGTGGGAGGCAAACATATTTTTGCAGGAGTTGCCTCCCCTGAATGTGTTCTCATTCCCCTTAAAGGTGCATTATTGAGCTATCCGGAAAAAATGTTTCCAAAAATAAAATACATATAGCCGGTATTTTTCTTTAAAACAATAAAAATGAATGCATTTTATGCAAAAATGCGAACAATTATGATGACAGGTAAACGAGTTTGAGAGGGATTCTCTAACTAGGTTTCGAACACTAGTTAGATATATTTTTAGTTCGTGACAAAAATAGAATCCCCATATATGACGTTATGCGACGTTCATTTTTGGCCTTGTTTGCTTAGGCCATGCCTGGATCGGAAAAAAATATGACGTTGAATACCATGCCATAAGTAACTACACTCAGAGACGATACTACGGAACCCGGGAAGGGACATGATTTTTTTTTATTTTATAAGTTGTGCGCACAAGATAATATCTTGTGCGGACAAGATATTATCTTGTTCGGACAACATATTATCTTGTGCGGACAAGATATTATCTTGTGCGGACAACATATTATCTTGTGCAGACAAGATATTATCTTGTCCGCACAAGATATTAAGTTGTGCGAACAAGATATTATCTTGTCCGCACAAGATAATATGTTGTCTGCACAACATAGATCTTGTGCAGACAAGATATTATCTTGTTCGCACAACTTATTATCTTGTGCGCACAAGATATTATCTTGTCCGCACAAGATAATATCTTGTGCGCACAAGATAATATGTTGTCCGAACAAGATAATATCTTGTCCGCACAAGATAATATCTTGTTCGCACAACTTCCCAAGATCTATGTTGTGCAAACAAGATAATATGTTGTGCGGACAAGATATTATCTTGTGCGGACAAGATATTATCTTGTTCGCACAAGATAATATGTTGTCCGAACAAGATAATATCTTGTCCGCTCAAGATATTATCTTGTTCGCACAACATAATAAAAATAAAAAATCATGTCCCTTCCCGGGTTCCGTACGATACTGTCGCCATGTATGTTTAAAGTCAAAGATTTATTTTTAGAACAGAAATTCCGAACACATGTTCAGAGCGAAGGGTAAACACGAATGTAAACGACCATTTTCACAAAGTTCTGAAGCTGTATTTGGCTCCAAAAGTGTACATATGACAAAGGAGTATGCATTGAAGATTAAAACCAGAAAAAAAAAATGAGACCCGGTAGCTCAATAATGCACCTTTAAGATGTGTTTGTCCGTCTTTCCCTTTGATGTTTGGGTTCTGCTTTGATTAGTTTCTAAAGTATCTGTACTCATTTGACTTCCTTTGCCTATCTTTCTGTCTGTAATATAGAAGCCTCCGTGTGTATTGGTTACGCTACTCGCCTTGTAAACGCGGGATTGCAGGATCAATCCCGGGCTTCTACAGACTTTCGGATGAGTCTTTAAACCGAGCTCCCGTCTCCGTATGACCTTAGCTTTTGGTAGGACATAAAACTCAAACCACTCACTCTGTATGTAATGCGTTCTTCGGTTCAACTACTATGCTTTCTTTCATACCGCTGTGGCTAGTTTGATTTTGCTGTGTGGCGGAATGTTGGGCACCCTCTTTTTTAAGGAGTTAAGCTAAGAAAACTTTTTTATCTTTCCCGCCAGTTTTCGTTCAGCGCGAAATCATCGCGTTAGTGTTTGCGTCACAAACAACATACCAACATAAATCAATCTTATGCGTCTTCTGAATGTGGAATTCTCCATACAAAGCAAAGAGATACTCGGCAATGCAAAGAGATACTCGAACATTGAGAAAAAGAAACTGATTTGGCTGCAAGTAATAAGCGCAACAGGAAACAATGTCAACGTTTATCACCATTGTTTGAACGTTAAATGATGTCAGCTTGTTGTGGGAAACAAATTTGCGACGTTGCATTAAAACACTCGGGTGTGCCCCCCCCCCCCCCCCCCCACACACACACACACACACACCTTCTTTAAACGAAATGTTAAACGGATGAGTCCGTTCTTTGGTTTTCATTACGAAAACACGCCTATACAAATACATTGAAAATTTGACCGCCAAAAAAATGAAAAATTTCAGATGAAAAAATTGTGGTATTTTTATTATTTCTGCGCAAAATATAGATTGTGGGTAGTCATTAGAACCACCTCATCAAGGTGGTTCTAATGAGTACTCACCATCTGTATTTTGCAGCCGAAATAAGAAAGATAAGGTTTACCCCTGTAAACCCCAGTTTTACTATATAAAAGTGGGGTTCAAGGGGGTCAATATTGTACAGGCGTGTTTTTGTGATGTAATGACTATCTTTACTGTGACGCTTTCGCCAAACTCAAAGGTGCAATCCAAATTTCCTTATACTTATCGATAAGTGGAATTTTCAAGCCTTTTATTGCAGGAAAGTTCTTTTGTTTTTAGTAACATAATTTTGTATTGAAGGTCTTCGTGGTATAATTTGAGATTTTGCTCAGATATATGGCAACTATATATACTGTAAAATTCCTATATTAAGACCACCTTTGGTCGTCCCTGACCAGAGGGCATTGTGTGCAGAAAACACGAAGAAAGAATAACTGAACCCTTCTAAATAGGCTATTGAAGCAGAATTAGTCTTATTTTTAGGTGGTCTTAATAGCGGAATTTCACTGTATATGCAATTCTATACAAACCTCTGCTGAAGATATAACTTCTTTATGGTTGTGTTTTGACTTGCCATCCCGTAAATCCGTTTTGGTTCCAACTAGAACTATGGGAATGTTTGGACAATGATGCTTCAGTTCTGGCTCCCACTGAAACAACAATAACATTTCTATCATTACGCATTCAAGTCCGTATACATACATTGTATATACTGAACATCCCTGAACCCCACTTTAAATGAGAAACAAGAAATAGAACACCAGGCGTCTCAAACAAGTATCAACAATCAAAAGTTGGAAAAAAATAACAAGAAAAACACATTTCCTTGAAAAGAAAATACTATTTTCAGAGTTATGAAGGTACTGCCTTCATTTGTGCGTTTAACTAAAATTATGCGATAGATCTACCACGTTTCTGAATTTTGATGAAAATGATGGATGCAAACCTATAACAGTAGGAATTTACTACATGTAGCTAGTCTGGCCCAGAAAAATAGTGTACAGCTCTATGGTGTATTCCTTGCTTCCAACGGATAACCCTTTTATAGAACATACTTAAGGGGAATGGGAAAACCTGGCTGATTTTTTCCGCCGTTTTTCAAAGGGAGACAAGTTTCGTGACTTCCTGTTACCCTTTCTATAAGCCATGTCCCACGGAAAAAGGGGTCTACTCTTAAAGGAAAGAATTTGCTCCTCAGGAGCAAATTCTTTCCTTTCAGAGTTGACCCCTATTGACATGAGAGACAAAAATACTTTTTCAGGAGTTGTCTCCCCTGAAGGTGTTCCCATTCCCCTTAAATGTCTGCAAAATTACGATGGTTTATTTAGGTTTGTTTTATGAATATCAAAGGGACAGACAAATGGTAAGCTTGGATATTAATTGATTTTGTTGAGGTTCAACGACAGGTCAACCCGTATTAGTCATTTTGCGTCATCTCTCAGAGAAAGGGAGAAAAAAGATAGAAAAAAGAAGAGGAAATGAAAGTGAAGGATAGGAAAGAAAGAGGAAAAATGTATGGAAGTGTAGAAACTGAAGAAATAACAACATCTCCATCTACCCTTACCTCAGACCTTGTCCATCTGTAACCCAATATATGTTTGACATCCCAGTGACGCATTATACACGACACCTTCGCCCCAATAAGCTTGGGTTATTTATCGATGCGGCGGTTGTAACGAGTACCCACAATCTATGTTTTTGAGCAGATATAACAACAATGATGAATACCCCTGTAAACCCCAAACCCAAGTTATACTGTATAAAAATAGGGTTTAAGGGGGTCAACCACAGAAAAACAGTCAGGCGTATTTCCATCAATGATAAAGGTTGCTACTAATTATATATGGGCTGCATGATGCTTCCACGCAAAGCTGAATCTGGCCCGCACATTAGTACTGGTAAACCGCTTAGAGGATCTAAGCCTGTCCAGGAACCGCGGTGCGAGGCGGACCGTCCATGCTAATACTAATAAACCCTTTTGGTTTCATTGGGCGACAGGGCTTGAGATGTCATTTCATCTCAATCTCGGGTAAAAGTCCTACAGAATTGGAAGCAACGTCTCCAAAATGACCTTTACAGTGTTGACGGGGACGTTAAACCTCAAATCAAACAAACAAATACTACTTATTTGAGCCACTAGGGTGTGTATTTGGAGCAATTAAAAAATAAAATAATAAAAAAAATACTTTCGTTTTCATTCAGATTCCTGGCAGGTAAGGATCATTTAAAAGATTTAAAAGAAATGTTGTCCTAAAGCTTAACTGAAGTAAGTTGGTCCCGGCAATATACAACTTAATGAGTAAATACAGAAATTACGTGATTGATGAAAAATTATTAGCTGACGTCATCATGTTATTAGGAGCATCATTTAATAGAATTCCCACTTTATATAGAAATTGTTGATTTATCTGGTAATGCATGAGGCATTTTCTCCAAAACATAGATTGTGTGAACTCGTTATAAACGTCTCAATGAAGGAGCTCTTAAAGAGAAGCAAAGCGCTATAATTAGGGCACACACTATCACTACTATTCTTTCACATCACTAAAAGTCCCCCTATGTAACTGTAACTTCCTTAAACCCCACTTTTATATAGTAATATTGTGGTTTACAGGGGTACACATTATTTTTTCTTATTTCTGCTCAAAAACAATGCAGAGGCGGTTCTAACAAGTTTCCACAATCTATGGTTTTAGCAGAAATATAAAAAATGTCAGAATTTTTTTCTGAAAATTTTCCCTTTCTTTGGTGGAAAAATTTTCAATACATTTATATCATTAGGTGTGGTTTCGTAATGAAAAAAAAAAGCATTTTCATAGACATGTAAATAAAAATCAAAACTGAGTTCCTTTAAGAGCAATGAAAACATTCATAAGAAGGAAGATGGGTCATACTACGTAGTTTCGGCTAATAAAGCCTCATCAGTGACCCTGTAATGATCCGGCAAAGAAAGCCAGAGGAAACATACTGCAATTTTGCGAATTTCGAATAGACAGGATTATTTCATTTGGGTGCATTGTCCTAATATTTTCGAACTGACATTTTTCTGACCATAGTTGAGGTATAACCACAAAAAAATGCCTCTTAAAATATATTGAATTTGTTTCCAACGAAAAATGAAGATTTTTAGATAAAAATATTCTGATACTTTTCAAATTTCTGCTCAAATTATATATTGTGGGTATTTGTTAGAACCGCCTTAGCAAGGCAATATGGTTCTAACGAGTACCCACGATCTATGTTTTTGAACAGGAATAAGAAAAATAATGTATACCCTTTAACCCCCCCAATTTTACAGCATGAAAGTGGGGTTTAAGAGGGGTCAAACTTATTATAGGCATGTTTTGTCTTCGTGATGTATTGGACTAAACGAAATGTCAACATACAGCCCAATCCATGTGCAGGTACATTGCTACATGTACTATTTTAAGGGGAATGGGAACACCGGGCATATTTTTCCGCCATTTTTCAAAGGGAGACAACTTTCGGGACTTCCTATTCGCTTTTCTATAAGCCATGCATGTCCCACTGAAAAAGGGGTCAACTCTTAAAGGAAAGAATTTGCTCCTCTGGAGCAAATTCTTTCCTTTAAGAGTTGACCGCTATTGACATGGGAGACAAATATACTTTTGCAGGAGTTGCCGCCTCTGAAGGTGTACCCATTCCCCTTAAATCACATTAATTTAATCGAGATAAAAATGTATACGAAACATTTGTTATATGTATAGAAACATTTGTTATATGTATAGAAACATTTGTTATATGTTTACCTTTTGTTTGACATTGTCATAGCTATCCCGACTTATCACAGAGAAACATACCAGGAAGACATCCTGTAAAGAAAGGAAACAGCAGTAACAGCCCCTAAACCTCGCCATTGTCAAACTGGCACAATAGACGTCTTAACTACTTAAATAAAGTACAGAAATCGCTGCCGAACTTGCAATGTTTTGAAATGCCTGATGCCCCTTTTATTGCACCTGGGTCTGTGAAAAGCTAAAATGTGGAAGATCAAACTGGTCATTTATAAGAGGATAAATGCATTCTTTGAACATGCAGATATATCGTTGAAACAGCAGATCAGTATGAGTTAATGTTATCTCTCATGGCTCCAAACGACAAGTTTGTCATTTTTTGGCTTATTTTTGCACCACGCAATGGTATTTCTGCGCTAAACCTTAATTGTGGTTTTCGTCGCCTTTAATAAAAAAAAAAACACTCCTTTTCAAATATTTAGAAAATTTTACCCCCAAAAATTGAAAATTTTCAGATAAAAAAATCTGATATATATTTTTCATATTTCTGCTCAAAACAGATTGTGGGTACACGTCAGAACCGGTTCTAACGAGTGACCACAATCTATGTTTTTGATCAGAAATATGGAAAATAATGTATACTTCTGAAAACCCCTGTTTTACTGTATAAAATAGGGGTTGGGGGTCAAAATTATATAGGCAAACATTCGTGATGGGAACTGCCAGTTCGGTACGGTAATTAGACCAAATTTTCCCCTGCACAAAGTATAGTTTCACGTGAAAGATCATAACACAGATTTCTTGCATAAAATGTCTCTATAACTATCAATGGGATGTCACTCCTTTTCCACTGTACAAACTGATTTCACACACATTCCGACACGTTACTGTCAATTCATCTCCTTCAGCCCTTAGTTTACCGGGCCTTGTCTGATTCTTAAGACGACAAGATAGAATAATCGAGAACACCACATTTCAATGTGTCCCACCATCTACATGTAATAGGTACATGCCGTCAAAAGATTATCATGTTTTTTTGTGTGTTTTTTTCGGAAATCATACGAAGTACATGTATCAACCAAAGACTCGTAATATTTAAACGACAATTGAGTTGCAAGAGGCTCGACCTTCATATTTTAATCGTTTCACCTTCCATGGCGTACCTTCACCCTATATGACGAAAATGAAAACGTCATAAGCATGTTTTCGCCCAGCGATGAGGGGCATAAATGTAAATATAAACAAGAGCACCGCATGCGGATGCCAACGCTCGCTGCAAAATGTCTAAGTCGAAAAATGGGCATAACTGTGCCAAAAATATTTTGAGGGTTACCTCACCTATTGGTATGAGTTCCCCTTTTCATATTGAACAACCAGTCCGAGTTTCAAGTAAATATGTTCAGTAATGACAGAGATATTACAAAATGTCCAAGTTTTTGCACGACGATGACGAAAAAATTCTAAGTCGAAAAAGGGGCATAACTGTGCCAAAAATATTTTGAGGGTTACCTCACCTATTGGTACGAGTTCCCCTTTTCATAATGAACAACTAGTTCGAGTTTCAAGTAAACATGTTCAGTAATGACAGAGGTATTACAAAATGTCCAAGTTTTTGCACGACGACGACGCAAACGACACCAGAGCTATGACAATACATCGTCAGCCGAGCTAAAAATAAACTTAGTTTTTTTTTCTACTTTTCATGAAAGTATGAAAGACAGCGAGTTGCAAGCAAAGTTTATATGGACCCCTTCGGGGTTCATTTACTTTGACCCTCCGCGTTCATACTTAGCAGAAAAATAGAATAGAATTCATTTCTTAAATATTAACACTTCCAGTGTAAAGTCTTATGTAAACCCATAAAAATGTAGTTCATACTTCCATGAACGCATCGAATCACATGATTTTCAGTGACGTCAAAGGACGTCATTCTAAACAATGGTTCTCTACGGACGTTGGTTACGTCAACGCTGTTCCGCTCTTTGTAGAAAAAAAGAGTGTAAATGTTTTTCAGCTTTAAATGTTTGCCCTATTAAACATTTTTTCACCCAGTGATGAGGGGCAAATGATGTAAATATAAAAAATAAGCTTAATTTTTCTGCTTTTCATGAAAGTATTATCGCAATGGGTCGCTAGCAAAGTTTACATGAACCCCTTCGCTAGCAAAGTTTACATGAACCCCTTGGTCGCGTGCAAAGTAAATGGGTTCATGTTAACTTTGCTAGCGACCCACTGCGTTCATACTTTCGTGCACAGCAGAAAAATAAATTTCATTTCTTAACTATTTGCATTTCTTGAGTGAATGTTAGTCAATTAAGACTGAGTGTTACTTTCAGTTGCTGGAAAAGTGTGAGAATCTGAGACTGGTGTCTGATCAGGATCTACACTGTTTTTAAAGGTACACACAATTACTTAAACCTTAGAACAAATCAAATAAAGCAAAATGAAAAAATGAAAATGCACCTGTCCAAAGCTTTTAAGTGGGGTGTTCTTTTGTTCACATACATGTATAGGTAAAGGCACTTGACAGTTCTGTAAACAACACACTATAGTTCACATTACGAAAACTCGCCTATACAAATACATTGCCAACTTTACCGCCGTAAAAAAAACAAGAAATTTTTGGATGAAAAAATGTGACATTTTTCTTATTTCTGCTCAAAATACCGATTGTGGGTACTCGTTAGAACCGCCTCATCGAGGCGATTCTAACGAGTACCCGCAATCTATATTTTAGCACAGAAATAAGAACAACAAGATTTACCCCTGCAAACCCCAGTTTTACCATATAAAAGTGGGGTTCAAGGGGATCAAAATTATATAGGCGTGTTTTCGTGATGAGTAGAATCTCAGTTAAGACAGCCTAAAGGACTGCTCTAAAACTGGTCTCGTAAGCGGGGTGGTCTTACGTATAATACTAAATAGAAAATGGTATGAAATAATAATTGTTATTTTTGTATCCGGTGGAAGCCGCTCTACATAGTGTGTTGGTCTTAAGTTTGTGTGGTCTTAAAAGATGGTTTATCTACCTACCGTGAGGGGATAGGACAGTGGTCTCAATCTGTCATAGTCTTCTTGCCCAGCGGTATCCCACAGATTCAACACAAGGGGTACACCATCAACTTTCACGAATGTGGTGAAGTTGTCGAATCTGAATCGAGAAGTACATTTACATGTATTAAAACAGAAATGCCCCTGAGCTTAACAACAGAGTTAACGTTGAACCGACGTTTTGCATTCGCGTGCTTTCATTACTAAAATACTGCAAAGTTTTTACGTAACATTACGTTTACGAACAAAACTATTAGCCATTTAACTTGTTAAAAATGTGTTAAAATGTGTTTTTAGAAGAATGGTAGTGTGTAAGTTTGTGCAGGGGGGTTGAGGATGAAAAGCGGTCAAATAAAATGTATTGTAAATTCTAATTATATCATAAGTTAGTGTATCCACTGAATCTATAGCCAATGAGTTTGTTAAAATCCAGCATCCTGTCCAGCTAAACGCGAATACAGCCTGTAAAATAAACATGGTGAACATGACCATTCTGGCTTTCTCTAAATAGAAATACCATTGCGAAAACACGCCTAAACAAATCCATGAAAATAGAATAAAAAAAAGACCTGACACCCTTATATGACAAATGGACCTTTCCTATGTATAGCAATGGAAGAGTCCACTAGTATACAATGGGATAATAAACGTTGAGTGCCTTCAAGGCGTTCTGTACCACTACAATCCGTGACATTCCCCGGCTGAAACTTTCACCCACCCATCGGGGCTTGAAGAAATAGATGGGCTGCATGATGCTTCCACACAGAGCTGAAACCGACCCACGCACAAGTACTGGTAAACCGCTCAGAGGATCTAAGCCTGCCCAGGCAATGCGGTGCGAGTCGGACCGTCCATGCTTAAAAACCGTGTTGGTATCATAGGGCGTTAGGGCTTGAGATGTCATTTCATCCCAATGTCGGGTAAAAGTCCCCCAAAATTGGAAGCAACGTCTCCAAAATGACCTTTACAGTGTTGACGGGGACGTTAAACCTCAAATCAAACAAACAAAAAGAACCGAAGGCGGGGATTGTGGTCACGTAAAATCGATTGACCCATTTCAGACTAGAAACAACTAAACGGGTACCGTGGCAAACAGTGCAGGCCCAGATCAGACGCCGCAGAACGCGGCGTCTGTTCTGGGCCTACATTGTTTGCAAAAAGTTCAGCCATTTTCCAAATAGAGTTTGAAGAAAACATGATCTGTCATCCCTAAATTTTGAAATGAATTCCTGCTGTATGTAACAAAATCCCTGACCGAAGCTACGTCTGAAATAACAACCAACTGAAGATCCTTTGTCTTACATGAGTGTTCATGTATTATTGAATTTATTAAACAAGTTGAAGGGATAAAACGCGAGACTTTGCCGAGCATTATATCCCTTTTCCTCAACGAGTTTAATAAATTCAATAATGCATAGCACGAGTGCAGTCTTCTATTTTTCATATAACATTTAAATCGCATTTTATTCACTATTGTTTTACAAAAATGTCAATATTCCGCCATTAGTATACGGGACGTATCTAACTAATTTGCATAGTGGATCACCGAATTCATTACATGGCGTTATTACATTCTCAGACACGACGTTATATGATAAATGCGCATTATTCTGCCGAATGGGAGCTTTTAAAACGTGGGACAGTAACGATGTTAAATGTTTTCTAACGAATGCAAATAAGGAAGATATCTTTGTTAAAAAAAGTTCAGTTTATTGACAGATACCGACGTAGTTTTTTTTTTATTTTTATCAAATATCCCATCCAACAGAGAGAGAGAGAGAGAAAGAGAGAGAGAGAGAGAGAGAGAGAGAGAGAGAGAGAGAGAGAGAGAGACCCCTTCGCCCTTCACTAGTCATACGATTACTTCGCTGCTGTAAAAAAAAGCCATATATATACTTACACTGTTGGTACATACTCTTCGGGAAATTTATCCTCAGCGTAACACTGCAGCATGCACGTTTTACCAACGGCACTAGAAAAGAGTAAAGTGAATCATTGTCATTTCATGTACATGTACTTCATATCCAGTAAAATTCCTCAGAGCTTATTAAGACAACTTGAAACAGTCCAAAAAAGTTGGTTTCTTATCAGAGGATACTCGGTAAAGAAAACGCAATTAAAAAAAAACAAACAAAAAAAAAAAAAAAAAAAACATTTAATAGAAGATCTCACATGAGTGCTTATGTATTATTGAATTTATTAAATGAGTTGAGGAAAATGGATAAAATGCGAGGCTTTGCCGAGCATTTTATCCTTTTTCCTCAACGAATTTAATAAATTCAATAACACATGAGCACGAATGCAAGATTCTATTTATCATATGACAGTTAAAGCGCTTTTAATTCACGATTGTTTACAAAAATGTCAATATTCCGCCATTAGTAAACGCGACGTCGTTAAGGACGTCGTATATGTAACGTTACTGAGCGTATCTAGCTAATTTGCATATTTAATTAAGAAATAATCTCCACGTACCGTGTGTTATCGTGATTAACACACGGTGTTGGAGGGCAGACTGCGAAATATTAATTCACGACGGCGAAGCCGGAGTGAATTAATATTCGCATCTGCCCGACAACACCGTGTGTTAATCACGATAACACACCGGGTGCGTGGAAATTATTTCGATTCTAACATGATGCTTAACTGAAATACAGTAGTAACAAAGCGTTATTTTGGGGACTATTTTGCAGCGGATGTCGACAGAAGGAAATGTTTACATGCAACGTTACGATGACGCCAAATTGCACGCACCACGTTGACGACGTGAATTATCGCATATTTGCAAACGCTGACGTTTCCACTGGGTTCAATGGGAAAAACGTTAACGTCATGTTAGAATCGAAAATATTACATATAGATTATTCATTCTCCTAGTTGAAATATGGGATTTATAAACCGAGGGAGGTAAAACAATCCGATAAAGAAACGAGTGCGAAGCACGAGTTTCTTTAACGGATTGTTTTACCTCCCGAGGTTTATAAATCCCATATTTCAAATGGGAGAAATGCATAATCTGTATATTACATGCACTTCCATAGACTTTAAGGAGAGTTTGGATCTTGAATTTTGGATCTGAATGCCCGTTCAGTTGACTGTTTACAGCTCATGTAAACGGTTCAATCAGCGAAGTGTTACAGAATCTGGGTGGAAGAACAACTGGATGGGCGCCATTTTGAAAGCGCTTTCTACAGTTTTGAACAAAAATAGAAGAAACAAAGTGTAGTGGTTCGGTGATAAAACAAGTAAAACGGTACATTAAATAAAACAAAACTTACATCCTAATCAATGGTCATATCCATGTTTTCTTTTGTTTCAGCGTTGCATCCGACTCAAACGTCACGCATTCTGAACGGCTGTTGATATTTCTTAGACGCCATTACAATGACGTCATGAATAACGTCGCCGTGATTGAAACTTTCCCGCGTTTGAATAGAACAATTTCACTGCAAAGCGGTATCTCGTATCTTGTACATAAAGTAGTTCCAGCTGAAGGGATTTATTTCCCCGGCTAAGAGGAAATATTTCTTCTTAGCAAAAAGGAAAATACCAAGTTTATGTCTGGTAGAAATCATGGTATTTCTCTGTAATGCATGTAATATATGGCGTTATTACACTCTCAGACGCGACGTCATATGATAAAAATATGTTTTAAAAGAGTCACAATTTATGCTGGTTTTAATAACAGATTTTTCACTGTAATTCAGTGTAAATTGCTGGTGTAAAGATTGTAAGACATCATTTGTCCTTCAGTCAAGCGACTGTGTGGCGGTCGAAACACATTATGAAAACACGTCTATACAAATACATTGTAACCTTTATCGCCGAAAAAATGAAAATTTCATGACGAAAAATTTTCATATTTTTCTTATTTCTGCTCAAAATATAGATTGTGGGTATTCGTTAGAACCGCCTCATCGAGGCGGTTCTAACGAGTACCCACAATCTATATTTTAGAGCAGAAATAAGAAAAATAAGTTTACCCCTGAAAACCCCAGTTTTTTTCTATATAAAAGTGGGGTTCAAGGGGGTCAAAATTATATTGGCGTATTTTCGTGATGAGTGGGGTATATTTTCTAGTGCTTTCACTGCGAAATTCAGGAAATATGATGAGGCCTAATTGGCCGAAACTAGCTAGTCCGGTCCAGAAAAATCGTGTGCACTTGTTCTGCGGCGTCTTGATCTGGGCCTCCGCTGTTTTCCAATTACCCGTTTTGGTGTTTCCAGTACAAAATGGGTAAAAGTGATGCACTGCAAATCGTTATCGTTTTGCCTTCTACTTATCATTACGTAAGACTCTGAAAGAGACATTTTTCGGATGATAAATAGTGATATTTTTGTTTTTCTGCTACAAACACAGATTGTGGATAATTCTTTACGATAAGATACCCGTGCTATATAATGCATTCTTGTGATATTATGCCATTGAGGCGGCTCGAACGAGTACCCACAACCTATGTGTTGGAGCGGAAATAAGAAAAATAACGTTTACCCCGTAAACCTCAGTTTCTCTTCACAAAATGTGGTAATGGGGGGGGGGGGGAGGGGTGTTCACGGACTTGCTCACGTTGTGTTAGAACTGCTTCAATGTGGCATTTATTAAATAAGCCCGGACATTACGAAAACACGACTATACTTTACATTGTAAACTTTACCATCGGAAAAAAATGGAAATTTTAAGATGAAAATTATAATTTTTTCTTACTTCTACTCAAAATATAGATTGTAGGTACTCGTTAGAACCGCCTCATCGAGGCGGTTCTAACGAGTACCCACACTCTATATTTTTTAGCAGAAATAAGACAATTAAAGGGTTGACCCCTGTAAACCCGTGTTTTACTATATAAAAGTGGGGTTCTGGGGTCAAATTATATAGGCGTTTTTAATGATGGAAATCAATACCGTTGTAAACCCCATTTTATATAGGGAAGGTAATGCATATACATTTTTTCACCTGTTACTTTTTTCTCAAAAAAAAATGTTATTGTTTCTCAAAAATAAATAAAAAGAACATAAAACATACCCATCTCCTACAATGACGCATTTAATTTGTTGTATTGGCATTGTCTCGCTATGCCCGAAGTGCGAGTTTTTTAATTTTTCCGACTCGTTCTTCAGCGAACCTATAGAACTGGAAGAAAGAAATAAATTTGAACCTCTGTCAAAGGAGAAAGGAGTTAAATCTCCGACTACTGACATGAGAAAGCCGAATTTTGTAAAAGGTTTGAAACTTTGCAGTATTAACATTAACGGTTTAAGAGGAAAGATACTTGAACTTTTAGCTTTCCTTGATACTCACCAACCACATATTGTGGCTATTCAGGAAACAAAGATTGACAGTTCAATTATGACTTCTGAGCTTTTCCCTGAAACTTGCGAATACAGTGTCTACAGAAAAGATAGAAACACTCATGGCGGCGGGGTGATGTTGCTCGTTCACAGAGATATCCCTCATATGCCATTCATGGAACTGGAAAACGATTCAGAATCTGTCTGGGTTAAGGTTTTTGCAAACAAAACTTCCCACTTTATTGCAAGTTGGTATCGACCACCTAACGACACTGTCGAAAACTTCCACTTATTTAAAGATCAGCTTGATCGCATTAAGTCTCAGAATAAGGGTAAAAAACTTCCTGCAGTACATGTCTTAGGCGACTTCAACTTCAGAGAGATTGTTTGGCCAGATAGGCTCAGCAAACAAGGCACAATGCTGAGTCCGTCAGAGGGACAGGTGTTGGTCGACATCATGAATGATCATGGCTTGGAACAGGTTGTTGACTTCCCTACTCGAGATAGAAACACTTTGGATTTGATTCTTACAACTTTGCCAGGACAGTTTGGGGATATTCAATCCCCGGACAAACTAAGTGATCATGATATTGTCTCTGGATTTTTGAAAATCTTCATACCACCTATAAAGAAACCTCGTAGAAAGGTGTACTTATATCAAAAGGGTGACTATGAAACTATGAGGAAGGATGCCCTAAAATTTGCAAGAGAGAAATACTTTAATGGTCATTCAGACGCTCGGTCTGTCCAGGAGAACTTTGATTTGATCAAGTCTTTCATTCAAGCTTCGTCCGAAAATCATATCCCCTCCAAAACTAGCAGGTCTGTATCTTCAATTCCTTGGATCACACCAGATATAAGAAGAAAAATTCGGAGGAGAAATAAGATTCATGCTAAGGCAAAAAAGTCGGGAAGTGGTAAACTCAGAGCAAAATTTGAAAACTTGAGACGAGAAATTAAAAATGACATCAAAAATCAGCATGATCAGTATGTAAATAACTTGGTAGGTGATGTAAAGGCGAATCCCAGAGACTTCTACAGATATATCAATAGCCAGAAGAAAGATAGGCAAGGTATCCCACCCCTTAATAAAAGAGGAGGGAACGGGGTCGCTGAATCGGACTCTGAAAGGGCAGAGGAATTGGTTGGTCAATTCAATGATGCATTTAATAAAACTGAGTTCAACGAGGTTCCATTGACTGGAAGATCGGCCCCTTTCATGGAAAATATTGTTGTATCCTCTGCGGGAGTGATCAAATTACTTAAAGGCTTGAACCCTTCTAAAGCTTTAGGGCCTGATGAGCTTCATCCTAGAGTCCTGAAGGAACTAGCAAACGAGTTAGGTCCAGTTTTTGCTCATCTTTTCCAACAATCTCTCGATACGGGTGAAATTCCCAAAGAATGGCTCCTAGCGAACATCTGTCCACTTTTCAAAAAAGGGGACAGGGCTCTTGCTCGTAATTATCGCCCGGTGTCACTGACATGTGTTCTATGTAAATTGCTTGAACACATAGTCTGCTCAAACATCATGGCCCACTTGGATGAACATAAACTTTTGTCAGACAGACAACATGCATTTAGGAAAAGGCATAGTTGCGAAACTCAGTTGAGCACGGTTATTAATGATTGGGCAAAAATCCTGGACAAAGGGGGGCAGGTGGACACATTTATTCTGGACTTTGAGAAGGCTTTTGACACCCCTCCTCATGAACTACTTAAATCCAAATTATTTGGTTATGGAATTGGTGGGAAGACTCTTAAATGGATAGATTCCTTCCTTTGCTACAGAAAACAGCGTGTTGTTGTTAATGGTGAATCTTCAGTATGGGCGCCAGTTTTGTCTGGAGTCCCACAAGGGACCGTTCTTGGTCCTCTATTGTTCTCCCTGTACATCAATGATATTTCCACTGATATTGACTCAGAAATAAGACTGTTCGCAGATGACTGTGTTTGTTACCGGGAAATTAGAGATACAGATGACTCACTGAAACTTCAGGCTGACATAGATAGATTAGGATGTTGGGCCAGAAAATGGGGCATGAGATTTCAACCAGTTAAATGCAATATTATGCAGATAACAAGGAAGAGATCTAATAAAGTTGAGGCTTCTTACACCTTAGAGGGAACGGTCCTCGAAAATGTGAATTCCATTAAATACCTTGGTGTGACAATCACTCACGATTTGAGATGGAATACACACATTAGCAATATGTGTACAAAGGCGAATAGAACACTTGGTTTCCTGAGGCGAAATCTTCATCAGTGTCCTCAGGATGTGAAAGAAACAGCATACAGGGGACTTGTTCGCCCAATCCTGGAATATGGTAGTTGCATCTGGGACCCAAGCGGAGTGGTCCTAAATGAAGAAATTGAAAAAGTTCAGAATAGAGCTGCTAGATTTGTAACTGGAAATTATTGCTTTGAAACTGGGAGCATGACTGGAATTCTAGGAAAATTAAGATGGGAGTCTCTCAAGAAAAGGAGAAGAGACAGTAGGCTCATACTCTTATACAAAGGTCTAAAGGGTGCTGCCAGCATTCCAACAGATGACCTTGTTCCCCCAGCTAGGCATTGTAGAAAACACCATTCAATGACGTTTCAGACCCTTACTGCAAGAACGGATATTTATAAAGAATCGTTTTTCCCCCGAACCATTAGAGATTGGAATGCCCTTCCCGATTCTATTATTTTGACGGCTGAAGGTGCTGAGGATTGTGTAGCTAAGTTTACATCTTTGGTTAGAGCTAGGGACTAACTTCCCATATCACAGGTCCTGGTGTATGAATGTCATTTGACGTGTCACCAGTAACAGTTCTGATTCTGATTCTGATCACTTATCATCTTTCAAAATGATAAACGGTGTCTCATACTTGGTTTTTATATCAGATAAACGTAAATAATTATGTCTAAATTTAGTAATTTTACTTTTCTAAATATAGAATAGTATCTAGGATGTTTACCTTCCGGCTTCCAGATCAGTAAATAATCTTTACATGTATTTTTGAGGGACATAAGTACGGAAGAGCTTTAGGGCCAGATACACATTTAATTCTTTTGATAGGCTAATCCCAATTCAGAGTAGAATGCAGATCACAGACCACAGAGCCAGCTTCGAGTTATTATGTCGAAATTTCGAGATACTAAGTCGAAATTTCGAGTTATTATGTCGAAATTTCGAGATCATAACTCGAAATTTCAAGTTATATTGTAATAAGTCGAAATTTCAAGATACTAACTCGAAATTTCGAGTAATATAGTCGAACTGTCGAGATGAGATAAGATAACAAATCGACATTTCTAGATACTAAGTCGAAATTTCGAGTTATTATGCTGAAATTTCGAGTCAATAAGTCTAAATTTCTAGATACTAAGTCGAAATTTCGAGTTCGTAAGGCGTAATATCGAGGTAGTAAGTCGAAATTTTTAGAAAATGTCGAATTTTCGAGTTTTCATATCGAAATTTCTAGCTAATATGTCGAAATGCGCTTTTAACCACTAGGCAACGGAGGCTCGCTTTGATGGGACATCAGCAAATAGTGTAGACCCAAATCGGACGATCTGACCCCGCATCTGACGCCGTAGAACGCGGCGTCTGATCCGGGTCTACACAGTTTGTACATACATTTTTATAGTCTTTACTACAAACACAACAAATCTGACACCCCTATTCTATTCTTAGAAATGGATCACTCCAAACTGATAAGGTGGAAAATTCGTCTTGAAACCTTTCAAATCGAATTGACAGCTGGCTGCCAGTTGCCAGTTGCCAATTCACGAGAATTTGCGAATCGGCATCTGGCTGCCGTTTGCCAGTTGCCTATTCAGTTGTTATGTTCTAAAACCCTATCAAATCGAATTGGCAGCTGGCTACCAGTTCACAGTTGCCAATTCACTAGAATTTGCGAATCGGCATCCAGAATGTGAAGTTAGCTGCCATTTACCAGTTGCCGATTGAATAGGCAAATGTCAACTGGCAACTGGCAGCCAACTTCACGGACATGTTTTGCAACATACATAGTAACAGGCAGGGTTTGCCGGTTGCCTATTCAGCTGTGATGATCTAAAACCGTCTCAAATCGAATTGGCAGCTAGTTGCCATTTCGCTAGAATTCGCGAATCGGCATCAGGCTGCCGTTTGCCAGTTGCCTATTCAGTTGTTATGCTCTAAAACTCTCTCAAATCGAATGAGCAGCTGGCTGTCAGTTGCCTATTCACTAGAATTTGCGAATTGGCATCCAGAATGTGAAGTTAGCTGCCATTTACCAGATGCCGATTGAATAGGCAAATGGCAATTGGCAACCGACAGCCAACTTCACGGACATGTTTTGCAATATACATAGAAACAGACAGGTATTTTTGTGGTAAGTGAAGGATATTTTTGTCAGTTCTGCATAAAACAAAAAAAAAACCTATGTAATGGGGATTCATTAGAACCGACTCGTCGAGACGGTTCAAATGAATACACACAACATAAGTGAATATAGAAAAAATAAGGCAAATTAGCCTGTAACCCATTTTGTACTGGAAACCCCAAAACAGGTACCCTGGCAAACAGTTTTGTCGTCCCCGTCAATACTGTAAAGGTCATTTTGGAGATGTTGCTTCCAATTTCGTGGGACTTTTACCCGACATTGGGATGAAATGACACCTCAAGTCCTGTCGCCCAATGAAACCAATAGGGTTTATAAGCATGGACAGTCCGACTCGCGCAGCGCTTTGCCTGGGCAGGCTTAGATCCTGCAAGCGGTTTACCAGTAGTCGTGTGCGGGTCGGTTTCAGCTCTGCGTGGAAGCATCATGCAGCCCATATATTTCTTCAAGCCCCGATGGGCGGGGGCCGCCTGGCAAACAGTGTAGGCCCAGACCAGACGCCACAAAATGCGGCGTCTGATCAGGGCCTTTACTGTTTGCTTAAAGTACAGTCATTTTCCAAATAAATTTTGAAGAAAACACAACCTGACACCCCTAAATTTTGAAATGAACTCCTGCTATATAGAAGGAGGAAGATCCCATTTGGTACAAAATGGGTTAATTATCACCAATTACCCATCTAATAGCTGTTGCTATGAGTTACATACCTTCAATTCTCCCATACGCACATGCGCAGTGTAAAATGTTTACTATAGTGTGTATGTGTGAGCGCGCACCTGTGTGTTGTAAATCCCATCAACATCTAAGGTCATAATGAGACGGGACTTCGGTTTAAATACTCATTTGAAAGTCTGAAGAAGCCCGAAATCAAACTCCCGTCTCCTGGTTTACTAGGACTACACCACCGAGACATCTTTGCCTAGGCTACATATTGAAACCATTCCATTCACACCATAGGGGCTTCTCCCAGAGGTAAGACTTTTCTCCATTAGAGTTTATGTGTGGGGAAAGGATTTGTGGTGGGGGTGAGATTCAAACTCTTTCCTTTACATCACAAAAACACGTCTATATATTTTTTGCTCCCTTAAATCCCACTTTTATATGGGGTAAAGCTGGGGTTTTCAGGGGTATACATGACTTTTCTTATTTTTCTGCTGAAAACAGAGATTGTGTGCACTCGTTAAACCGCCTCGTCTCGCTGGGGTGGTTTTAATGAGTATACACAGTCTATGTTTTGTGCAGAAATATAGAAAATGTCAGAATTTTTTTATCTGACAATGTTCGTTTTTGCTTTTGTTTTTGGCGGTAAAATTTACAATGTATTTGAATAGGCGCAAAATAATATCTATTTTCCTCCTGGCAATCGACTCGAAATAACAAAGTAGTCTTTAAACGGCCGTAAAACAAAAACAAAAAGCACCGGTATTTTTCCCCTATTTTTAGTTACAGATAGTAGGTTTCTATATTTAGTACTATTAATCCGGTATAAAGATGTTGCAGCAGCGAATACTGTTAATTCGTTTGATATATTGATTTGAATAAACAGATAAAAAGGATAATGTCTTGCAAAATTATCAAGAGTGTCGTTGTAGGCGATGGGTATGGTCATTTATATATTTTGATAGCCCATCGGGGCTTGGAGAAATAGACTGGGCTGCATGAGGCTTCCACGCAGAGCTGAAGCTAACCACACTAGTACTTGAGTACTGGTAAACCACTTAAGAGGTCTAAGCCTGCCCAGGTGAAGTGGTGCGAGTTGGACCGTCCATGCTTATAAACCCTATTGGTCTCATCGGGCGTCAGAGCTTGAGAAGTCATTTCGTCACAATTTCGGGTAAAAGTTCCACGAAATTGGAAGCAACGTCTCCAAAATGACCTAAATAGTGTTGATGGGGACGTTAAACCTAAAATCAAACAATAGTTTTGATAATACAATGACTCCAGAGAGATAACTGGGGTGGTGTGGGATTTTACTTATTTTAGCCTGAAAAGGTACGATGTGTTGACTCAGCATCTAGGCGAGGTGATTCTAATAAGTACATACAACATGTCTTGATTTTATACTGGATTTTTGTTTTGTTTTATTTATGAAATAGATCAGCTCCAACCGTGATTTGTTGAGTAATAAATCACAGTTTGGAGGTCAGTTGTAAAGTAGATCAAATCACGAGCGCGTAGCGCGCGTGATTTGTCTACTTACAACTGACCGACAGACTGTGATTTATTACTCAACAAATCACAAAACTAGAGCTGATCTATTTCGATTCTAACAGGCTGAAAATCGGCAATAATGTTGTTGCTTCCTTCAAAATCTCACAACTTTTCGCCATTGTTGAAAGAAATCCCGCTAAAATTGTCGACTAAACACATGCATTTATATCCTTTTCTAACGTTTTCGATGCGAGAAAATGACGTTACACCGTCTAACGTCAAGGAAATCGACTAGTGACGTAATAAATTGGGAGTTTTTAATGACGTCACCTATCACGCTCTTCTGAGCTGTGATTTGTTGCATAATAATTCTCAGTTCCTTTCCATTGCCTATATAGGCGCGCTGTGTTAGAATTGAGGTTTAACATCCCCATCAACACTGTATATGTCATTTTGGAGACGTTGCTTTCGATTTTGTGGGACTTTTACCCGACATTGAGTTGAAATGACATCCCAAGCCCTGTCGCCCAATGAATCGATAGGGTTTATAAGCATGAACGGTCCGACTCGCACCGCTTTGCCTGGGCAGGCTTAGATCCTCTAAGCGGTTTACCAGAACTCGTGTGCGGTTGGTTTCAGCTCTGCGTGGAAGCATCATGCAGCCCATCTATTTCTTCAAGCCCCGACAGGGGTGGGGGCATTTATTGTAATCGAAAGACCGAAAATATGCCCCTTATTTATCTCACCTATTTATTTGAATTAGTCACGTCCATTCTTGTAAAGGGTATTTACAGAATGGCAAACCGCGTTGATACAGATGAGATGTCTCATTATAAGCTGTCCCATTCTTATCTACATTATTTGTACATGTATATGCGCCAGTTAAAGACGCCGTATTCAACTGATGTGTTGCCCATATGTTCATGTATTCCATGCTTCTTAAGATATAGAGCAGCTTCATTTTATTGAAATGTTACTTTTTAAGCAATATTTAGTTTTCAAAGTTAATATTACTTACTCAAAGCACTGAAAGCACTGGTTGGTCGATTTATCTGAGTGTAGGCCTAGGCTGAGGAAACTGGGCCCAGTTGTTCAAAGCCTCGTTAGCTAAACGATCTCGTTAGTGGTCATATTGTTAACTGTTCTAGCAAGTTCAATATCTAAAATATTGGTATTTTTGTTGAAAAATGTGAGCAGCTTTTGTATTTGCAAAAGCTGCTCACTTTTTTTCAGCAAAAAATATTAGTATTTCCAGCATATTGAATGATGAAAGTTTTAACGATACGTTAGCTAAAGACGTCGTTAGTTTTGAACAACTGGCTCCTGGTCCTGAACGGGAATTTAGACAGTGATCCAGCGCACCCGAGCCGAGTCAATGTTATACAATAAGCATTCTTTTACACAGCGCACAGAGACAAGAAAAACCGTCACCTGGATTTCGTATAACTCAGTGATAGTCACGTAGACATCAACAATATAAAGCTTCTGTTCTTAGTATCTTTGGGTCGACTGACAACCCCACCCCCCCCCCCCCCCCCACACCCCAAAAAAATGTATGCCTAAGTTAAATGACAAAAGTTTAAAATATTATACAAAACACACTCATGACAGATAATGCTCTCTTTTGTGGCTTTGAAATTGCCAGTTTTCGGATCACATTTATTTTTATATTTATGAGTATTTTTTCTGTTTATAATGAAAACACAAATTATTAGTGCTCGTTAGAACCGCCTCAACGAGAACTCACGATCATTGTTTTGAGCAGAAGTAAGAAAAAATGATGTATACCCTATGTAACTCCTAATCTGTTCTATATAATATATGGTCATCACAATAACACGCCTATATAATTTTGATCCCCATAAACCCTACTTTTATACAGTAAAACTGAGGTTTACAGCGGAATAGGCCTACATTTTTCTTCTTATTTCTACTCAGAAACATGGACTGTCGGTACTCGTTAGAACCGCCTCGCCGAGGCGGTTCTAACGAGTTCAAACAATCTATGTTTTAAGAACCTCGAAAATATCAGAATTCATTTCTGAAAATTATCATTCTTTGGTTGTGAAATGTTCAATATTCATGTATTTGAATAGGCGTGTTTTCGTAATGTTTAAAATGGAGTTCATTTCTGGATGTTGAACAGATTTAGGAATGTGAAATTTAGTCATAATTGCGAGTGAAACAATTTCATAATTGAAGAACTTGGTTAATTTTTAAAGTGCATTGAGATTCTTTTGAAAATCAGCACGGGTACCTCTCATTTATCACGGTCAATATTTTAATTTAAAAAAAAAAACTGCAAAGGGAAATCTTTCTACTGATACTGCATTGGTCACATTTGGCCATTACCGCAGGTGTAGTACATTACATACACTCCAGGACTGCATGATAAAAGCCTACACAGTAATCATGTAATTACGGTAGGGATCTTTAACCTGCGCAGGGGATGGTTCTCCCTGCACAGGGGGCCTCCAGTTAACGTCCCGATCCGAAGGACGGTGCACTTTATGACATTCATCCCTGCAAATGATGCCAATGGAGCGTGTTCGGACACCGAAATTTTATCGCCGCTGCCGGGGATCGAACCCGGGACCTCTAGCATCAGAGACAAGTGCACTAACCACTGAGCTATCACGCTCCATGGGAAGTTAGTCCCTCTTACCAAAAAGGTAATCTAACACTATCCTCAGCACCTCCATATTTTTGGCACTGTATAGTTTGGGCTTAAATTAAAATTAGTGTCACAATGTCATTTTAATGAGGGAGTCTCCCTCCTGATGTATCACACATTTCTTCCTCTCATATATACTCGCTTCTCATGGTACCAAGTGTTACATGGTACCGGGGTAAACAATATTTTGCTGCATTTTGAATCTTGTACAATTCACATGGGCTTGATATCCTCACATAAATGAAGTAGGATATATATCTTTCCATTGATATATATATCATTACATTTCGTGATAAACATCTGGATAAATATCTAGAAAGTTAAAAAGCAAGTGAAATCTGATTTTTCGCATTTTCTCTCCACCCCCTGGTTCTTAAATTTGTCTTTTATTTATTTTTGAAATACCCTATGATTTTTCTTTTGTGGCATAAGTTTTTCTCGGGTATGTCTTATAAATTGAAACATGGAAGAACAATCCTGTTTGTTTCCGGTTGATATATACTGCCTTCTGCATGGGTATTCGTTCAGTATTGGAAATGAATTTTAGCCTCAAGTGCACAGGCAGTCTATGCATGTGTTCTTTAAATTACTTTAAATTTGACCCCAGTGTTTCTGTGCCCCAATGACACCTCTGAGTACAAGCTTAGAACGTAAAGTTAAATGATGAATCAAACTCGCTTGTCTTTCATACAACCCTCGTGATAAACTGTATCCCCTGTGTCTCAACTGTAGCTTACTTTATTGTACCATTTGCAGGATTAAAAGCAGTCAAAAATTATTTTATATATTTTTTTTCAGTTTTCCCTATTAGAAATACTAATGTTTATTGTTTTAAGTAATATGAAAAACCATTACTTGTATTTTAATTGAATCAGTTTTCTACATCTGTCACTTTTCTATTTGCCTTGGTACCATGGGAATGCCTGTTGGCGTTAGAAAATTCTGTCCGGGTACATATCTATCTATCTATCTATCTATCTATCTATCTATCTATCTATCTATCTATCTATCTCTATCTTTCAATACATCTTAACCTCCTTGGAGGACTTCAGATGGTGATTCCGGTAAAACCAAGAGCTAAAGGGGGTTAGTCGAACAAAAAAGGGGGGATAGAAAAGTGGGTGAAATGAGTTTGTACAGTGCGAGTGAGAGTGTTAGTATAGTTAAAAGATAAAAACAGTAACTGGCGTTTAAGGTAATGAGTGGAATACCTGGCAAACAGCTGTACTAAACTACAGTAGGGAGAACTGGTATGTGGGCTGGTAGGGCGTTCCAGTGGATGATTGTGCGGGGGAAAAATGTGTACTTATAGTAGTCCTTTAGAGTCGCGATCTGTCTGTATGCTAGAGAATGATTTCTTGCAGAGGAGCGGGTGTTCCGGATCAGGTAGTCAGTAGCAGGTATGGCAACAAGGTCATATGTGACCTTATATAGGAGGACCAGACGGCTGTCTATGCGCCGCTGGTCAAGGGTACGCCATTTGAGGTCATGAAGCATTTTGGTAACGCTAGACGGGTACTGATAGTCTCTGGTTGCCCATCTAGCAGCCCTACGCTGGACTGCTTCTAGTTTATAGATGTCAGAAGCAGTATGGGGGGGGGGGGGACCACACAGTAGAAGCATATTCTAACTGTGGGCGGACAAGGGTTTTGTAAGCAGTGGATTTCAGGTCCCTGTTGTGGACCCGAATATTCCGTTTTATAAATCCTAAAGTCTGATTGGCCTTTTTGCTGATATTGTTAATGTGGTCTGTCCATCTGAGGTCTTCCGAAATGGTGACCCCAAGGTATTTAGATGAGGGTACACTTTCAAGGATACAGCCATGCAGGTGATATACAGTTTCAAAGGGGTCTTTACGTCGGGTCACATGAATGACCTGGCATTTAGAGGGGTTAAAACTCATATCCCAGAGTTTTCCCCATGATTCAAGTGACTTAATGTCTTTTTGGAGGGTCTCAGAGTCATTTTTGGCATCAAGGGCTAGGTACATGGCTGTGTCATCGGCGAATAACCTTACTCTGGATCTAACCTGATCCGGTAGATCATTAATATAGGCTAAAAATAACATGGGTCCGAGAACCGAGCCCTGTGGGACACCTGAAGACACTGGAATGTTATCCGAGTTGGAGCCATTGAGTAAAACTGATTGAGTCCTGTTATCAAGAAAATCTTTTAACCAATTTAGAGTTGTCCCCCTTATTCCATAAAAGTGTAATTTCTGGAGAAGTTTTTCATGAGCCACTTTGTCAAAAGCCTTGCTAAAGTCAAGGAGGACAAGGTCTGTTTGCTTTCCTGATTGCATGTTTTTTGCGAGTTCGTCAATGAGCATAATAAGTTGTGTCTCACAGGATCTCCTATCTCTGAACCCATGTTGCAGTTCATACAGTATATTTAGATTGGTGAAATGTTTGGAAATGTTGGAGGCCACAACATGCTCAAGCACTTTGCAGAGGACACATGTTAGGGAAATTGGCCGGTAGTTGGCAGGGTCTGTTTTATCCCCTTTTTTGAAGATAGGGGATACATTAGCTTCTTTCCAAATGGATGGAAGCTTACCAGAATCTAAGGATCTCTGGTAAATCAATTGTAGGATGGGGGCAAGTTCTTTATGAAGGGTCTGAAGGACTACGGGTTTGAACTTATCAGGGCCTGCAGCCTTATGCGGGTTGAGACCTTGAAGCAGTTTTTCTATGCCTTTGGATGAAACATGTATATCAGGCATTTTGGGGTGTGGGCTGGGTGTGAAGCTGGGTTTCTTATTTGTTTCATATAAATTCTGGGGTCCTGTGTGTGGGTGGGGCGTGGAGCAAGGGTTCATACCAGAATCATATGCATCTTGGAGGGCCCTCTGCGCAAGTTGCCTGAGGCTTGTTGGGCTTTTAGGGCTAAAAACTGAGTTAAACTGCCCATTTAGGGCATTGGCCTTATCAAAGTCCATGGAGTAAGTTTTGTCATTGGCCTTCAGTGTTGTGATCCCACCAGAGTCCTGTTTTGAGTGTTTTAGAAGGGAGTACAACTTTTTGTCTGTCAGGTTTGTAAATACACGCTGAAGTATTGTGATCATTACTCCTTAATTGTAAGAAGAGACCCTATAGAAAATTAACATAAAATTATTTTAGTGCTGAATAGCTCTAACTGCGAAATATTTATACTGTAACATTAACTACCTTGGTACCATGGGAAGCCGGGCTACTGGGAGACTACACAATAATAACCAACAAGGAGTTACGTGTCTTTAAACACGGTCCGTTGCACTGGTAACCGATGGGTTTTACGGTGCATACATTTACCGGAAAGCACCAAAATACCGGAAAGCGAACCAAAATACCGGAAAGCACATTTTTTTTTTTTTTTTTTTGGTTTGGGTTTTACGGCCCTTTCAAGATTATTTCACTCATATCGA
The DNA here is from genome assembly GCA_963580285.1 of Lucinisca nassula. Taxonomy (NCBI): domain Eukaryota; kingdom Metazoa; phylum Mollusca; class Bivalvia; order Lucinida; family Lucinidae; genus Lucinisca; species Lucinisca nassula. The sequence goes on from OY757011.1 coordinate 120,463,890, forward strand.
GCCGATCGTTAATCAGAGGTGGGCGAAAACCGGAGTACCCGGAGAAAAACCACCTGACCTTCCGTTGCAGAACTTGGCGTCTCACACGTGGCCCGAGCGAGGCTCGAACCTACGGCGGTGAGAACCGGAAAGCACATATAAATACCAAAAAGCACTTATATATACTGGAAAACATACGAAAATTGTCTTCAAATGCAATATATAACATATCTGGAACAGCTATGGTTCCTCTCTGGTCCGCCCCCGCCCATCGGGGCTTGAAGAAATAGATGAGCTGCATGATGCTTCCACGCAGAGCTGAAACTGTCCGCACACTAGTACTGGTTTTAAACCGCTTAGAGGATCTAAGCCTGTCTAGGAACCGCGGTGCATGGCGGACCGTCCATGCTTACAAACCCTATTGGTTTGATTGAGCGACAGTGCTTGAGATGTCATTGCATCCCAATGTCGGGTAAAAGTCCCAAAAAATTGGAAGCAACGTCTCCAAAATGACCTATACTGTGTTGACGGGGACGTTAAACCTCAAATCAAACAAAACAAACAAATGGTTCCTCTCTGGACTTATAACTTGCGATTTTATTGCAATGGTAAGTATGCCCCACCCGATACATGTTCTATCTTTGGAAATAAAGGGAATATAGAAAGAGGTGGTTTTATTTTATTTATTTTTTTATTTAGGAGGAAATGTTATTTAAAGGTTTTTCTATTTTTAGCTCTGGTGGCCATTTTGTTTAACGGAGTGGATCGATTTAGGCAATTTTGAAAGAGGGTCAGTCAAGGAACATTCCTGTGAAATTATTTTCAAATAGGGCAATTTGCCTAGGAGGAGATGTCATTTAAAGGTTTTTCCATTTTTAGCTCTGGTGGCCATTTTGTTTAACTAAGCGGAACCATTAAGGCAATTTTGAAAGAGGGTCACTCAAGGAACATTCCTGTGAAATTATTGTCAAATCAGGCCATTTGCCTAGGAGGAAATGTCATTCAAAGGTTTTCTATTTTTAGCTCTGGCGGCCATTTTGTTTAACAGAGCAGAACAACACTCTCAAACGGTTGCAGCAGTATATGAAGATAGATATAGATAGCAGCGTGTAATTCTTGAAACTTGCGGGTCATTCTGTCAATACCCTAGGGGATTGGGGATAAATATTTAAGTTTTTAGGTAAAATTATCAATATAAATCTAATACATAGGCCTAAATTTCATTTTTAACATGTTCCTCCGCAGAAAAGCCCAAGTACAACGTGCTTTTTGGTATTTATATGTGCTTTCCGGTATTTTGGTTTGCTTTCCGGTATTTCGGTGCTTTCCGGTAAAGGTATGCACCCTTTGTTTTACTCTTGACAAAATACGAATACGAAACTTTATTTGCAAATCACATACATAACATACATGAAATGCGCCCATAAAAGGCAGAAGCATGAAAGAAAATAATAATAATAACAACAATAATAATAATAATAATAAAAATAAGGAAAAAAAAAAAAAAAAAAAAAAAATCACATACAAATTGTTGCAATGGACATAGATTGGTTCCCCTTCGTTATTACCTCCCCTTCGATACGCACATAACGATAGGTAGCGAGTAAATTGATTTGAGGTAGAGAATCCTACTCTTACCACTGCGCATGCCTACAAGAGCGCGTCTGTTATTTTAAAATACTGCAGTAGTGGCCAGCTGGCTGTGTATTACTCATTGTAAATTGTATCTGCGAGTGTTAAAAAGATACATAGTTCAAGCTAATGATAAGAATGTCACTTGTCTATGTAGAATAAATTATTATAAATTATTTCAGTATACTAAGTATCGGTCTTATTGTTTCATCAGGTATGACTGACTCAGCAGTTAACCTTGTTGAACTCGGGTATTTCCAATACCGCGTCATTGCTTATGCTATAAATAGACGTAATGGCTTCTGCTAGCTACCAATCGTTATGTTGTAGCCACCTAGCGGAGACATTTACGACAAGGGAACCAATCTACAATGGACACAATCGTACATTACGGAAATGAACGACTATGACCGACCGTTCAAGAAAATCGATGTTAAGTAGGTAGCACACCAGCAAATTGCCACCCCATGCGCCTGGACTCCTGTCTTAATTTGACATTATATATTTGATCCTCCGCTTCCCCTAAAGGATATATTTATATAAATATATACACATACATAAACGTACATGCACATGTATACATATCTATGCATATACATGAGTCCCAGACCATGCGGCAAGCAAAAGCTACAGCCACCATGCTACTCTGCATGTTGCAGACCATAGCAATACTAATATCAAACTGAAATTGCTCCGCACAGTACACGCCACAACTAAAAACCAACAGTCTCTAGTATTTTTTGCCTTGCATCGAATAGCACAGACAAAACTTTGTCCAATATACAAAACACTTTCTGGTCTTCACAACTAAAAATCCAAATTAATTTTTCTTTATCTTGCAATTTACTTACTTTAGGAAATAGGGAGTATATGTCATTTAAAAATGGCATCCTATACGTTGATAAAGAAGGACACTGAAATAAGAAGTGTATCTCATCTTCTATATTTTCATTGCACAATTTGCACAATCTTTTCGAAACAGAAATATTGTTGTAACGTCCTCGTTCTATTTCTAATTGATGATTACTAACCCTGAATTTACAAATGTTTTTCCTTTGGTTTTTACTGCCCCACAGAAGGTACTTTTCCATTTCAAAGTGCTGTTTAAAAAGACTATAAGTTCTGAGTTTGTTGCCCTGATCTTTATTGTGGGTGCTGTGAGTATAATTAATACGTTCTTTCCAAATTGTTCTATATTTCACCAAAAGAGCTCTTAACACTAGTCTGTATATATATTTACCCGAGGATGCATACAAATCTATGTCAATATGTAAATATTTCAAGACCGTTTTTAAGAAGTTGAACCAAGAATCTGTGCCTGATAAGCTAAGATTTTCAGAAAGAGTCAATGCTTCCTTTAGGAGAATATTATTGGATTTTCTGATGTGGTCAAAATATTTGAACATGTTAGGTAAAATTTCTAAAAGCATAGGAAAACGGCCTATTTCCCCTCTCACTGCTAATGTTGAGGTCTTAGGTCCAACACCAAGCAGATATTTGCAAAACTTCAAATGTAGTTTTTCTTGTGGTAATCTATCACACATGCTTAACAAATAATTATCAGATTTGGTTTCTATTTTACTAGAGGAAAGGCAGCCCCAGATTTCAGAGCCATATAGAAGTATTGGCTTAATTGTATGATCAAAAATATGAAGGCATGATTTGATTCCTGGAGGTTGGGGATAAAATGCTTTGGATAATTTAAATTGGGCTTTTAGTCCTTTATGATATAGAGCCAATTTGGCATCGCTGAAACTCCCAGAATTAGAAAACGTTACACCTAAATAAGTATAATTTTTCACACACTCAATGGGTGTATCTTTGAAATCTACATTAACATTTCTGTTTCTTGTGCCTGCACTAAACACTAATGACTTAGTTTTATTCAGATTAATTTCCATTCCCCATTCATCACAAAAAAGAGACAGTTTATTAAGCATGTTTTGCAGTCCATTTTTACTCGAAGAAAGGAGGATAAGATCATCAGCATAAAGCAAGCAATTAATATATATGTCAGATAACTTTACAGGGTCACAAGATGAATCAAAATACTTGGGAATATCATTTATAAATATATTAAATAAAGTAGGACTAAGATTGTCTCCTTGACGAACGCCTACCCTAGAGGGAAAAGTCTCTGTGCAGTAGTCGCCTACACGGACACTTAAGGTTGTTGAACTGTACATACTTCTAATAGTTTTATAAAATTTATCGCCAATGCCTAGTTTTTTTAGTTTATAGAACAATCCGTCATGCCATACGGTATCAAAAGCACGTTTAAAATCAACAAAACATGTATACAATGGCTGGGCTCCTTTACGAGTGTGTTTATCAACCAGATTCTTCAATACAAACATGTGATCGGTCGTCCTAGTTTCTTTAGTAAAACCTATTTGTTCTTTACATATAATATTATGTTTATGTAAGAAGTCAACTAGTCTATTGTTTAAAATTTTATTGAAAAGCTTTCCGATACAGCTGCTGATAGTTATGCCTCTGTAATTATTAGGGTCATTAAATGATCCTTTTTTATGTAAAGGGGTTATAATGCCTTTAGACCAGAGTGCTGGATAGCTACAATTAGACAGAACTAAGTTAAATAACTTATGAATTGCAGGTTGAAGATAAAACTGACCGTATTTCAACATTTCATTCAAAATTGAATCACACCCACTAGATTTTTTGTTTTTAAGATCTTTTATGCAGTTGTAAATTTCTTTTTCTGATATAATATAGTCAAGTTCATTAAAATTTGTAGTATCTTCCAATACTGATATTTGTTCTAAAATATTTGGAATGGGAGGTTTGTTTAATTGGTTTAAGGATTCAAAATGTTCTTGCCACTCATCACTGGGTATAGATGCACTTTTATTCTTACATTCATTATTCTTTAATTCATCTAGAAGCTTCCAATAAGCGGATGGATTATCATCCCTCATGGCATCTAATTGATTCAGGATATTTTGTTTGTATTGACGGCATTTTAATTTACGTAATTTTCTAAACTCTTTTAAAGCTTTATAAAATGAGGACCTCACAAAAGGATCATTACTGTATTGTTGAAAAAGTGTTTCTTTACGTAATAATTCTCTTCGCGCTTTTTGTAGAGAAAAATCATACCATTTCGGTTTTGTTTTGCATTTATTTTTCACAGGGCCTGTACCACGAGCTGCTTTTTTATTTTTTACTTTAAGTGATAGTGATGCAGCACTTGTAAGGATATCGCTAAAATCTAATGCGGCATCATTCACAGAAGAAGCTGTGTATGTAGAGGACACAAATTTATTTAGTCTTTCTTGTATTTCTTTAGAGTTCAAGGCTTCTTGAAATTTCGAAGGCGACTGGTCATCCCATTTAAATGCAAGTGGCAATGACTGTAATTCTTTTTTCTCTTTGTAAATTGGACAATTAATGTACAACTGAAAGGAGACCTGACAGTGATCAGACAAGTCAGGTTCAAATGTATGGACTTGAAAAGTGGGTATAATACTGAAAAGTTCTTCAGAGGTAATAACATAATCAATAACACTACTTCCTGAAGGTTGGTGTGACGTGTACTGTCCGAGGGAATCTCCCAATACTCTACCATTAAGAATTCTAAGACTAGATTGAATACAGAGATTCAGTAACTGTTTACCTCTATTATTAACAATATTATCATAACTGTATCTTCTTACTGGAATATCATCGCTTACATATGTATCAAAGAGAGGTATATGAATACTGTCATCTTGTGCGATAAAATCATACTCAACTCCCGTACGAGCATTGAAGTCACCTCCAATAATAATTTTACCTTTCTTTTGATATTTAATAATGTCTTTTTCTATAATATCGATCAGATCCAAGTCCTGGGATAGAGTATAAGAAGAATACTCAGGTGAAAAATATAGAAAACATATGTAAATATCTTCTCTCAAACCAAAGAATTCTTTACTTAGATGTAACCAAATGTAATCACTATTTTGGTGGTCTAAAAATTTAATACCTTTAACAATACTATGGCGGACAAAGATAGAGATACCACCTGATCTTTTTCTCGTATTTTTTGCCTTTGGCCTAAACAAATGAACAGCTTTATATTCTGGTAAAACAAGGGAGTTGTCTATATCACAGTGTGTTTCAAGTAAACAAACTATATCTTGTGAGGCTAGATGATTAATAAAGTTAGCGTCCAAGTACTTATTATACTGCTTGTGTTTATATCCATTGATATTCCAGCAAGAAATTTTCAAATCTGTTAGATATGACATAGACATGTCAAAATATACAAATTTATAATGAGCTCAAGATATCCGACGCTGAAATCACAGAATCTGCCAAAAAGAGACCAATGAATACCTGTATCCTCTACCTGAACTGAAGGCTCCACATAACCAGGGACATAACTACTGACAACCAGAAGTGATGCTACCCCAACATAATACCAGATGTGGCAGGATGATGACAGCAGACAACGTAGACTTGCTATCCTATAAATTATCCCATTGCCCTTCGGCACAGGCGTTTGCATTGTATACTACTCAGACCCCGCTAAGGATCACTCCCATACAAACTCCATAAGGCAATATTTTGAACGAATATATCTCATTAATTACTGCCCGGAATTTAAAATCCATTTTTCAATATACATTATAGAAATGAATGTAAAAAAAAAAAAATACTATTCTGTTCCTTACGCTATTCAGATTTCTGGGAAAATATTCACTTTTGCAATAAAGAGCCTTAAAAAAAAAAAAAAAAAAAAAAACAGTAAAAGTGCATCTACTACTCCCCCACTGTATTTTTGTTACTGCGAATTCTTGGGTTATCTGTTTTAAAAAGGAAAACATATTGCAATTTCTCAGATACATTTACTAATAATTGCCGAATGTAAAGATGTACATAAATTATAAAATCAATTTTCCTGTGAAGGGCTTGCACGTCTGCGAGAAAGTGATCCTTATCAAAACTCGAGCAGTATATATTTGTGAAAAGCGTAAGCGATTGAAAAATGTTACTAAAAATAACTAATCGCTTGAGGTGCTATAAAAAGACGACAGCCATTTTGGTCCAAGTTACTTTGCCCCACAAGTTCATTGCAGTTAAAACGACTGATTATTGCCTTTTCGAGCAACATTTTAATATAGGACAGAAGACAGAACTTATATAAAATGCAGGCTATCAAATGTGTAGTTGTTGGAGACGGGTAAGAAAGTTATTCAACTTTGAGATAAGCCCGTGTTGAAATTGTTTCCGGTTGTAGTTTGTGTACACTTTCACTTGTCCCGCTGTTTGGCAGATTTTGTTTGATTCGAGGTTTAACGTACCCGTATATACTGTATAGGTCATTTTGGAGACATTGCTGGCGTCACATTGCTTCCAGTTTTGTAGGACTTCTAACCATCACTGAGATGAAATGACAGCTCTCTCAAGCCATGTCGCCCAATGGAAGCAATAGGATTTATTAGCACTTTAGGGGCTCTTTTTACTGTCGCGATTGTGGCCACGACTCACAACGATTTTTTAAATCATGGTAAATTGGAACAATGTCGTAGAGAAGTCAGCAGAGATCTTTAGGAATCGTGGTTGATCGTGATAGTTTGGGAGTGACCGACACTGTTTTGGACATGTTTTGGAGCGCTTTGGTGCAGTGGTAGCGCATCGGATTTGTGATCGAGAGGTTCCGGGTTCGAGCCTCACGCTGACCAAAGTGTTGTGTCCTTGAGCAAGGCACTTCATCCACATTGCTTAAAAAATAAAATAATAAAAAAAAGTACTGGTTACCACCCAGGAAATCCTGCTCGTAATGCTCAGATGTGAGCGAGTAGCAGTAATAGGAGAAGAAAGAAAAAAAAACATTCGTGACGAGTGGGCATCATTTTTCAAATCATAGAGCGGTTGTAGAGAAATCGTAGCTCAGTTGTGAGCCATCGTCGTGGTAATCGTGAATAAACTTGACTGAATTCTACCACGATTGAGCTGCGATGAGACAAGATCATCTACGACGCCTATACGATTCCGTTGCGACTGCCGTACAATCTACTACGATATCACGACGACAGCTCAGGACAAGATTCACCAGGAATGCACTACGATTGAGGACGACGCTAGCACAATTTATCCCGACGCATTTGATGAACACTTTTATATACCCAGATCGTTATAATTCCTGACGAATCGGGAGAAGTCTTGGTTAATCGTGAGTAAATCATATCGAATCCCCCATGATCGTACTGAGTCTTTGATCATCGTGCCAATTAGGCCTTGGTTGTAGAGCAGTCTTGCAGGGATCGTGAGAAATTGTGTATGATCGTCTGATATCTTGAAGCAATCATGGAGCAGTGGTAGAAGAATCCTAGAGGATCCTTAGACATCGCGGTCGATCATGGCGGATCATTGTAAATCGGCTCCATTATCGTGCATCAATCCTGATTGTTGGTAGAAGTGTCGTAACAATGTCGTGAGTATTCGTAGGGTAGTGAAATCGGAACTGTGTATGCCCTGATTTGCAACGATTTTCATGGTCCCCATTGGACATGGACAGTCGTGGACAATCGTGGTCAAAGTCGTGACAGTGTAAGAGCCCTTTTACCGAAGACATTTTTGATAATGGTGGAATCATACACCTGGACCTACAGAGATGAAAAACTGCCATACTCACAGAACTGAAAACTTGTGGGTGAGGCCAAGCGTTTCCCCGCACAGCTTACAGTGATTTTTTTCACAAATTTTCAGCTATGAGTCCTGGGACTCATTCAACCAAAAAACTGCGTCGCAAAACTGAAAGTATGAGTCCCGATATTTGGAGGGAAAAATGGGAAGCTCAAAAAAAGATCGGTTCAGTATAGTTAAAAATAATGTGGTGATGAATGAATGTCTAGTATCTGTTATTTGCAATGAACATAATCAACCAAAGAAGTGCTTTGGTGCAGTGGTAGGGCATTGGATTAGTGATCAAGAGGTTGCAGGTTCAAGCCTCACGTTGACCAAAGTGTTGTGCCCTTGAGCAAGGCACTTCAGCCACATTGCTAAAAAAAAACAAAAAAAAAAACAGAAAGTACTGGTTACCACCCAGGAAATCCTGCTCCTAATGCTCAGATGTGAGCGAGTAGCAGTAATAGGAGGAAAAAAAAAATCATCAACTTGTGTTGTTTACTAGCCCAAAGAAATCCAGCTAAAGTGTACGTTTTTGTGTCTATTTTCCGAGTCCTTTTAGGAGGAATGATTTCTACTTTTGTTTTCGATAAATGCGCACCGCAACGCAACATGTGTGAAATTTACTTCATGCACAATGGAGGTAAAATCTCTGACGTTTCCTCCTGATTGGGACACCAGCTATCTAAGCAGGTGCTGACAAATCCATTGCCCGGCCACCCGGGACAAGTCCGAAATCGAGCCGAGCAGGTCCACTTTGACCTTACGACACCCGGTCGAGCAAGTGCAAAAAAATCGTCTACAACTGTTGGTCTTTTGAGTCCTTAAATACGGGAAAACTAGAGTAAGTAAACCACAATAATTGCTGCACTGTCCGGCTTTGTCGACACTTCAGAGACAAATCGTCTGTGTATTTATAACGGTTCAGTTATGACACTATTGTTAATCCCTTTCATATAATTGCCAAGTAAACATGATTGCCCTGCGGTGCGTGTCTTTCATTTCATCGATAAGCCAACTTGAACAAGGTGTGGAAATATGGTCATGTTATCTCTCTAATTTGCGTTTCTCCCCCTATGTATGCAAAATAAGAACAGACTTTTCTACTATCTCGTGAATGCTATGTTTTGGCGCAAAATAGCAGATGCTAGATGGGAAAAGTCCAACGCTGATGTTCGAGCTTCTGGGGATAATTCAGGAGCTGTGCAAAACCCTGTTTTCTATCCACCTCTATTCGCAACCGTTTCGCTATCCAGAAAATATTTTTACCGGGTCTAAACATTTTTTTTATGAAAGATATAGACATTAAAATAAAACAATGGCATGAAACACATGTGGGGTTGCTGGCATCGGATGACGTCTTTTACCGATCACATGCAGAAAATGGTATTGGTGGTTTGTGGGCGGCGATTTGGATGGCGGAAACTTTGATGTTTGCATTGAACTTGCTTGTGTGAAAGTTAGGGCTCGTTTTTGATGCAAGGGATCCTCGTCTTGTGGTTGGATCATTAAATTGTACCTGTATCAATTTTTTGGTGACTCGTTGGGCAGTTCTGTAAAAGTGGGGTATTTTATCACTTCCGCCGATATTTATAGCAGCGAAAACAAAATTTGGATTTTTCACCCACAATTTTTTTTTTGCGTTCGACGGGCGCACATATTTTATGATTGTGCGTCCTCAGTCCTATTTGTGCCTCCTGGGTGCAGGAGTGAAAAATCACTGAGCTTAAATTTTCTTTCTCTTTCTGCTGATACTGCGTCAGTCACATTTGATCATTACCACAGGTGTACATTACATACACTCCAGGACTGCAGGATAAAAGCCTACACAGTAATCATGTAATTACAGTAGGGATCTTCAACATCACCTGCACAGGGGATGGTTCTCCCTGCACAGGGGGCCTCTAGTTAATGTCCTGATCCGAAGGACGATGCATTTTATGGCATTCATCCCTGCAAATGATGTTAATGGAGCGTGTTCGGACACCTAAATTGTATCGCCGCTGCCGGGTATCAAACTCGGGACCTCTAGTATCAGAGGCAAGTGCACTAACCACTGAGCTATCACACTATTTTAATAGATGTAATAGACACATCCAAACACAATGTTAACACTCAATAATACTATCTGCAGGGACTTACCGATGGTGGCCAAAAAACGTCTTTTGCTGTTTGTCTCCATTGTAAATGCGATGTTATTTTCTGTAAACTTAAAATCGATCCTCATGATAGACAAGCCTGGCGACCTGGTGTAAGATCTGCCATGCGTGCAGCAAGCCAGCTACCTGGAAGGGGGCCCACTTATGTGGACGTTGCCCCTGTACCTGCACGTTAATAAAAAATCCATTGAATTTGCTGCTGATGATGATGATGATGAAACTTGTATTTTGTTTGGAAACAAAGCTACAAAATTGACCTTTAAACTTTTAAAATAGACATGTCTTATCCAGCACAGGGGCCAGTTTCAAGCTTTTTGAGTGGAAAGATATACTATCCTATAATAATATATTATCCTATATTATTAGGATAGTGTATCTTTCCTCTCAAAAAGCTTGAAACTGGCCCCTGTGTTATCTAGTAATTATTGGTTTCTAGAATATTTGAGGATAATTACCTGTTCAACTTAGGCAGGTAATGAGGCGGGATGGTCTTAATTATTTGTAATAAAAATGCGCAAAACAAATGACCAAAAATGCGGAAGATTGAGGAATAAAGTGTCGAATATATTTATCTACTCATTTAAAGTGTAATTCGATAAAGGAGCAGTCTCTATAAGGCTGTTTTCGTGGCCACAACCGATTTCCTTTAAACTTTGTAGCTTCAAATTGGTACATATTGACTGTCTAATGGTGAATTTTTAGACTCTTTGGTCCACTGGTTTTTGCTGTATACACTATTAAAGTGGGTGGGGTAATGTCACCCCATCAAGGGTATGCCAACAAAAATGCTATTATTTTTGTTCAAAGTGCATGACTGGAGGCGATGTTTGCCATATGCTTACTACCCTTTTAGGCATAACAGGTGGTGATAACAGTCTAATAAATATCAATCAAGAGAAGAGTTTATACGCACTTGTAAGTTGTACCCAAACAGGGTTTTCCCTGGCGCACAAATTTCTGCGTTTTGCCGCATTTTTGATGCAAATGTCCCGCATTTTGCCTTAGAGTGCGCCCTGATGGGCGCAATCTGACGCTTCTGAGTGTGATTCTGTTCAGTTCCAAATTCCATGTCAATAACCAACAACAGCATGCATTTGTGTTTACACAAATTAAAGTGTTCGACTCTTCCCGCCAAGCTATTTGGCGCCAAAACATAACCATTCACGAGATAGTAGAATAGTCCGTTTTTATTATACCATGCATCGACCGTAAGATTTAGCAACTTGTCTTAGGAGCAATTAAATCATTTTCACATTGATTGTGGATTAAATTATTGATTGGGGAATAAACGCAAATTAGAGACATAACTTGACCATATTTTCACACCTTATCAACACGCACCGCAGGGTGGCAATTATATGACAGGGATTAACAATAGTGTCATAATTGAACCGTTATAAATCATCAAACAGTTTAAATCCGAATCGGACGTCTGCGGCGTCTTTCTGCGGTGTATGATCTGAGACAGCACTGTTTGCCGATGTCCACGAAAAAGGGCCGCTGGGCATGTATTGGTTAATAAATAAATAGCAAGGGTGAACAGGTATAGTTTTTTCAACATTTTAATGCAAAATAATGCTTTCTGGTGATACTCGCACGCACGTGGATTTTCCCGCCTTTTGAAGACCGTTCCGTTGTTTGTTACAAAAACTGGCCAAATTCTTACTTTTCTCACTTTCGCACCCACCAAAATTTCAGCAAATGTTTCATGCGGTTAATACAACAGAATAATAGTTTTTCCCCATATTTTGGCTGAAAAAAGGGGATGTGGGTAGTACGCAAATGCAGGTAATACACGCCCGAATACGGTGGATAGATTTGTACTCCTGGCTTCGTTGGGACGATAAATTGTGCGGGATGACGTGTCATGTATGTTGCCACACAGGGCAAAGCAACCCATTTACAACAGGTTGTATTAACTTCAGGACCTCAACCCTTTCTAGACATGAAAATTCCAAGTCTCATCGTGTATAATCAGGTTGGTTTTGCATTGGCTCATCAACAACATGGAATTAAAAATGGAATTGGAACACTCCAAGCAACATTTAATAAACAGTTTACATCAAAACAGGAGAAGGGATAAAAATATCTGACATGTCCCCCAAAATTTTCATGTGTCCCCTAAAATGAAATTTAAGGGGGACAAATGTCCCCCAAATAAAAACTTTGAGGGAAAACCCTGCCCAAATATCAGTAATTTTTATTCCCCAACTTTACGAAAAACCACAACACCTTTACAGTTTTCAGCTTATTTCAAAGATCTTTCATAAATATAATGTTGATGTAATAGTTATTCTAGGTATATGTCAGAATTATTGTTAGTCATAAAACTTAATGAGTTACCTGCCCCTGAAATTGGATTTTACCCATTTTTTTTTAAATCGGAATGCATTTATCCGTTTGTAGTACTCACAATTCCTTTGGACGTGAATAAACCGATTCCATGCAAATATAATTAAATAGATGTGGACAAGGAAGTCATTTAAAAGTGCATGCTAGTATTTCTTTTTTTTTTTAGGAGGTGGGGGGGGGGGGGGGTATTTATGAACTCTTAATTTCCAGGTGCAAATGGAACATTTGTCAACTGTCAAACATTTTTGACCACCAAAGCAGGCTTGCTCATGTTGTGGAACCTCATTCTAGACTGATACTGTGCTTAAATATAAGCCTGTATGGTCTCACGGCATGTTTAAGAATTTGTTAATTTACTGATCTTCCTCTGAATCGCTAGATGTACTCCATGTGTTACTAGCAGCATCATAAACAAAATCAATATGTTCCCGGCTTGGTTTTGCTTCACTATTTTCTGTTTTGTTCCGGTAATATCCCAAATACCAGAGAACAGAAGCCCCACATGCGCAACATCCCACGGTACGAGCTCCACTTCTGCACCCACAATACCATCCAGTGATTGGGTTCAGTCCTTGTGTATATTCAACCCACATGTTATATGTTTTATTAGACGTGTGGCGAGAACGTATCTGTGCTTTGAGAACACCATCTTTTTCTTTGTGTGCCATTATCTCATATGATTCATTGTCGTAAAAATGTTCATCTGTGTAGGATTTGGCTTGTTTCAGCTTGTAAATACCCAGTTTCAAATCCCTGAGTTCATCCATAGTCATCTCTGGGAAATTCTCAAGTTTCTCATCTTCGATCTTTTTACAAATAACCCCTTTTTTATCACAGCCATTTTTTTGTCGCGCCTGCTATTAGCATGGCGCGATATAGGCACGCGGTTTTTCGTCCGTCCGTTCGTTCGTCCGTTTGTCAAGGCGTCAACATTTGCGACCACCCTAGCGTTCACACAGAACTATAAGAGCTTCATTAATGATACTTGGTACAAAGTTGTATCTGGGGATGACAACTTACATGCAAACATCCATATTTGACCTTGACCTACATTTCATGGTTCACTGACTTTGTAAAACATTGCGACCACCCTAGTTTTCGCCCTAATGGTCAAGTTTATTTCTCAAGAACTATAAGAGCTTTATTAATGATACTTGGTACAAACTTGTATCTGGGGATGGTAACTTAAATTCAAGCATCCATATTTAACCTTGACCTCTATATTTCATGGTTCACTGACTTTGTAAAATATTGCGACCACCCTAGCGTTCACCCTAATGGTCAAGTTTATTTCTCAAGATTTATAAGAGCTTCATTAATGACATTTGGTGCAAACTTGAATCTGGGGATGGCAACTTAAATGCAAGCATCCATTTTTGACCTTGACCTAAATTTCATGGTTCACTGACTTTGTAAAATATTGTGACCACCCTAGCGTTCACCGTAACTTGGTTAAGTTCATTTCTCAAGAATTATTAGAGCTTCATTAATGATACTTAGTACAAGCTTGCATTTAAGAATGGGATCTTTTGAGCAAGCATCTATGTTTGACCTTGACCTACATATCATGGTTCGATGACTTTGCACCCCCCACAGGCGCGACATAGCCTTCGGCGGAATTCTTGTTACAACCTTATCCTGCAGCTTATTTGGAGTTTTTGCTAGGGCCATCATTCTTCTAGCAATTACTTTGCCTGAATCTTTGCTTGTTACCAAAGGTGGTCTAAATGCATTGCACAATGAGCAAACAATCCTTAAATAGTCGCCAACATATGGTATTTGACTATTGGGCATTGTGTTGCTAAGGGCTTTCCACTTTTTAATTCTCCCATTAGCTGATTCGACAACCCATCTGTCCTTTGTAACTAGCCTTTACTCATTCGCCTCTTCAGTCGTATGTTGCTTCTGAGATTTGTTTAGGAAGTAAGACATATGAGAATTGATTCCAAATTCCTTTAGTATATCTATAGCATCCCTGAAGCCGCGGTCTACAACGAGAACATCATCTTCTTCAAACCAGTCAGTAATATTTACTGCATTAGTCTTTAACATGTGTTCGGTAATCTTAGCATCTGTGTATTTCCCATCTGCAAGATATGGTCCCATCACAGTCAAAATGTAACCATCAGTGGCCACAAGCATCATAGGTTTCAGCAAAGGCTGTCCTTTATGTACGGAATAAGATCTTCTCTGAAATGAGTAGTTTCCACTCTTCTGAATATATATGTATGTTCCATCAGCCACTGCGATTGCAACATCAGAATTTGAACCCCCAAATACACACCGTACAACCGGCTGCGTCGAAGACAGATTACTGTCTCTAAGACAGATCGCGGAAAACGTTCAATAGAAAGGGTAGGTGAAGTTTTTTGTTTGTATAAATCGCGAAGGCAATCTGTTGACTTTTGCTGCTATTGGAGAAGAAACTAAATGCCTGGAGATACCGCAGCAAAATTCTGACTATATTTCAAAGCCAGATTAGGCTTTTCCAGTTCGTTGAAAAATATTTTCATCGAAAATTTTATGAATTTTTGTTTTCGGCGTCAAGTGTACGTCTACGGAACAAAATATGTTACATTCACTTACTCATGCTAAAACTACGATTATTCAGCAGCATTTCTGCCAAATTGGACCGTATAACTCGGTTAAATAAACAAACTACGCCCCACTAAAGAGACCAGTGTCCAAAAATGCTGTCTCTGACTACAGATTGTTTTTTATACGACTGTCCACAAACACAGATCAGAGATTTCGATGGCTAACATTGATGACAGATCAGAATTTCGTTAACATCTTCAATAAAGACGAATTCTGGATGACTTAACACCGGCAACTTCGGTGGAAGCTATTTCATGCCAGCTCCAGGACATTACTTTTAAAAATTCTGCAATTGAGTAACATAGAGGCTGCTCTATAAGCATTTATATTTCCTGTCAACACACAAACTGTGCAGTCAGTAGAAGCCTCCGTGGTGTAGTGGTTATGCTACTTCCCTTGTAAACCAGGATTCGCGGGATCGATCCCGAGCTTCTCCAGACTTTCGGATGTGTCTTTAAACCGAGGTCCCGTCTCCTTAGGTGACCTTAGCTGTTAGCGAGACGTACAACTCTCTCTCTCTCTCTTTCTCTCTCACTCTCTTGTGCAATCAGTAAACATCTGAGGCGTTATTTGTTTAATTTTCTTCTGCCTGTACTTACCTAGATGTTACACGGCTCAGCGATTTCTGTGTTGTAATTTGTTTGTTTATAACAACACTACGCTGATTGAACCTTTAACATGAACTGTAAACCTGTAAACAGTCAACTGAACAGGAATTCAGATCCCAAAATTCAAGCTCCAAACTGTCCTAAAAGTCTATGGAGGTGAATGATTGATTTGATTTGAGGTTTAATGCCCCCATCAACACTGTAAAGGTCATTTTGGAGACGTTGCTTCCAATCTTGTGGGACTTTTACCCGACATTGAGATGGAATGACATCTCAAGCCCTGTCGCCCGAAGAAATCAATAGGGTTAATTGGCATGGACGGTCCGCCTCGCACCGCGGTTCCTGGACAGGCTTAGATCCTCTAAGCGGTTTACCAGTACTAGTGCGCGGGCCGGATTCAGCTGTACGTGGAAGCATCATGCAGCCCATATATTTCTTCAAGCCCCTATGGGCGGGACGACACTCTGTGTTGTAATTAGTTATGAATTCGATATTGAAAGTAAACAGCTGACGTTCGTGCGAATATCTGGTTGTGCCATTTTTTTACCATCAAACGCCATGTATTTTTATTGCACGAACAAGGTTGCACAATGCAATAATGAACCTTAAATAGGTCGTTATGCAAACGGTGCAGAGGCGAGCATGAACAACACGATGGTACGTGCGTCTGTTTTAACAAATTCAGTACCAGAAACCCCTAAAGAGGTACCTTTGCAAACAGTGCAGGCCCAGATCAGACACTTCAGAATGCAAACGGTGCAGAGGCGACCATGTACAACAAGATTGTATGTGCGTCTGTGTTAACCAATTCAGTACCAGAAACCCCTAAAGAGGTACCTTTGCAAACAGTGCAGGCCCAGATCAGACACTTCAGAATGCGGTAATGCGGCGTCTGATCAGGGCCTACACTGTTTTTAAAAAAGCTGAACCATTTTCTGAATAAATTTTGAAAAAAACACAGCCTGACACCCCTAACTATCGAAACGGACTCCTGCCATATATAAGGTGGAAGATTCCATTTGGTACATAAAGGGTAACTTTACTTCACTCGGCGCTGCTTGTGGGTTATTTTCCCGTACAAGACAAGAGCCATAATCTGAGTAACACTGAGGCTGTGGTTCTCATCACGTTAAGTCCGTGTAATGAACACCCCTCTACAACTTGCTTATTTAGAGAAAACCTTTGTTTACAGGGGGACACATTATTTTTCTTATTTTTGTTTAAAGACATAGGTTTTGGGTTCTCGTCATACCTTCTCAATGCAACAGTCCTCACGAGCACCCTCAACATATGTTTAGAGTATTGAAAAGAAAAATATCACACTTTTTCACCAGAATATACCGTTTTGGAGGTATGAAAGAAAGCACTATATCACATAGCTGTGTTATAGTAATGTGATCTGTTTGTGTAGCTTTGCAGTTTAGTTTAGCACTTGAATGTGAAGTGCTCCATGTTAGTGTGGCTGAATCAAATAATGTACTACTTTCCTCAACATTTGGCATTAGGACTTTTGTTTTACGCTTCACTAAAATGAAAAAGTAAACTCTACAAGTTGGTCCGTGTTTGAATGGAAAAACTTCTTTAGTATGATTAAACATGATGATAGTAATAGGTTTTGGTTTGTTTGATTTGAGGTTTAACGTCCCCTTCAACACTGTATAGGTCATTTTGGAGACGTTGCTTCCAGTCTTGTGGGACTTTTACCCGACATTGAGATGAAATGACATCTCAAGTCCTGTCGCCCAATGAAATCAATTGGGTTTATGAGCATGGACGGTCCGATTTGCACCGATTTGCCTGGGCAGGCTTAGATCCTCAAAGCGGTTTACCAGTACTCGTGTGCGGTCGGTTTCAGCTCTGCATGGAAGCATTATGCAACCCATTTATTTCTTCGAGCCCCGGATGGGCAGGGGCACTTAAGCGTTCATGCGTGTGTGCGCGCGCGTGTGTGCATGCGTGTGTATGTTCAACCAACAGCGAATGTCATACGGTTTAAAGACTCAGCCGAAAGTGTGGACATAAAGAAAACACGCCTATAAAAATACAAGATAACCCACAAGCGGCGCCGAGTGTATTAAAGTTAACCCTTTTTGTACCAAATGGAATCTTCCACCTTATATATGGCAGGAGTCCATTTCGATATTTGGGGGTGTCAGGCTGTGTTTTCTTATAATTTACTCAGAAAATGGTTCAGCTTTTTACAAACAGTGTAGGTCCTGATCAGACGTCGCATTACCGCATTCTGAAGTGTCTGATCTGGGTCTGCACTGTTTGCAAAGGTACCTCTTTAGGGGTTTCTGGTACTGAATTGGTTAATACAGACGCACGTACCATCTTGTTGTACATGGTCGCCTCTGCACCGTTTGCATAACGACCTATTTCAGGTTCATTATTGCATTGTGCAACCTTGTTCGTGCAATAAAAATACATGGCGTTTGATGGTAAAAAAATGGCACAACCAGATATTCGCACGAACGTCAGCTGTTTACTTTCAATATCGAATTCCTAACTAATTACAACACAGAAATCGCTGAGTCTGTGACATCTAGGAAAGAAAAAGCACAAGCAGAAGAAAATTAAACAAATAACGCCTCAGATGTTTACTGATTGCACAAGAGAGTGAGAGAGAAAGAGCGAGAGAGTTGTACGTCTCACTAACAGCTAAGGTCACCTTAGGAGACGGGACCTCGGTTTAAAGACACATCCGAAAGTCTGGAGAAGCCCGGGATCGATCCCGCGAATCCTGGTTTACAAGGGAAGTAGCATAACCACTACACCACGGAGGCTTCTACTGATTGCACAATCTGTGTGTTGACAGGAAATATTAATGATTATAGAGCAGTCTCTATGTTACTCAATTGCAGCATTAATACAAGTAATGCCCTGGAGCTGGCATGAAATAGCTTCCACCGAAGTTGCCGGTGTTAAGTCATCCAGAATTCGTCTTTATTGAAGATGTAACCGAAATTCTGATCTGTCATCTATGTTAGCCTTCGAAATCTCTGATCTGTGTTTGTGGACAGTCGTATAAAAAACAATCTGTAGTCAGAGACAGCATTTTTTCGGACACCTGGTCTCTTTAGTGGGGCGTAGTTTGTTTATTTAACCGAGTTATACGGTCCAATTTGGCAGAAATGCTGCTGAATAATCGTAGTTTTAGCATGAGTAAGTGAATGTAACATATTTTGTTCCGTAGACGTACACTTGACGCCGAAAACAAAAATTCATAAAATTTACAATGAAAATATTTTTCAACGAACTGGAAAAGCCTTATCTGGCTTTGAAATATAGTCAGAATTTTGCTGCGGTATCTCCAGGCATTTAGTTTCTTCTCCAATAGCAGCAAAAGTCAACAGATTGCCTTCTCGATTTATACAAACAAAAAAACTTCACCTACCCTTTCTATGGAACGTTTTCCGCGATCTGTCTTAGAGACAGTAATCTGTCTTCGACGCAGCCGGTTGTACGGTGTGAAATAGGACATTTGCAAAAGTTGATGTATGATTCAGGGATGTTAGAAAAATACTAAAGGGTTATGAAATCAATTCTCATATGCTTCACTTCCTAACCAAATCTCAGAAGCAATATACGACTGAAGAGGCGAATGATTCAAGGCAGGGTACAAAGTGAGATAGGTTGTCGAATCAGCTAATGGGAGAATTACAAAGTGGAAGGCCTTAGTAACAAAATATCCAATAGTAAAATACCATATGTTGGCGACTATGTAAGAATTGTTTGCTCGTTTTGCAATGTGTTTAGCCCACAAGGACTGAACCCAATCACTGGATGGTACTGTTGGTGAAGAAGTGGTGCTTGTACCGTGGGATGCTGTGCTCATGTGCTTGCTAGCATGCACTATTAAATCAAATGACTTCTTTGTCCACATCTATTTAATTATATTTTCATGGAATCAGTTTATTCACTTCCAAATGAAGTTGTGAGTACTACAAACCGATAAATGGACTCTGATTTTTTTAAAAAAATGGGTAAAATCCAATTTCAGGGGCAGGTAACTCATTAAGTTTTATAATTAACAATAATTCTGACATATACCTAGAATGACTATTACATAAACATTATATTTATGGAAGATCTTTGAAATAAGTTGAAAACTGTAAAGGTGTTGTGGTTTTTCGTAAAGTTGGGGAATAAAAATTACTAATGTTTGGGTACAACATACAAGCGCGTATAAACTCTTCTCTTGTTTGGTATTTATTAGACTGTTATCACCGCCTGTTATGCCTAAAAGGGTAGTAAGCATACGGCAAACATCGCCTCCAGTCATGCACTTTGAACAAAAATAATAGCATTTTTGTTGGTATACCCTTGATGGGGATACATTACCCCATCCACTTTAATAGTGTATACAGTAAAAACCAGTGAACCAAAGAGTCTAAAAATTCACCATTAGACAGCCAATATGTACCAATTTGAACCTACAAAGTTTAAAGGAAATCGGTTGTGGCCATGAAAATGGCCTTATAGAGACTGCTCCTTTTCTGTAACAGGCAACTAATATATGCCCGTAATATTAAACCTATTTACAATGTGTTTATATGGAACCAGCGGCGTTTTGCCAACCATGAAAGCTCATTATCAAAAGGTAAAGTAAACAAGGTCAAGTGTCAAAACATTGGATGCGTCTTTACTTGCGCCACCATTATACCTGTGCCTTTATTTAAATTAGTTTATTAACCCCGCGAAGCGGAGCGGGGATTATAGGAATGGCCTTCGTCTGTCCATCTGTCTGTCCATAACACTTTCTTGTCCGCACCATATCCCTTTGATAGATTTTCATTAAACTTTTGTCAATTATTCGTCTCAGTGAGCTGGTGTGCAGAACCCATAAATGAACCATGCCGACCCAAGGTCACGGCTGAAGGTCACGACTCACAAGTTTGAAACTTAGAATGTTTTGTCTGTTCCATACCGGTATCTCCTTTACCCTTGGAGGTCAAATATTCTTCTCAGTGAGCTGATGTGCAGAACCCATAAATGAACCATGCCGACTCAAGTTGAAGGTCACATTTAAAGGTCACGAGTTTAAAACTTTGAATTTCTGTCCATTCCGTATCTCCTTTACCCCTCAAAGGATTTTCATTAAACTTTGGTCAATTATTCCCCTCAGTGAGCTCATGTGCAGAGCCCATTTATGAATGATGTCCGTCCGTCATCTGTCTGTCCATAACACTTTCTTGTCTGCTTCATATCTCCTGAACACTTTGATAGATTTTCATTAAAAATCTGTGGCTGTTTCTTGGACTTTCTTATTATCATTGACAGAGTGTTTGAGTTTTCCACTCAAGGCTTTGCAAGCTTTGCAAATAAGTAATTTTAACTGTATGCATGAAGTGCATGTATTTCATTACGCTAACATGCTTGTTGAGACGCGATGACAGAATGAACATGTTCATGATATAAATGGACTGTATATAAAGCAGACTAAGGACCTGCTGGACTGAGGGCTAATGACAAAAAATACACTTTGAGGAATTTCTTTCATGTGGTTATTCTAAAGGTCATTTCATTAAAATGTTACTGTAATCATGAGGTGCAGACAAAGATTGTACACTAAAGATTCCCGACACTTCAAGATAAACTGCAATTTCGAAACCCCTTAGAATCGTCTCTGACAATAGCCATTTTCTATTATATACTGGTGTTTATTCAGGTTTCATGATATACATGTAGTTGCAGGTGCCTCTGACAATGTGACATATTTTTTTTTGTAAATTCTTATGTAAAGGCATACTTGGCAAAATGTTGTTGAAGCCCGGGCTTCCACCTGGTTATGCGCCTGATATTGAAAGGGCAATTGAAAGTGTCAACATTATTCTAACATTTCAATTTGTATGGTTTGTCAGTCCGATACAACAGAAAAAGACGCCAATAGGCATATGCAAAAAGAAATCAAGGAATTTAAGTCTTTAGAACATAAATTGTGTGTACTCATTGAAGCTGAAATACTGATGAGGTCTTAATTGTCAGAAACTCACTCGTCTGGCCCAGAGGCCCAGAAAAGCTTGTACAATCCATATTCTTCAGTTCTGTGGTGAGTCACCCTCCATACAACGTGTTAAAAACATGAATGTGAAAAAACCTGGACTCAAGTGTTTTTTGGTGAGAATGAGGGACTAACTTCTCGTATCATAGGTTTTGGAGTATGAATGCAGAAGATTCAGCCACTTGCCCTACAGTCCACAGCCTCTTGGAAATGGCTCGGAATTTCAATATTGCCGATATAAACATTTTTCTGGGCAAGTGATTTTATGTTTAGGTAAGTAGTACTGTCATGATAAGCACATAAAGCGGGAAATGACTGAATTTTTATCAACCCATTTCCTGCTGAACAGACAACCCCTACCTTTGCAGATACTGTAGATCCAGATCAGATTGCTTCTGATCAGGATCTACACTGTTTGTCATATATTATTATATAGACATATTATATCAAGTAATTTGATTGGTTGCTAGTTAAAAATGGATGTGGTAAAATGAATTTGTTCAGCAGGTTAAGGGCTAATTTTTACCTGCATACCTATTTCTATTCCAGAGCTGTGGGTAAAACATGTCTACTTATCAGCTACACAACAAATGCCTTCCCAGGGGAATATATACCTACAGTGTAAGTACATTTAAGCCAGCTACAGTTATGTTCCTAAGTATTGATACACATAGGCCTAAACAAACAATGCAGACCTGGATCAGACTGCTTTTGAAGGAGAAGTCTGATCAAGGTCTACACCATTTAGGCTCCTTGCAGGATTGTGAAACAAATTTGTTAAAATTTGAGAACTACAGCAAGCCCTCAAGGTGTCAGAATTTTTATGGTAACCATACAGTTTGTGACTAAACATGCCAAACAAATATTTGGTTCTCCCTAAGAAGTTGGATCAAAATACACTACAGCTTCTTTGTGCTTCAAAGCAGGAGCCAGGCTAGTTAAACAAATTATTACATCTAAACCGCGACCCCCACCCACCGGGGCTTGAAGAAATAGATGGGCTGCATTATGCCTCTAGGCAGAGCTGAAATCGACCACACACGAGTACTGATACACCGCTTAGAGGATCTAAGCCTGCCTAGGCAAAGCAGTGCGAGTTGGACCGTCTATGCTTATAAACCCTATTGATTTTATGGGCGGCAGGGCTTGAGATGTCATTTTCATCTCAATATCCGGTAAAAGTCCCACAAAATTGGAAGCAACATCTCCGAAATGACCTATACAGTGTTAATGGGGACGTTAAACCTCAAATCAAACGAACAAACATCTATTAAATGAATAAATGTATACATTATATAGAAAAAATAAATGATTAATCATAATTTTCCAATATAATCTATACAGTTATGGGATCCATCTTTTCAACATGGTTTATCCAAAACCATGTTATTACAATCAGTGTTATAAAGATGCTGTGGTGCATTGTTTTACTTTGGTACCTGTATATGCATGTTGAAATACCATTCTGATACTACTTAGTAAAGAGGATGATAGTATTTGTTTCCCAACACTTTACCATTAATTTTGCTGCTTAGTATTTAATATGTGCATGTAAAAAAGGGCCTCTCTCCACTCCACTTATTCCCAAGAAACAAGTATTATGGACATTTGTTAGAATCCCCTCAATGTGATTCTAACAAATATCCATAAGATTTGTTTTTGGAGTAACTCTTGAATATCACCAGGCAAAGGTTACATGTATTATGTGTCACTGGGGCTTCCGACTGATATTGGCTTACAGCTGGACAAGGCCAGCTGTCCTTGCAGCAGCTTGACGCCTATGACCTATAAAGAGGGTTGACGCGTCGTTAAACACGAAATCATCATCATCATCATCTGTCCTTGCAGCAGGTAAGGTTAGAGTGGGAATGTTGTCATTTCTTCTGTATCTACACTGACATTCATTTTCCTCTTTCTCCCCTGTCTCATTTTCATCTGTTCTGCTATCTCTTCTATCTCTTTCTCATCCTTCTCTAGGAGGCAACACAAAATGAGCCACAAGAGTTGATGTGTCATTTAACCCCCAAAAAACAATCAATCTTTAATATCTCCTCCCATCTTGTGCCATTGAAGGATTCATTCCATTGAAATTGCCATTTTACAAAAAGTTTTGTCATTACCATAATGATACTAAGTATTGGGACAGACAGGCCTAAACAAACAGTGAAGACCCAGATCAGACTGCTCCTGAAGGAGCAGTCTGATCAGGGTCTACACTCTTTGCCATTCCATATGCACATTTGGACTCCTTGCTGGATCGTGAATCAAAGTTTTTGCCCCCGCCCATAGGGGCTTGAAGAAATATATGGGCTGCACGATGCTTCCATGCAGAGCTGAATCCGGCCCGCACACTAGTACTGGTAAACCGCTTAGAGGATCTAAGCCTGTCCAGGAACCGCGGTGCGAGGCGGACCGTCCAAGCTAATAAACTCTATTGGTTTCATTGGGCGACAGGGCTTGAATTGTCATTTCATCTCAATGTCGGGAAAAGTCCCACAAAATTGGAAGCAAAGTCTCCAAAATGACCTTTACAGTGTTGACAGGGACGTTAAACCTCAAATCAAACAAACAAACAAACAAAAGCTTTAGGAGAATTACAGCAAGTCATCAAGGTGTCCGATATTTTATCAAATGTTATCAAATGTCGGTATAAAGAGGGTTATTTGCATTGTTTTGTTCTGACAGACAACTGGCACAGTACTTACATGTACAAAGGAAATATTAATAAATTTGTGTTTCTGATTGAAATCAGGAGTTACCAGTGTTTGGGTGTCACGGGTTTCAAAAGTTTCCATTATGTAAAAATGAAACCAACGTTAAATACGAAACCCCAAAATCAGATACTGGCAAAAACCCCAGGCCCATTGACTGACCAGATGCTGCAGAATGTGGTGTCTGATTAGGGCCCCCAAGTGTTTGCAAAAAGTTCAGTCATTTGTGAATAAATTTGTTAAAAAAAAAACAACTCAACATTCTCAACTTGGCGTCCATATACAGTAGAACTTCGGTGGCTCGAACACCGATTGCTCGTTTGCCATGGATGAGTCAAACCCATTCTTGAGCCCCTGGTGAAATCCTCTACATAAGAAATAGTGGGAGACAATTAAGGAGATTTTAGTCTTTTATCTTGCAAATGTATGCTGTGTGTACTCATTAGAATCGCCTCAATGAGGCGATTCTAATGAGTACACACAGCATACATATTCATCATAGACCACCGAAAAGATGTCTAAAAGTATCTCGTTATGCCTCTTGGCAGTAACCCTCAGTGGCTCGAACTACCCATGTCTCGAACATATTTTCGAGGTCCCAAAGGTGTTTGAGCCATTGAAGTTCAACTGTATTCTTGTTTCTTTAGTAATATGACAAGTAAAGCTTGTTCAAAGTCTCTCAGAGGAGTAGAATAGATGTACCGTAATGGTCCTAAGTATTGGGACTGATAGGCCTAAGCAAACAGTGCAGACCCAGATCAGAATGCTGAAGGAGCATTCGTCGGTTTGTGAAACTTCAACATTCCCAAATGGCAAAGTTTAGTAATGTCCCTACATAGCCTTTGACAGAATACTTTAAACTGTGTTATAGCTATTTGAAATCATTTTCTGTTTTATCTTTATGTTTGAGGGGTCCATCTTTTAACCATGTTATATCCAAAATCATGTTGTAAGGAACAGTGTTATAGTTTGTGGATGGGCCGTTTTATGTGAATTTGTGAAGAATTTGGCAATTTTCAGAAAGGTCAAATCAAATCGCCACTCTTAACATGTGTGGAAAGAAATGGTCAGTGAGTGAGTGTTTTGAGTTTTAAGTGACAGTCCCACCAACAGCTAAGGTCATACAGAGATGGAACTTGGTTTAAAGACTGATGCATAAGTCTGGAGAAGCCTGGGATCAAACCCAGGACCCCTGGTTTAATAGCTGAGTAGCATATCCACTGTACAATGGAGGCTTCTAGAAATGGTCAGATGTATAAGATCCTGTTTATCATATACATGTACATGAAGCAAGTTTTTCCTTGCCTGTTGCTCAAAGTCCAAGTACTAACTTAAACAAAAACTATTAACCTTTATCCTGCTGATCACGACAACACCTTCTTTTGCAAACAGTGTCTGATCAGGTTCTACACTGTTTGACATTCAGTTTGTGAATTTGTAGGAATAAATTTCATTGAGTAATCTGATTGGTTCAAAGTCAGAAATTAATATTCAGATGGATAAGGGCTAAAGGGGAGTGGATACACCTTTGGAGGAGGTAACTCATTCAACAATATACATGTACATGTAGTTTTGTCACCCCATCCACATCCCGCGGTTAGAGGGGATATCCACATACTGTTTTCCTTATTTCTGCGAGAAAACGTATGTGGTGGGTATTCATTAGAAGCACCCCAAATACCCGCAACATGTTTTCATGTAGAAGTAAGAAAAATATCAGTACTTTTTGGATGAAAAAGTGCCTTTTCTGGAGCTATGCTGTCAAAAGAAATCTACTCTTAAATGATCGAAATTGCTTTTCTTGAAAAAGAGGACCCTTTTTAAAGGGCCTTAGATAACAGAAGAGCTAACAGGATGTCATCTTAATTGTCTCCCTTGAGGAAAAAGGCAGAAAACGTGTGATGTATTGCTTCCCCTTAGAGTGTCACAGATTGCATGACTTTTCACAGCATTAGTAACAAGTCATTACAATAACACATCCGTGTGACACATCTCCAAAATGGTTACCTTTCTGATGAAAATCCATGATATTTTTCTTACTTATACTGCAAACAAAGGTTGTGGGTGTTAGTTAGAACTGCCTCATTGAGGCGGTTCTAATGAGTACCTACAACCTTTTTCTTGGAGCAAAAATAAGGAAAAAATATATACCCACATAAACCCCACTTTTGTCTAGAGAAAGTGGGATTTAGGGGGGTCTTCATTTCACAGACTTGTTCATGTGATGTGATGAATACCAAGGGCCAGTTTATCAAAGGATCACTAGCCTATTGAGCTTGTTAGAAGTCAAATCATTAACCCTTGTCCTGCTGAATATTCATATATGCCACACCCACTACCGATTATCAACCAATCAGATTACTTGATGCAAATTATTGCAACAAATTCACAATCTGAATGGCAAACAATGTAGATCCTGATCAGATGGCTTCATCAGAAGCCATCTGATCTGGATCTACATTGTTTCAAAGATAAGGCATATCCGGGATTAGCAGGACAAGGGTTAAATATTCAGGTACGTACAACATATAATGTAGTTTTTTTGTTTTTTTTTGCTGACAAAATGTTTGCAGCTTTTGCAACAGCTTTTTTGTGTTCCAGATTTGATAATTATTCAGCTAATGTGATGGCTGATGGTAAACCAATCAATCTAGGACTGTGGGATACTGCTGGTCAGGAAGATTATGACAGACTTAGACCACTTTCTTATCCACAAACGGTAAGTTACAATGACTTTGTCAGTGTTAGCTCACCTGCACCAAAGGCTCATGGGTAAGCTTATGGTATGCCAGTGCTCCGGCGTCCACAATTTCAAATAAGTATGTTTCTGATACCCCACGGCCAATCTTGACAAAATTTCATGTGAACCATTATCAGGCAGGATTTTAGGGCTGATCAGATTGGAATTCTGGCTGTCATGGCTCCCATAGACTTATAATCGGAAAAGCTTCAAAATTCTTCACTGACACCACAAGACCCAGAACTAAGATCCTTAGTATGGAGCAACAGCAAGTTGTCCCGTGCATAAATCTAGCCAATCATGCCCTTCGGGTCCAAAGTGGCCATCCCAGGGCTTATCAGCTCCCACAAACTTACAATGGAAAAAAGCATTAAAAATCTTCTGAAACCATAAGGCCTAGAGCTTAGGTATTTAGTATGTAGCAACATCTAGTGGTCAACTAAATAAATCATGCCAATCATGCCCCTGGGGTCCAAATTGGCCACGCACTGGGGCATATCAGTTCCCATAGACTTACCATAAAAATTCGGCTATAAAAAGGAAATTTTTACCCCCAAAATGTGTACAATTTTTTAGACCTGTCTAATAGACGAGGTCTAGGACTTCTTTCCAAGTTTCCTGCGGTCTTATTGTGAGTTGTTAAGCATAACAATGATTGTTCTTGGTCCCCAAACAGTTAAGAGTAGGTTTGATACGATCTACATTGGTATAATTTGGGTGAAAAATCATGTGCAAAATTATGTAACATCTGAATATTGATCTTAACCCTTATCTTGCTGAATATTCATTTAAGCCACACCCATTTCTGTATATCAACCAATCAAATTATTTGTTGTTATTTATTGCTACAAATTCATAAACTGAATGCCAAACAGTGTAGATCCAGATCAGATGGCTTCTGAAGAAGCCATCTGATCTTGATCTACACTGTTTCCAAAGATAGGGGTTGTCGTAAACAGCAGGATAAGAGTTAAATATTGGTCTTACAAAAGCTGAAAATTGAGTACTAGTGTTTATTTAATTCAAGGCATCTATTTACTGTATAACCCTCTAGTCGATATTGGATTTGAGTTTCCCACAAAAAATTACAAAAAAAAGGATGTAAAACTCGCTTAATTTGCACTAAAACAGTGTTTTTGTGTGTGGCAGCAGAGACAAATCTTTGAGATCTTATGTTTTTCGTCAGTTTGACTTGTCTCCCTTTGAAATCTAAAAATGAATGCATGGTATAAAATCATTTGCTAATGCAAACATGGAACCACTGGAAAATTTTCGCTACATTAGTATTCATGACCTCATTATCATTAAACAATGAAAATAAGCTTGTGCTTATTGGCACCATTGAAAAAGCATGGGAATATATCCGCAAGTAAACAGGACCTTAAGGATTTACACTTAAATGATATAAAAAGTTCTGTTCTCATGGTCTTTTAGTTTCTTTTACCTATGTGTTGATCATTATTTAATTTTCGACCACGCCCCCACACATCATTTTATAGACCCCTAGTTACCCAACCCCATGTGGTTACGGAACAGTAGTTACCTACCTCACATAATTTTTTGTGTGGATTAAGTGCAGTTGTCCTCAGAGAATCACTTGCATAACTGAATTATCATGTCACGCTTTCGAGTTTTCGATAGAACATGTTGATTTGGCACATTCTAGCCATTATCAAGCAGTAGCAGAGGGTCCCAACAGAAAAGCCAAAATGGCTTATCTCTATTTGGAAAAATCTTCTTCTATTAAACCATAAGGCCTAGAGCTTAGATATTTAGTATGTAGCAAAGTCTAGTGGTCAACTACGTAAATCCTGCCAATCATGCCCCTTAGGTCAAAATTTGTCACGCCCTGGGGTTTTTCAGTTCCCATAGACTTATAATGAGGAAAACTTCAAAAATCTGAAACCATAAGGCTTAGAGCTTAGATATGAGGTTTGAAGCAATGCCAAGTGGTCCTCTACATAAATCCTGTCAATCACTGACTGGGCCATTCAGCTCCAAATAAACAATCCCGAGACAGGTCAGTCAGCAGTCTTAGGACATAATGTGGAGGTTAATGATGAAATCTTTTCTTCCCCTTATGCTGGTTCAAGAACGGCAGTTGTAAGTTACTGGTGTAAGAATGTGCACTGAACTGGTTAGGTCTAATCCTGCCCAAGAAAAGTACAGTCAGGTCTAACCCATTGTATGCAGGAAACCACTAAATGGGTACCTTGGCAAACAGGTAGGCCCAGATCAGAAGAATGTGGCATCTGGTCAGGGCCTGCACTAGGTATTTGCTAACACAATTTTCGGTCAAAAATAGAATAAGAATGAAAAAAATATGCCTACCACCACTTATATAACAAATGGACTTGTCCAGCATATGGCAATGGAAAAGTTCACTGGTATACAATAGGTTTATGGCTCAAACTACAATATCTTGTTTACCACGGCTTGGTCATTTTGGTCAAACCTGTTCTTGTGTCCCTGGGAAGTTGGGCGACAGGGATTGAGTCATTAATTTCCCAAATGAGAGCAAACGTATGGTAAGGGTTTCATCTCTGTAGTGTGTCCATTTTCATGTTAGACTAAGTATCAGCTCAAAATATTGTATGTGAATGTGAAACAGTGTGTTAATCTTAAGCGAAATGGATACAGCACAAAATAAAAGGAGATACATCATTTACCAAAAATCAACCCCAGGTCAACCAATATGGGTCTTCTCTTAAAGGAAAGAACTTGTCACAGAGGAGAAAATCATATCCTTTAGAGGACATTTTGATTCTCGTTTTGTCGCATTTTAATTCACTTATTGCAGCGCCTACTTTAGGCAGGAGGTGATATAGGATATAGATAATAGGAATCTGGTTTTCTGTCCGTTTGTCAAAAATGTTAAAGTCCACACAGCCTTTACATACATGTAGCCTTGGGTGGAATTCTTTTTTAAGAGTGGCTTATTTTACGGGAAAGTAAACAATTTTCCAAGTCTAGGAGTTGTCTCCCTTGTAAGAATTGCAAAACGAAGTATGTCTGGGCCCAGTTCTTCAAAACATTGTTATCTTAACGAGCTCGTTATTGGTCAAATTATTAACTTTTCTAGTCAGTTTAATGTTCAAAATTTTGTTATTTTTGCTGAAAAAACAAAAGCTGCTCACATTTTTTTTTCAGCAAAATATTAGATATTTGCGACATGAAATGATCCAAGTTTTAACAATTCATTAACGTCATTAGTTTTGAACAACTGGCCCCAGGTGCACAAAAAATAAGTCCTAAAAAGTTGTCTCCCCTGTACCATTTAAATACCTGTCACGATACCACAGCTGATGCATGTTTCTTTTTTTTCAGGATGTGTTTCTTATATGCTTCTCCCTAATCAGTCCCGCTAGTTTTGAAAATGTTCGTGCTAAGGTAAGTTCTCGTTTAAATATTTTCTGGTGAAAAACTGGTGCTGTACTGATTATCTGCTTATATATGCCACCAACTCACTATAACACGGTTTTGGATATAACACAGTTTCGAGATAGATCCCAAAAATGTGTAGATTATATAGAAGAATGACCAAAATGACCATTTTTCTATATAATCTACACATTTTTGTTTGGATATAACACGGTTGTTTAACTAACACTGTTTCTGCTTTGGATGCCAGCAATAGGGTTATAAAGAGGCTGGGGTGTATAATCATGCTCAGGAAGTAAACTGACTGGCTCAGTATGACCTTAAGTGTTGACTGGGCCATTAAACTACAGAACAAATGAAAAATTTGTTGAAACATGCAAATGAATGACATCATTCTAGCTCGAGATATGGAGTGGTAATTCAGGTGATTTATGATTATCTTTTTGTGAGTGTTTGAGTATACGTCTCACCAACAGCTAAGATCATACGGAGATGGGACTTCGGTTTAAAGACTCCTCCGAAAGTCTGGAGAAGCCCGGTTTTGATCCTGCTAACCCTGGTTTACAAGGCGACTAGCATAATCACTACATCACAGAGGCTTCTGATTATCTTTTTGTAAAGAAAAACATGATGTGGGTGCTCGATAGAATCGCCTCATTTAGGTGGTTCTAACAAGTATGGTACACACAACATGTGTTTCAAGCTAGGAAAAATGATAATTATCCCTTAATTTTCCTTGTAGCTCCTCCTTACCTGGAGCTATGAGCTGTGAAGAAATCTGACTGCCATGTACAGTTAGTCGTTATCCTGCAAGCTACTGAATGCCTTGACCAGATATTTGTTAAAACTGCAAAGGCTGCAATGTCACAGTGAGATTTTTTTACAGTCAAACTTCAATGGCTCGAACACCTTTGGGACCTCGAAAATCTGTTCGAGACAGGGGTAGTTCGAGCCACTGAGGCTTACTGCCACGAGGCATAACGAGATACTTTTAGACATCTTTTAGGTGTTCTATAATGAAAATGTATGCTGTGTGTACTCATTATAATCGCCTCATCGAGGCGATTCTAATGAGTACACACAGCATACATTTGCAAGATAAAAGACTAAAATCTCCTTAATTATCCCCCACTATTTCTTATGGTGAGAATTTCGCTACGGGCTCAAGAATGGGTTCGACACATCCATGGTAAACGAGCCATCGATGTGCGAGCCATCGAAGTTCTACTGTATTTTACTTGATTCTTTGCCGATTGACTTCACGTGATAAGAACACTTTTACAACCAAGCTGGCTAATTTGTAGAAATTACAATGAACACACGAAATGTATGCATGTTAGAGAATGACTTTTGCTGGGCCGATGCACAACAAAACCTGAAAGAAGATCTTTGTGGCCAGCTCAGACTCATACCAGGCTGCACCTCTGTACAGCTTGATCAGAGGTTTTGCTACTGTAAAAACCACAAAAATTCGGACACCTGGGGCCATTTGTTCAAAGCATTGTTAGCTTAACGAGCTCGTTAGTGGTCATATTGTTAACTGTTCTAGCAAGTACAATACCGGTATTTTAAATTTTGGTATTTTTGCTGAAAAAATGATCCGCAAAAGCTGCTCAAATTTTTTCAGAAAAATTTCAGCATATTTGCCATATTTAATGATCAAAGTTTTAACGATACGTTAACTAAAGGCGTCGTTAGTTTTGAACAACTGGCCCCAGGAGGACTTACTGTCATTCTCCTGAAATCTTAACAAATTTGTTCCATGGTCCAGCAAAGATTCCAAAACATGCAGACTGAATGGCAAACAGTGAAGACCCTGATCAGACTGCTCAGGAGCAGTCTGATCTTGGTCTGTACTACTAGTGCAAGCCTGTCTGTCCCAATACATAGGATCATTACGGTATTTTTGAATGAACCCTCTTTTGCCTCTAGGTCATCTAAAGAGCAACATGTTCTTTTGACTATCACTTTATATGAAAACCAGTTAATGGTTATTTATAGAAAATAGCTGTGTAATTCTTATCAGTATGAGGTCTATAGAATCTGGACTGGAAACATGGGTTGAGCTTGGGAAACAGTGTAGACCCAGATCAGAGACCACATAATGTTGGGTCTCATGTTTGATCTCTGCAGGGTCAAGTAAACATTGTTTTATGGAAGTTGATTATGAAATGCATGCATTTTCTATGGTCCTTCTCTCCCTTTCGCTGATTTTAAGAAATGCTGTAGTCAGTTTCTGGTGAAAGAATGTGCACTGTTCTGGTTTAAGGCTTTAGGTATAAACCTGCCATGGTAAAAAGATATATTTTTTTTTATCAACTGACTGGTTTGGCATTATCTGTATTGTATTGACTGGACTGTCAAAGGTCCAAAACAAAAACTGACAAGGAAGGTGGGACAGGATTGAGAAAAGCAAAAAGGAGCCAAAGGTAAAAAAAAAAAAAAAAAAAAAAACCTCTTGTTTAAAACCCAGTGCCTGCAAAATAATCAAGTAAATTAATCAGCCTTTATGAATTTACATGTAATAAAAAAAAGTATCACCCTAAGGTGGTATCCTGTTTGTGCCATTTCTTTTTATTGGCTATTTCATGACATGTAAACAAATGTTCAAGCACATATAAATATATCATAGGTTTGGATGCAGGCAAGGCCTTAATTTATTTACTCCAAGACAGTTATGATTTTAAAAAAAATTGTTGTTAGAAACACATGTGGAGGGTACTTGACAAGTACCCACAACATATATTTTTTTGCAAATTCTTCTAAATTATATTTCTGCAGGGAAAATAACAAATAGTCTATGAATTAAAAATCACTCTTTTTCAAATTTTCAGCCCTTGGCCTTCTTCAGGAATCTATTAATTCGTCGAACAACTAAGTGACATCCATCTTGTGATGCTGACAGGAAGAAAGTAATCACTTTCTTCCTGTCAGCATCACAAGATGGATGTCACTTAGTTGTTCGACGAATTAATAGATTCCTGAAGAAGGCCAAGGGCCGAAAATTTGAAAAAGAGTGATTTTTAATTCATAGACTATATTTTTTTGGACAAACAAGATAAAATATCTAAAACTTACTATATCCCTATTACTTCTTATTTGGACCTGTGCATCCTGTTCACTTGTCATTTCTCATTTTCTTTTACACAGTGGTTCCCTGAAGTGAGTCATCATTGTCCTAACACACCCATCATACTAGTTGGGACCAAGTTAGATCTGAGGGAGGACCGGGAAACAGTGGAGAAACTACGGGAAAAGAAACTCGCCCCTCTGACGTATCCTCAGGGTCTAGCCATGGCCAAGGAAATAGGTGCTGTAAAATACTTGGAATGTTCTGCTCTGACACAGAAGGGGTTAAAGACTGTATTTGATGAGGCAATTAGAGCAGTATTGTGTCCAAAACCTAAGCCGAAGAAGAAGAAGTGCAAGGTTTTATAAGCCCTTGATCATCGTTTATGATGTCTTTCTCGTAACTTTCGTATTGGTTAATGTTCATCATTCTTTCGCCACCCTAAATATCTGGACACTCACAGAAATGCCCTAGCCAACAGTGTAGAACATGATCAATAAGCATTTTGATAATGGTCTGTTCTGTTTGATATGTGCCAGCAGATTGCTGATGCCAAAATGGTAATAAACCAAATTTTATGTTACGGATAGTTATGGTACTTTGTTAGCTGAGTGTCTTTAATATTTAGAGTTATAGCAGTATTTTAAAGGCACTGTTGACAGCCAGGGTTACAAACAATCACAACTGAACATTGCATGGAAAATGCAGTCGAACTTTCACCTTGTCCGGCTGAATAATTGATTTTGCTAAACCCATTTCTGACTATCAACCAATCAAATTACTTGATATATTCTATTCATTTGAATAAAAAAACTGCTTGACAAACAGTGTGGATCCTGATCAGATGGCTTCTGAAGAAGCCATCTGATCTGGATCTACACTGCAAAGATGAGGGTTATCAAGTTCAGTAGGATAAAGGTTAAATGGCTTGAACACCTTAGGGACAACAAAATTTTAGACAGGGAGAACTCAAACCACTAAGAGTGAATAATAGCACCATGTCGGGAGTAATAGGTATACCTTTTTATTGCCCGCATCGAATGATACTTGGGGCACATATGTTTTAGGTTTTCTGTACATGCGTACTTATGCTTATCCATCAGTACAGGTGTGTGTGAGCGTATGTAGGTACGTGATCCTGTAACCTCGTGTTAACCCTTATCCCGCTGTTCACAATGACCCCTACCTTTGCAAACAGTGTAGATCCAGATCAGATGGCTTCTGAAGAAGCCATCTGATCTGGATCTACACTGTTTGTCATTCAGTTTGCCGATTTAAATGACTATTATATATCAAGCAATTTGATTGGTTGATTGTTAGAAATGGATGTGGCAAAATTAAATGTTCAGCAGGATTAGGGTTAAGGCATTTGTACCAGGCAGATCAAGCCTTGGCAGGGGCATGTTTGTCCTATTAACACATTTCTAGATGATTTTCTTTCTAATGTATGTTGTGTGTACTTAGTAGAATTGCCTCACCAAGGTGATTCTAATTTGTACAAGTAACATACTTTTCAAAATGAAATAAGACAGCTCTCCCATAATGAAACAAATTATGATTTTGGAAATTTTTCCAAGGGACTCAAGAATGAGTTCAAAACAGAGTGGTAACCAAGTCATTGTTGATCAAGCCATCAAAGATTTGCAGTATGTAATATGTCGTGGTAATGTGCATTTGTGATGAATTTTAATGGCTCCCTAGATTTCTTATTACGACATGAAGGGACATACTCTTTATTTTTATTATTTTTTTACCCATTTTGTACCAAATGGAATCTTCCTCTTTCATAAATATAGCACAAGTCCATTTCAAAATTTAGGGTCATCAGGTTGTCAAAATTTATTTGGAAAATGGCTGAACGTTTTTGCAAACAGTGTGGCCCTGATCAGATGCCGCATTTACTTATATATAGGTAGTTCATTTGACATATCCCAGAAAAGGGATAATTTATTTCTTATTTCATGTAGACACATGTACATAATGTTGTGTGTCCTTATTAGAATCTTCTTTCAAGGACCCACAACATAAATGTCTACATTAAATAAGGTAAATTATCCCTTTAAATAGCAACTCCTTATTAGAAAAATATGATTTTGATATAAGTCTGTGACAGTCTTACTTATAATATAATGTTATTAATCAAATAATTTCGTATTGGCCCAGTTACAGGTCCGAGGTCTGCTGTATTGGCACAAGGCCGAAGGCCGAGGCCAATACAGCTGACCGTGGACCTGTAACTGGGCCAATACGAAATTACTTGATTAATGACAATTTTATTAATTGACACAATTAAAAACATGATTTATGATTTTTGAATATTGGTTGACCTTGTGTAATATAGGATAATCAATTAATAACTAATAGAATAATAGCTGTCAGGAAAAGTGGGAGATTTTTCATGACTTTCAACAGTGTCTTTAAAATTAGACTCTGAGCCCAAGATAATGTTCAGTTTAAAGGGAAATAGGTCCACTGTCATAGGGGATTATTCTTACCTGGATGTTATTGT
Organism: Lucinisca nassula; assembly: GCA_963580285.1. NCBI lineage: Eukaryota > Metazoa > Mollusca > Bivalvia > Lucinida > Lucinidae > Lucinisca > Lucinisca nassula. The sequence goes on from OY757011.1 coordinate 120,500,269, forward strand.
GTCCATTTACAGCTGAAGCTACCCTTAAGGGGAATGGATACAACTGGCAGATTTTTTCTGCCATTCTTCAAAGGCAGACAACCTTCGGGAATTCCTGTTTGCTTTTCTATAAAGTCTGTCCCATGGGAAAGAGGGTCTACTCTTTAAGGAAAGAATTTGCTCCTTAAGGAGCAAATTCTTTCCTTTAAGAGTTGAAACCTATTGACATGGGAGACAAAAATACTTTTGCAGGAGTTACCTCCCCCTGAAGGTGTATCCATTCCCCTTAAGGGAAAGAATTTGCCAAGGTTGACTGCTTGTGTATAAACCTGGCCAGGTTATGTGACCACCTGGATATGACCTATTTAGGATTTTAACCCTTGTCTTGCTGTTCACAACAACCCCTATCTTTGCAAACATTGTAGATCCAGATCAGATGGCTTCTGATCAGGATCTACACTGTTTGGCATTCAGTTTATGAATTAGTAGCAATAAATTACATCAAGTAATTTGATTGGTTGATAGACAGAAATGGGTGTGGCTTAAATGAATATTCAGCAAGACAAGGGTTAATGGTAAGCATAGTTCTAGATAAGAAGTAAGGAGGATAATTTAGGAATAATTTTCCTTATCTCTTGTTAGAAACACATGTTGTGGGTACAGTACTAGTTAGAATCGCCTTGATGAGGCGATTCTAGCTTGTGTCAATGACATGGGTATGTGTATGTGGAGAAATAAGGAAAATTATCCCAGATACATGCTCAATACTCCCATCTAGAAATACCTATAAGTTCCGTACCTACCAGGTTGCCAAATTATTTTTTTTCGTGGAGATTGATCATGAAATCTTTTCTAGAGTCATTCTCTCCAATGTGTTGGTTAAAGAAGGGCATTTGTCAGTTTTGGCCTGAAGAATGTGCACTGTACTGGTTTATCACGAATGTTTCGGGCTGCAAGAGTTCTCTCTAAATCCAGATTTGGAGTAATTTACTCTAACTTTTCATTTTCGACTCCAACATTTTGGACGGTCTCAATAGAAAAGTATGGGTAAAACAATTATTTCTAGGGGACAGCTTTCAAAATCCTAGTGAGAACCCTGACCTGCTCATGAAAAACTGACTGTCCCAGTATAACCTAAATAGTGAAGTCTGGGCGCTTTAACTCTAAACAAACATCTATCTAGGGCTCTGCAAGTTGTATGGACAGTGTTATGGAAGCTAAGATCATTTTTAAAAAACATCAGAGGTCCAGATTATGGTTTGAAACTCAGAAAAAAATAATTTAAAGGTTTTGTCAAGGTAAAGAAATAAAAAGTCAAAAACCTTCAGGTACCGAATATGCTGTTATCTTCAGTGGGAAGGGAACTTTGTCAGGGTCTTGTTTACCCATTTAGTACCAGAAACCCAAAAAGGGGTATTTGGCAAACTGTGCAGGCCCAGATCAGACGCCGCAGAATGAGACGCCGTAGAATGCGGCGTCTGATCAGGGCCTACACTGTTTTCAAGTAGTTCAGCCATTTTCCTAATCAATTTTGAAGAAAACACAACCTGACATTCCTAAATTTTGAAATGGACTCCTGCCATATATAAGGAGGAAGATTCCATTTGGTACAAAAAGAGTTAAGGAAGTTGATACATCTGGCATATTTTCTTTCTTTTTTACAAGGGAGACAACTTTAAGGACTTCCTGTTTGCTCTCCTTTGCACCAAAACCATTTGAGGATTTGTATATCCAGGGCTCAGTTTTTAACCCTTTTTTGTACCAAATGGAATGTTCCTCTTTATATATAGCAACGAGTCCATTTCAAAATTTAGGGGTGTCCGGTTGTGTTTTCTTCAAAATTTATTTCGAAAATGCCTGAACCGTTTGCAAACAGTGTAGGCCCTAATCAGACTCCGCGTTCTGCCGCGTTTTGAATGATCAAAGTTTTAAACCTTATCCTGCTGCGCCTGGATATGCTTTGTCTTTCAAACAATGTAGATCAAGATCAAGAAACCATCTGATCTGGATCTACATTGTCATTCAGTTCGTGAATTTGTTGCAATAATTTGCATCAAGTAATCTGATTGGTTGATAATCAGTAGTGGGCGTGGCAGATTAAAATATTCAGCACAACAAGGGTTAACAATATGTAAAGTAACAATGTCGGTAGCTTTGAAAAACTGGCCGTAGATGTTTAAAGTAGACCCATTTAGTACCAGAAACCCCAAAATGGGTACCCTGGCAAACAGGGGATGCCCAGATCAGACGCCGCAGAATGCGGCGTCTGATCAGGACCAACACTAAATTTTGATAAAAACACAACCTGTCATCCCTAAATTTTGGAATGAACTCCTGCTATATATAAGGAGGAAGATTCCATTTGGAACAAAAAGGGTTAACAGTCTGAAACATAGAAAAAGACAGAAAAAAACTTTTATCTGGACCACTGATCCATTGTTAAGCTATCTTTGTTACAAGGATGAGAGAGGTTTATATGTTTTATAGTGTATAATTTGTTATAGGAACAAAGAAGAAGAATCAAATTCTGAGTAGATTTCTTCCTGTTTTGAACCTGTTGTGTTTGCCTTCTGATTTGCTTGTTTGTTTAACCCCATGATAATGTTGACATGTTACAGTGGGCATTGATTCTTAATGATCTTTTGTTGAATTGTATCGAGTAATGATGTCGTTAGTTAACATGTCCAGTATGGTAACATATTGGAACCTTTCGTATCTCAAACCAGATGAAAAATTATATACAGTGAAATCCCACTATTAAGACCACCTAAAATTCAGACTCATTCTGCTTTTATAAGCTCATTTTGAAGACTGCTCTTAACATTTCTTTGCATTTTCTGGCCACAGTGTACTATGGTCAGAGACCACCTTTGGGACTGTTCAAAAGTGGTCTTAAAGACAGTCCCAAAGGTGGTCTTAATAGCGGAATTCCACTGTATTTCTTATTTCTGCTTCAAACACAGAATGTAGGTGCTCATTAGATCTGCCTGTGAAGTGATACTAATGGGTATCCACAGTCTATGTTTTTTGGAGCAGAAATAAAGAAGAATAACATATACCCCTATAAACCCCAGTTGTCGGCATATTCAGCGAGGTTTATAGGCGTTTTTCATACACAGACTTGTAAGCATGATGCTTAAAATTTAAACCATTTTATATGGCAGATTTGATAATATTTTTGTTGAAAAAATGTGAGTGAGTGGTTTTTGCAAATGCAAGGGCTTCTCACATTTTAAATGGCAAAATACTTCTGTTATTGATATTTTCTTGCTAGAACAGTTAACATTTTCACCACTTATGAGTTAATTACACTAAGGATATTTTAAACAGCCGAGCCAAGATTTTAAGGGGAATGGGAACACCTGGCAGATTTGTCCGCCATTTTTCAAAGGGAGACAACTTTTGGGAATTCCTGTTAGCTTTTCTGTAATCTCTGTCCCATGGAAAAAGGAGTCAACACTTAAAGGAAAGAATTTGCTCTTGTAAGTGGTCAGAATGTTAACGGCTTTAGCAAGACAATATCTTAAACTGTGGTATAGTTGCTGAAAAGATGAGTAGCACATTTTTGCAGCAAAATATACCATACTGTATTTGTCGTATTAAATCATAAAAAAACTCTTTTACTTGCTCAACACACTTGAGCATGAAATTTGTATTGTTCATAACCATGAAACTGGAAACAAATGAAGTCTTTTCATACCAAGTTCAGCAGAGAATGTATTTTTTTTTTGCTGATAAACTTTAAAATGTTGGCATTTAACCCTTCTCTTGCTGAATATTCATTTTAGCCACACCCATCTCTGACTTTGAACCAATCAGATTACTTGATGTAATTTATTCCTACAAATTCATAAATTGATTGTCAAACAGTGTAGATCCTGATCAGATGGCTTCTTCAGAAGCCATCTGATCTGGATCTACACTGTTTCCAAAGATAGGGGTTGTTGTGAACAGCATGATAAGAGTTAAACTTTTATAAGCAGGACAAATTTCATGCTCAGCACAGTAAAAAACATTTTGGTTTAAGTAATATTTGCTACTGTCTGCCAGGGTTCAATCCCCATTGTAACATTATAGCCTTATTTGATCATAGTGCCTAGATGTGAATTTTGAGCTCGTGATGTAGAGCTCTGTAAGAAATCATGGCATCTTTTATGGAATAGATTTTCTTGACATCGTATTAGTTTAACTTGAAATTCTGGTATAAGCCTTATGACCCATTGTAGGGACATTTGCAGCCTGCGTAGTCCTAGACCAGCTGCCATATAATGTGGCATCTAATCCGGGTCTGCACTGTTTGCTTATAGTACAACTTACATCACATTACGTTAATTAGCCCATTCTAAACTCCATTTTATACAGAGAAAACTAGGGTTTACAGGAGTATACATTATTTTTCTTATTTCAGCTCTGAGACATAGCATGTGCTTGTTGGAAATGCCTCAAAGTGGCGCCTCTGAAGAGCAACCACAACCTATGAATGGGGTATATATAAGAAAAAAAAGCCACAAATTTGCAATAGAAAAGTAACCATTTTGGAGTTATGAAAAATGGCAATATGTCACATGTGTGTGTTATTGTAAAAAAATTATGAAAAATTGTACTGTGCCACATGGTAGTGTTATCGCAATAGAATTAACCAGACACCTCTTTAATAAGTAATGGATCTGCCCCTATAGGTCATTTTACCCATTTCAGACAAGAAACACCAAAACAGGTACATCGGCAAACAGGGCAGACCAAAACCAGACACCGCAGAATGCACACCTGATCAGGCCTCTCATTGTTTGCAGAAAAGCTTACTGTACTGATCCTAACTATTAGGACAGATTGCAAACAGTGCAAACCCAGATCAGACTGCTCCTGAAGGAGCAGTCTGATCAGGGTCTACACTGTTTGTAATTCCGTTTGCACCTTTGGACTCTTTTTGTTGGATCGTGAAAAAGCTTTGTTTAAATTTTAGGAGAATTACAGCAAGTCTTAAAGGCGTCCTTACTTTTAGGATTTTTGTGGTTATCAATTTCTAAGTGTTTCTAGAACTGGCTTAACCTGACATGCATTAACCCCCTGCATGCGGGAAACCCCTAAAGGGGTGCCCTGGCAAACGGTACAGGCCCAGATCAGATGCCGCAGGGCCTGCACTATTTGCTAACATATCAATCTGTCAAAAATCGAATAAAAATGAAAAAAATTGGCCTGACATCCCTTTTTTGACAAATGGATGTGTCCAATATTCAGCAGTGGAAGAGTCCAATTGTATATAATGGGTTAAGAGAGAAATTGCTTCTGCTAGGTTTTGTCCCTGTTTTTCACACATATGCATCTTTACCACTAAACTGCACATTGACATAATGCATAATTACAGAAACTAACTAATTAGTCAATGATTATTTTCTATTACTTAAGAAGACTGGATGCACTTGGCTTATTTTAATCGATTTTTACACTAGGAAAAAACTTTGGGACTTGCTCCTTGCTGTCATGCCCTACAGTGGTATCCACAAAAATTTTTAGATACCACTGCAAAACTTGAAAACAATAACAATTATGACAGCTGCTGTCTCCGGGAAGCCATGTTTTTATTTACAGATCAGGAGTAAATAAATCATGATGTAATAGGCATTAGGCTATTTTTTCATTGGCTGATTTCAATTGAGATTTTTAACCAATGAAATCGCTCCTTTCATAGGACAGTTACCAATCAAAAGACATGGCGATTCATCGAGAAAGCAGCTGTCAAAATCGTTGTTTTCCAGTTTTGCAGTGGTAACTACATGTTGTTGTTGATATTATGGACACAGGTATTGGTATTAGTGAAAATACTGGACAGTGATTTAAATTTTCTTAGCGTTGTGCTCTAGAATACTTTGGAACCTCATGGAAAAACGAAAGGATTAACATAACTACAGTCAAACCTGTCTTAGTGACTGCCACCTCTATTAAGCAAGCAACCTGTCTTAAGCAGGCAGGCATTCAGTTCCCGAAAAAGGAAAATGCATTAAAATTCACCTGTGTTAAGCAAGCACCTGCCTTAAGCAAGCACTTTTTGAATATCCCAGAGGTGCTTGCTTAATACAGGTTGGACTGTACATTGGATAAATCTTGACCAATTCTAGACATTCTGTGAGCCATTGCTCCATTCAGTGAAGACTAGATTAAAGATAGCAGATTCTTTGCATACATAAATGTGATAACTACTTGTGTGACAAGAGTTTTGAGTTGTGTGTTACAAACTGCCAGAGATACATAACTTCATTCACAATTGGTGATATTTTTCCAATGGTGCCCTTGTCAATTGTATTATATATTTCCTCCCAAAAAGCTTAATATTGGCTCCTGTGGTTTAAATTAAGTGTCAGAGGTTGTGTATTAAACACAAATTGTCTTTAAACTCTTGTCAGTTATATATAAAAAAGAGCTTGTTACTTATATAGAGGCAAAAGTTTGTGTTGACTTGTCCTGCTGAATAAATTAGTTTAGCCACATTTTGGACTTTGAACTGGCATAATGTTCAATTCAACAACTGACAATCAGTGTAGATCCTGATCAGATGGCTTCTTCAGAAGCAAGCCAAGAGGATCTACACTGTTTGCAAAGGCAGGGGTTGTCATATTAGGCACAATAAGGGTTTAAAAGGGTGTTACAGGTTGTTTAGCAAACTTTTTTTTTTTCTAGATTATTTATACACAGACAAAGTTTTTGTTAAATGTGTAATCATCATGTAACATGAACAACTCTTATTCTGCTGAATAAATTAATTTTTCACACCCATTTTTGACTATCAACCAATTAAATTACTTGATGTAATTTATTGGTTCAATTCACAAACTGAATGACAAACAGAATAGACCCTGATCAGATGTACGTACACTGTTTGCAAAGATGGGTATTGTCGTGATCAGTGGGTTAATTGACAAACCATCAAATTTTATTAATATGAAAAGTGCCACATACAGTAAAATTTTACTGTAAGGGGAATGGATACGCCTTCAGGGGAAGCAACTCCTGCAAAAGTATTTTGTTTCCCATGTCAATAGGGGTCAACTTTTAAAGGAAAGAATTTGCTCCTGAGGAGCAAATTCTTTCCTTTAAGAATAGACCCCTTTTTCATTGGGACAGGGCTTATGAAAAAGTGAACAGGAAGTCCCAAAAGTTGTCTCCCTTTGAAAAATGGCGGAAAAATCTGCCAGTTGTTCCCATTTCCCTTAAGACCAGCTAAAATAATGACCTTCCATAAAATTCTAAAAGTTTGAACACTGTAAGAACTTCCTGTAATTTTCCTTAACTTTTTAACAAAGTTTCATGATCCACCAATAGTCCAAAAGAACAGACATACTGGCAAACTGTGCAGACCCTGATCAGACTGCTTCTGAAGGAGTAGTCTGATCTGGACTTGCACTGTCTGTCACAATACTTAGGATCATTATGGTAAGTCTGCCTTTAAAGACATTCAGTAGGTTTCAGTTATTCTTCCTGTGAGTTTACTTAACCAAGCATCCTCTAAAACGGCTGTTCAAATGTGGTCTTGAAGACCATTTTTGAACTGATCCAAAGGTGGTCTTAATAACTTTATATAGTAATTTTATTGTACATGTATTTTGTTTTATGGCCAATAGAATACAGTTGTGATCAGAGTTTTGCCAAAAAAAAAAATAAAAAAATGAATTTGGTCATTTTCGAAAGAAATCAACAGATTCTTCATCTCCCTTCCCAGATTTCTAGTGTACAGAGGACCCTCGTTATAACTTCAGTATTTGTTCCCTATTATTGTGCCGTTATAAAGAATTTGCCGTTATAAAGAATCCCAGTTAGGAGTATGATAGGTAATAAAAGACCTTTTCCCCGTCATTACTCCAAGAAACAAATGTTATAGACATTTGTTAGAATCGCCTTGGTGAGGTGATTCTAACAAATATCTACAACATTTGTTTCATGGAGTATTAGATTACATGACCCTTTCATGACTATGGACTAGATTTGTGCATTTCCAACCTGAGGGAAGCCCACGCCGCTCGGAACCGAGGCTAAGCCTTAAGCTAAGTAATCATTCCATTCAAATTGCCATTATAACGAGTTTTGCCGTTATAACATACGTCAGTATAAAGAGGGTTAAATGTATTTCAGTTGAACATGAAAAAAGCTTTGTTGGTACAGCTAACCCTCTATATACTGACATTTTATAATGACAAAACTCCCTTCATTGACAGTTTCAGTAGAATGACTTCAAGGTGGAAGGTGTTAATGAGATTCAAGAATTTTGTACATGTATTTACAAATGTTGTGGTTATTTGTCAGAATCGCCCTGTGGTTATTTGTCAGAATCGCTCTGTCAAGGGATTCTAACAAATTTTCACAATATTTGTTTCTTGGAGTAATTGAGAGAAATATCCCTTTATCACCTTTTATACTACTCCTTAATGGGATTCTTTAACCCGTTGCATGTGGGAAACCCCTAAAGGGTCACCTTGGCAAATAGTGCAGGCCCAGATCAGATGCCGCAGAATGCTGCATCTGATCAGGGCCTACACTATTTGCTAACAGAATTTTCCATCAAAAATAGAATAAAAACAACAACAACAAAAATAGGCCTGACACCCCGTATATGGTAAACGGACTTGTCCAACATACAGAATGACACAGTCCACTAGTATACAGTGGGTTAAAGCGGCTGATTCTTCATAGTGTAAGGGAATAAATGCTGTTGTTATAACATACAGAATGGCACAGTCTACTAGTATACAGTGGGTTAAAGCGGCAAGTTCTTCATAGTGTAAGAGAATAAATGCTGTTGTTATAACGAGGGTCCTCTGTATATCTTGAGCAGTAGAAAATTCTATGCTCAGTTGAGTTGAGCATGAAAAAAGTTTTACAACTTCAAGACCAGGTAGTCATGGTGTCTAGTTGCTGCCTTTACTTGATGTACAGAAAGTTTAATGGTTGTTTTCAGTTTTGATTATACGTCAATACCTTTTCATAGGTTATATGTATTTTCCTCTTTTTTTTTTTTTTTATGGATTTTTGCTTGGGGCATAAATTATTTTGCTTCATTGTTTAGTTGTAATATTTTCTACTCTGTTAGAGGTTGTGTATATCATTTAGCATTGTCATTCAACTCTTTTTACTGCATATATAGCATTGTACAAATAAAATTACTAATTTTTATCTTCTTGTTCTTTTTGTTTTTAATCTCTGAAATAACCAGAATGCAAGAACCATAACCCTGTCAACAGTATTTATGGAGTTATTCTTCTTAATTGGGGCCCCACAAGTTCGTGTCGGTGACTTATAGTAATCACCCTGTCAGTCCGTTTTTCACATCCAAACCAAAAAATTTAACCTTGGTATGACAGAACTTCACAAGTATTATCCCTACTCTCATAAAACTTCACACCCATACTCACCATCACAATACCTACATTTTGACAAAGGGTCATAACTATATTGCTTTTGTCCGTGTGTTTGTCACGCCTTAACAAAAAACTTAATTTCGGTCATAATTTCAGAAGTATTTGCCCTACTTTCATGAAACTTAACACACATACTAACCATCACAAGACCTACTTTCTGACAAAGGGGCCGTAACTACATTTGGTTTGTCCATGTGTTTGTCACACCTTAACCATTCTTGGTCATAACTTCAAAAGCATTTGCCCTACTCTCATGAAACTTCACAAACCTACTTACCATCACAAGACCTTCATTCTGACATTGGACAACTATTTTGCTTTTGTGTGCGTGTTTGTTATGCCTTAACCAAACAACTAAACCACAGTCAAAATTTTAAAAGTATTTGTCCTACTCTCATGAAACTTCACACTCATACTAACCATCACAAAACCTACATTCTGACAACTATATTGCTTATTTTCACTGAATTATCTTCATTTTGTTAAAAAAAATATCTCCTGTTATTTTATGACCATGGGCAATAGGGCTTTCATATTTCACGTGTATTCCTGGTTACTTTCTTTGTTGAAAATCACTTACTAGGGTTTCTTAATCTAATGATAAGTTTAAGATTTCCAGGCCCTGTCAGGGAAGGGGCCTTACATAAATTTTCTTCTTATTTTCGCATTCTTTGTTGAAAGTCATTAACTAGGGAACACAAAACTGAGATTGACCCCGCCCATCTGGGCTTGAAGAAATAGATGGTTGCATGATGCTTCCACGCCGAGCCGAAACCGACCGCACACGAATACTGGTAAACTGCTGAGGAAGCCCAGGCAAAGCGGTGCAAGTCAGACCAACCATGCTTATAAACCCTATTGGTTTCATTGGGCAACAGGGTTTGAGATGTCATTTCATGATCATCTCAATGTCAGGTAAAAGTCCTACAAAATTGGCAGCAACGTCTCCAAAATGACCGATACAGTGTTGATGAGGACATTAATCCTCAAATCAAACAAACAAATAAACACAACTGAGCTTCTTAGTCTTATGGTATAAGAATTACAGGCTTTGCAGGCAGCTACTATATTTAGTTTAGTATGCCCCTGGAATCGAGATTTGGGGTGTATATAGTTTTTGGTCTGTCTGTTTGTCTACAAAAACCTTAACATTGGGCATAACTTTTGAATGGTAATAGATAGAGTGTTTGAGTTTTTTTACATCTCCCCAACAGCTAAGGTCATATGGAGACGGGACCTCGGTTTAAAGACTCATCCGAAAGTCTGGAGAAGCCCTGGATCGATCCTGCGATCCCTGGTTTACAAGGCGAGTAGCATAACCACTACCCCACGGAGGCTAAGGTAATAGATAGAGCTTTCATATTTCACAAGTGTATACCTTATGACAAGACCTTTCCAGTGGTACCATAATTTTTGATCTCGTGACCTTGACCTTTGACCTACTTTTTCCAAATTTTAACATTGGCAACATTGGGCATAACTTGTGAGTGAGTGTTTGAGTTTACATCCCACCAACAGCTAAGGTCATATGGAGACGGGACCTCGGTTTAAAGACTCATCCGAAAGTCTGGAGAAGCCCGGGATCGAACCTGCGACCCCTGGTTTACAAGGCGAGTAGCGTAACCTCTCGACCACGAAGGCTTCTACATAACTTGTGAATGGCACTGTCCGGGGGCATCAGCATTTCACAAACACATCTTGATTCACATCTGGCACTTAGTTCATTGATTAATTTCAACACAAAGAGTGGATGGATGCTTTTACATTTACACCCCTTTAAACAGTATTTCAGTCATATCAAAATCATGTGCAGTGGAACCCCAGATTTCAAACGACACTTCCAAGTGTATAGGACCATCACATTTTACTCTTTCACTAACATAACCTTCGTACTACTGTGCATCTGCGGGGAGCATCCTTTGATTTTACTGGATCTCTTGATATGTAGAATCTCTGTGGCCTAAGGCTAATGGATAAGAGCGCTGACTCTAAATCATTAGGTCTCACCGCAGTGGGATCAAGCCTTGCTTAGGTCACATGACACACCAAGTTCTGCAAGGGAATGTCAGGTGGATTTTCTCTGATTAACAATAGCCTGTAAATAAGTGAAATAATCTTAAAAGGGCCATAATTCCAAAACCAAAAAACTTGCAAGGAAATAGCTCCAGAATATATAGAGAATATACTGTAATTTGGAGCCATCTTGCATATGTTGGAAACCGCCGGGCAAGCGATTGAAATTTGAATTTGTCAGGCTATGCATCTACATTCATTTGTTAAGATTGATCACAAAGTATTTTCTTTCGCCCCCGCCCATAGGGGCTTGAAGAAATATATGGGCAGCATGATGCTTCCACGCAGAGCTGAATCCGGCCCGCACACTAGTACTGGTAAACCACTTAGAGGATCTAAGCCTGTCCAGGAAATGTGGTGCGAGGTGGACCATCCATGCTAATAAACCCTATCGGTTTCATTGGGTGACAGGGCTTGAGATGTCATTTCATCTCAATGTCGGGTAAAAGTCCCACAAAATTGGAAGCAACATCTCTAAAATGACCTTTATAGTGTTGACGGGAACGTTAAACCTCAAATCAAATCAAACAAACAAACAAACAAAGTATTTTCTTTTGTCATTGTCTCCCTTCTGCTGATTGTAGAGGTATAGTTGTGAATTACTTGTGAAAGAATATGCACTACATTGGTCAGCCACTTTAAAGATGGAAAATGTTGTACTTCTATTAATCCCCCAATGCAAAGCGGATTATAGGAATGGCCTTTGTCTGTCTGTCTGTTTGTCCGTAACACTTTCTTGTCTGCTCCGTATCTCCTGAACCCTGTGATAAATCCATTGGTCTTTTAGTGGGTAACATGGTCTAATTTTTGGCTTGGATGTATCAAAGGCAGCAGGTAAGCTTATGCCATAACCTTTTTGTCTGCCGTCTGTCTGTTAGCTATTCACATTTTCAGCACCACCCATTGTCTCAAAAATTGGGTTTGGGGCATCAGGGTGACTTGTGGATCCAACATTCTGATCGAAAATCTAAGATGGTCGCAGTTGGCATTTTGAACTATTTTCAAATCCTCATGAACCGAAAGGCCTGTTGACTTGAAACTTGGTAGGAAGTATCTCTGACTCGTGGATTAAAAACAGTTTAATCCTTTGTAATTGGAAAACCAAGATGGCTGCCATCTTTAAAATCTGTTTATAACCAGTGCTTCAGCTGAAGTGCACGACCCGCCGGATGCTTTTAGCTTTATGAGTGTTACCATATATGGGTATGGTGGCCATTTTGGTCATGTGACCTGGACCTAAAACGGTTCCCCAAATAAATGCGCCTTATCGTAAGGAGCAAAAATATATCTTATACTTTAGTACTGTATTCTGAATCGTTTGCAGGATAAAATGCATTCTCACATTTTCCAATACAAAAGCATATGTGTCAAAGTTTGACCTAGGCACAAAGAAGGTCAAGGTCAACCCAGGGTCATCATTTTAGCAATTTATGATGGGCCTACGTACCAGATGCCATTTATCAAGTTTCGTGGAAATCTGCCCAGTGGTTCTGGAGAAGACTATTTTTGAAGGGTTTTTACCATATATGGCTTGGCGGCCATTTTAGTCATGTGACCTGGACCCCATGAGCAAATTTTGGTTTCCCCCATCCCATAGAGGCTCCATATGAAATTTGACTTCAATCGGTCCAACGGTTTCCGAGGAGAAGCAGTTCGAAAATTTTCACATTTTTCGCCTCGGCGAGGCTATACTAAATGAAATGTAACATTTGGTAAGTTCATTGGTTAGATCTCATTAATATCTATCAGTATGCCAAAAATTGTTTAAATATTCCAAGCGGTTAAGTCACTATCACCAATTTTCACAAACGGGTTACGGACTTTTCGCCTCGGCGAGGCTATACTAAATGGAATGTAATATTTCGCAAGTTCATTGGTTAGATCTCATTGATATCTATCAGTATACCAAAAATTGTTTAAATATTCCAAGCGGTTAAGTCACTTTCACCAATTTTCACAAACGGGTTACGGACGGACAGACAGACAGACCATATATGGCTTGGCGGCCATTTTGGTCATGTGACCTGGACCCCATGAGCAAATTTTGGTTTCCCCCATCCCATAGAGGCTCCATATGAAATTTGACTTCAATCGGCCCAACGGTTTCCGAGGAGAAGCAGTTCGAAAATTTTCACATTTTTCGTCTCGGCGAGGCTATACTAAAGGGAATGTAATATTTCGCAAGTTCATTGGTTAGATCTCATTGATATCTATCAGTATGCCAAAAATTGTTTAAATATTACAAGCGGTTAAGTCACTTTCACCAATTTTCACAAACGGTTTACGGACGGACAGACAGACAGACCATATATGGCTTGGCGGCCATTTTGGTCATGTGGCCTGGACCCCATGAGCAAAGTTTGGCTTCCCCCATCCCATAGAGGCTCCATATGAAATTTGACTTCAATCGGCCCAACGGTTTCTGAGGAGAAGCAGTTCGAAAATTTTCAATTTTTCGCCTCGGCGAGGCTATACTAAATGAAATGTAACATTTCGTAAGTTCATTGGTTAGATCTCATTAATATCTATCAGTATGCCAAAAATTGTATAAATATTCCAAGCGGTTAAGTCACTATCACCAATTTTCACAAACGGGGTTACGGACTTTTCGCCTCGGCGAGGCTATACTAAATGGAATGTAATATTTCGCAAGTTCATTGGTTAGATCTCATTGATATCTATCAGTATACCAAAAATTGTTTAAATATTCAAAGCGGTTAAGTCACTTTCACCAATTTTCACAAACGGGTTACGGACGGACAGACAGACAGACAGACCATATATGGCTTGGCGGCCATTTTGGTCATGTGACCTGGACCCCATGAGCAAATTTTGGTTTCCCCCATCCCATAGAGGCTCCATATGAAATTTGACTTCAATTGGCCCAACGGTTTCCGAGGAGAAGAAGTTCGAAAATTTTCACATTTTTCGTCTCGGCGAGGCTATACTGAAGGGAATGTAATATTTCGCAAGTTCATTGGTTAGATCTCATTGATATCTATCAGTATGCCAAAAATTGTTTAAATATTCCAAGCGGTTAAGTCACTATCACCAATTTTCACAAACGGTTTACGGACTTTTCGCCTCGGCGAGGCTATAATAAATGGAATGTAATATTTCGCAAGTTCATTGGTTAGATCTCATTGATATCTATCAGTATACCAAAAATTGTTTAAATATTCCAAGCGGTTAAGTCACTTTCACCAATTTTCACAAACGGGTTACGGAAGGACAGACAGACAGACCATATATGGCTTGGCGGCCATTTTGGTCATGTGACCTGGACCCCATGAGCAAATTTTGGTTTCCCCCATCCCATAGAGGCTCCATATGAAATTTGACTTCAATCGGCCCAACGTTTTCGAGGAGAAGCAGTTCGAAAATTTTCAGATTTTTCGTCTCGGCGAGGCTATACTAAAGGGAATTGCTTTTTCTGCGGGTCGTGCAATTTCTCCTGAACTTTATGTTCCAACTGATTCATAACTTGGTAGTAAGGATCGGGACGACTTAGTGCAGAATAGTTGAATTCTTTCTGATCTGAAATCTTTGATATTTGTTTTCTTACACAATGTCGGTCACATTTGGCCATAACCTTACTCCCATACATGAGAGTTCGGATAGCCTGACTTTTATTATTTACGTTTTTATACTGATATTTTCATTTTTTGTTTTCATTGACTACGCGAAATGAAAACGTCCGATATAAACAAAAACGTAAATAGGGCCATTGACGTTCTATATGTAGAACTAGCCATAACCTCAGTACAAGCCAGGGCAGTCATCTTGAAAATCTGATCTAAAATCAAAGATGGCGCAGTGGTGGCCATCTCGGATTTCAAATCATTGCCATTAATTGCAGCTCTGAAACATCCTACCAATTTTCGAGTAAGTTTACCTTTGTTCAGGAGAAGTATAAAATAGATTTTCAAGCTGGCCACCATTGTGGCCATTTTGGATTTCGGAATAGAAATACTTTTGCTGTTTACAAGTCAACCAGATATTTCCTACCAAGTTTTGGGTCAATTGGCTTTTCAGTTCAAAAGCAGAAGTTGGAAAAAGATTTTAAAGACGGCCATCAAAAATAGCTGAAATCATTCAGATGCAATGCCATTTTGAAAATCTATTTTGAAATGCTGCTGAACCAAATGGCCAACGTTAACTGACACAAAGCTTGCTATCGGAACAACTTACAGATAAAAAAAATAGATAAACAATCGACTCAAAATGCACAAGAAAATATAAAAATACTGGTTATCAGATAACGTTGCGGAAGATACTTTTTGTAAAAACGGTGAAAAGTCGATAAAAAATGAGTTCCGCAAGCGATGCAGTATACCTCCGTACTCGTAGGAATCCTCTACCAGGTTTGTTCGATTCAGATCTTTTCCAGACTTTTGGACGAGTCTCTAAACCATGATCCAGCCTCCACATGGCCCCCGTTACGAAAACCTGCCTGTACAAATACATGGTAAATTTTACCAGCGAAAAATGAAAATTTTCAAATGAAAAATTGTGATATTTTTCTTATTTCTGCTCAAAACATAGATTGTGGAGACTCGTTAGAACCGCCTCGGTGAGGCGGTTCTAACGCGTAACCACAATCTATGTTTTTGAGCAGAAATAAGAAAAATAGTTTATTCCCCTGCAATCCCCACTTTTACCTTTTTAAAGTGGGTTTTAAGGGGATCAAAATTATATAGGTATGTTTTCGTGATATTAGTTGTTGTTGCAGGCGGGCACATACTCGTGGTCATTTCATGCGAAGTTTATGAAACGACCCTGACATTACGAGAACACGCCTATATAACTTTGACCCCCTCATATCCCACTTTTATATAGCAAAACTGGGGTTCAAGGGGGTATGCATTATTTTTCTCATTTCTGCTCAAAAACATAGATTGTGGGTGCTCGATAGAACCGCCTCGTCGAGGCGGTTCTATCGAGTCCCCGCAATCTATGTTTTGAGCAGAAATAAGAAAAATATCACAATTTTTCATCTTAAAATTTCTAATTTTTGGCCAAAAAAATTGGTAATGTATTGGTATAGGTGTGTTTTCGTAATGGGAATGACCACTGACATGAGATCCTCTGCCTGCTTCTCTGTGGGGTCTTAATTTTTAATCGTATATATACACACGCTATCACAATCACTCTTGGTGACCCAGAGTTTCTGATCTAGTTTGTTAAAGTCCAAAGTCTGCGCATTTTCAAGACAGAGAATATCTTTTGTTCTACAACCATACTCAGTAATAGCATAAAGTGTAACCTGTTTTGGTGCCTGACACACCACTATTGTTGCTCCAGACCAAGCTGCTGTTAGTCCTTTAGGAAAAGCATTATCAGGGCTGGCATAAAAAGACAGAACTTCACCATTTCTTGAGACACTTAGAAGACCTCTGTTACTGTCAGAAATATACATTTTGTTTGAATCCGTTTTGTCGAGACATATGTATCTTAAATTGCTACACACTGAGCGTGGATGTGGAAAGATAGACTTCCTGTCCTTAAGAATTCTGGTAATATAATTGCCACTGTAACTGAAAATCCTAACATCACTAACACAAGCGATGATAAACTCCATGTTACTGAAAACTACACCATAACATTTTCTATCTATATCAATGCGTCGTCCAACCGCGACTTTGTTATCTATGATCAATGTAAACAGACACATAGCGTTTGGCAAAGACACAACGGCTTCACAGTCACCAATGACGTCAACATCCCAAGGCTCAGATGGTAGAGTAATATAAGCTCTTTGCATAGATTTATTGTCAAAAAGCTTTACCTTGAAGTTACTATAGTCCGCCAGAAGAACTCTTCCATCAGGCATTGAACAGATGCCGGTTACCGAACAAACTCTGGAATCTTCATCTAGCCTGAGTTTAACTTCCTGGGAAAGTGTGAAAGTAGATTTCATTGAAAGTTTCGAATCTGAACAAATCTGTGCACTTGGAGCTGGCAATGTGATGTCCTCCTCAGGCGATTCAGTAATTATAGACATTTCTTTACGTAGTGCCGATGTTGGCCTACTCTTGGTAATATTCGTTTGAAAAACTGTTGCTTCCAAACTGGACCCGATTTCATTTCTAGTCTTATTCTTATCGTTATTTTTAGCAGACAGCCTTCTTAAATCCTCATAATCACTAAAAGAATGCGGTGCTGCACCACGCACTAGTCTCTTCAAGCTAGGATGTGGGTCATGATGTTCCATGTTCCCCTCTGTCAAAGCCGCGTCGCCTTCAGCAACTTCAGAAAAACGTTGCGCGTGATGGTTATCTGGATTAAGAGACATTGTTGGTGGAGGCGTGGCTATTACGACACTAAACTTCTGGTCTGGTGGTAAGTAGGCAACATATTCGTCAGATGGAGCATTTGACGAAAGTTTTCTCAAATCTTCACACTCTTCAAACGAATGATGATGGGGGTTATTATTCAGTCGTCTTAAGCACTTATGTGAGTTCTTATGATTGACGTTTTGTCGTATAACACCGTCCGTTCTATCCAAATTGTTAGTCGTGTTCCTATGAAAATCTTCCAGAAGGCGTTTGTTGTAAGCGTGCTTATCTGTCCGTTCCTCACATGATTTGATATGGGTGAGCCTAGTGAGCGTTCTGTGTCTTGCTGCAGGTAAAGCAAGATCAATACTCTCAATTAATTGGATATCCTCTCCACTTTCTGACGAACATTCTTCGTCTCCCAGATACAATAACAGAGCGCAACGTTTATGCTTTCTAGCAGCACACACCGCGCATAAAATTCGATCTGGTGTGTGGTCTTCGCATTTAAATTCTGCCGTCCGCTCTGGATGAATATCACAAAATTGAACAGCCTCATTATGACTGTTATCTACGTGCTGATTTTGCCTACGTAACGCCTCATTGTGTTCATCTATGAGTCCTTTTACGGTATAGTTTGGTGTAAAGTTAGCCGCCCATTCTTCGACAGCGATTCCCATGATTGGTGCTTTAGTTATTTTCCGACAAACCGGGCATTCAAACCCTAGAAACTGAATGTTTTTCTTAGAATTTAAACTTGTGATGTAAGACTGTAGGCAATTCTGACAGAATGTGTGCATACACGGAAGTGCTCTGGGGTCAGAAAACACTTCCATACATATTGAACAATTCAAATGTTTCTCACAGCTTTCGGGCGATATCGAAAATGCCATTACGAGTTTTAGAATTGAATTGAACTATGCAAATAAGCATAATCCACACAAAATTATATGTAAATGTAGTTAGCTCTGTCTTGCAACGCTATCTTCAGTAAGTCGAATTAAACTACAACAATCAGTATTCAGTCGAACTTCAATTACTCAAATACCTTTGAGACCATAAAAAAATTCTTGATATAGGGATATCGATCTTATGAGAGTTAATATTAGTACCAGACCATCAGCCATAATGGGGATTTTTCAATCCTCATTACGAAAACACGCCTATACAAATACATTGTAACCGTTACCACCGAAAAAAATGTGATATTTTTCTTATTTCTGCTCAAAATATAGATTGTGGGTACTCGTTAGAGCCGCCTCATCGAGGCGGTTCTAACGAGTACCCACAATCTATCTTTTAAAGCAGAAATAAGAAAAATAAGGTTTACCCCTGCAAACCACAGTTTTTTCTACATAAAAATGGGGTTCAATGGGGTCAAAATTATATAGGCGTGTTTTCGTGATGTCAATAAAATAAAGGTATGTTGTGTTTACTCATAAGAATCGCCTCATTGAGGTGATTCTAATGAGTGCACACAACGTATCTATTCAAGATGAAATGACAAACCTCCCTAAATTTTCCTAAATACAGTAAAATTCCGCTATTAAGACCACCTAAAATTAAGACTTAATCTGCTTTTAAAAGCCCATTGAAAAGGTTTCAGTTATTCTTTCTTTGTTTTTTCTATATCCAGTGTCTTCTAATAAGATACCATCTTTAGGACTGTTCAAAAGTGGTCTTAAGACCACTTCTGAACAGTCCCAATGGTGGTCTTAATATAGGAATTGTACTGTATATGACGCTGTTTGAAGAACTCTCTAGGGCCTCTAGAAAGAGTTTGATTAAGCCATGGTAAGCGGTTCATCTTTGTTCTAGTTATCGAAGTTTTAATGTATTGTTGTATGTGCTCTGTGAACAAAACATTTATATACAGCGAATCTTCAATAACTAGAATAAGGGTGTTTCGTTTACCATGGCTAATTTGAACCCGAGAAACCTATCCTTAGCATAGGGAGTTTTTTTCTGATTTAACTTGAAAAAATATATTGTTTATTCTCATAAGCATAACCTCAAGTAAGCGATTTTATTAATTGACTATCCTGCATTGATCGGAGGTCAACCGCATTAACACCAGGTCAGCAAATATTAACTGAGGTCAAGTGAGGTCAAAAAATCAATAATCATGTTTTTTTTTTTTTTAATTGTGTCCATTAATAAAAATGTCATTAATCAATAAAATTTCGTATTTGTTCAAGTAACTGAGCCAATACGAAATTACTTGATTAATAATATAATGTTATTAATCAAGTAATTTCGTATTGGTTCAGGTACAGGTCCGAGGTCTGCTGCATTGGCCCGAGGCCGAAATTAGCCCTCGGCCTTCGGCCTCGGGCCAATGCAGCAGACCTCGGACCTGTACCTGGGTCAATGCGAAATTACTTGATCAATGACAATTTTACTTTTTGACATGATTGTTGACTTTTTTACCTCACTTGACCTCAGTTAATATTGGTTGACCTGGTGTTAATACGGATGACCTCCGATCAATACAGGACAGTCAATTAATAAAACAGTAATGAGTACACAAACAACTTACAGAATATCAAAAAAATATCCTTAAGTGCCCATTATGCATCATGAAATATAATTAAACTTATTTATTCGAACTATCCCATATCTCGAACAAAATTTCACGGCCCCAAAGGTATTCGAGTTGTTGACTTTCGACTATAATATTGAAGAATCCAGTGTTTCTCACAACGTGTGGATAATATCTAAAATTCCATTACATCAAGAAAACACGTCTATATAAATTTGACACCCCTTCAACCCCACTGTTATACAGTAAAACTGGGGGTAAACCTTATTTTTTCTTATTTCTGCTCTAAAAATATAGATTGTGGGTGCTCGTTAGAACCGCCTCGATGAGGCGGTTCTAACGGGTACCCACAATCTATATTAGATTGTGGGTACTCGTTAGAACCGCCTCGATGAGGCGGTTCTAACGGGTACCCACAATCTATATTTTGAGCAGAAATAAGAAAAATATAGAAAAAAAATCTTAAAAGTTTCCTTTTTCCGGCGATAAAAGTTACAATGTATTTGTATAGACGTGTTTTCGTAATGTAAAATTCCATTACAAGCCACAGAATCTTCGGAATGATCGCATACCAGTATAATCCATATATAGTTCTTTCTTGCAATGATTCCTTTAGTTTGTCAAATTAAATATTCCAGTTTAGCTGAAAACCTGAACAGCATTCTTCTTATCCTTGCATTCATCCTCATTTGTACATTTATCCATTATACCCCTGAGTTTCTAACATGTCCATTGTTTCAAAAGGTAGTTAAGTCAAACTCATCAACAGACTGGGATATTATGTAGATTCTAACGAGACATCTCGTTATGCGCTGGCTCATCTTGATCTACACTGCTCATATAGTTATCTGTATAGATCTAGAGGGCCCCAGGATTGAAAGGGTTAATATCGCAATATCTACCAGTATGTGCTTCACTGGCGATGAATAATAACCAAAAACTACCCGACGTAACTAAGCCGTCTTTTCAGTCCTCTTTCACCTTTTTGTCACAATACCCGATTACTTTACAATCTAACATGTAGAATACTTATTTATATCAAATCTTCATGTTATCTACTTCCTTAATTGTCGGGGTCTTATTTTCATAATAATAGTCCTCAAACTGTTGTCTCTCGTACTCGGTAACATACTATAAGACTCAGCCAGATTGCGACAAAATTAACAACACTTGTTTTTTATCTGATTTCATTCTCTTCTGTAACATAAACGTTTAACTTTTCCTTCATACTGTCTCACTTTTACTTTATGTTGCACGACGCCTCTGCGCACACACCCAGTGCACGATAGTCCACTTAACGGGGTTGCTGCAGTATAGATAGATAGATAGATAGATAGAAGACTGGTGCGAGCACCGAAGGCTCAGAACAGCCACGCAGGCTGATCTGAGCCTTCGGTGCTCGCATGAGGCGCCTATAGCTTAGCGACTGTCCGTAGAGCTATAAGCAAGGACTGGATAGACTGGCGAATGTACAGTACAGCCTGATTGGCGTCTTTGCTTGTCAAGCGGATTTTCTTGTAGGCCCTATGTGCTAATGGTTTTATTTTTCATTTCTGATATATGATCCAGTTATAAAAGAAGTAATCTGAGGATTGTGAGGTACGTCAGAAGAAAACATGTTTCATGACGTTTCGACAGGGTTTCGATTCTTTCATCATTTTGAGGGGGTGGCTGGGTGTGGCGAACTTACGTCACCGGGGTGTCCAACTGATTGAGGTGGCCTTCATGCGGACTGAACAAATTATTTGTCTAAATCGCGACGGAAGTAAGGGCGAGGATTGCGGCCGCGTAAATCGATTTAAGCCCCCTCCCCTCAACCCCACGTGGAATTCGTTTCACTGACCGTCCCAAGGCGGCTCTTCAGTCGCGGTTTATTTTTGTTAAGGTTTGTATCTTTTTGTTGTTGTTTTTTAATAGCCAGTTGGTCATTTTGTGAGGAGGTAACTGTCCTTTTGGCTTTCCGCTATTGATGTTTTCATTGGGGGTCTGTGTTTCTTTCCCTTCGGTTTCTTTGATGGGAACTGTGCGGATTCCTGATCATTACCTCCACTTCTATTTTACAGTCGGGCAATGCCTGCGATCCTTGTAGCAGGTAATGATACAGGGGAGATGTTTTTATTTCTTCCGCGCCTTCCCTTTCTTTCCTTTTCCTCCGTATATCATCCCCCATGTCTTCCTTTCTCTGGGAGACGGACCAAAATGACCCACAAGGGTTGACGTGTCGATAAACCCCAACACAATCTTTTTTGCTGAGCTGTACAGATAACAATACAAACAGATGTGATCCGGATGAGATAGCTCATCAGGATCTACATTTCTTGCTATCCTGTTAAAGATCATCCACTCCCGGGAATTGATTATAACCACTATTTGAGCCTCGCCAAGCGAATTTGTGTCTTCGAGCATTCCGTCATGGCAAATTTTAACTGCGCATGCCCAGCCATTCAGAGGGGCCAGGGATATGGCTTTCTGTCTGAAGGTTCCTCTTTATTCGCTGCTTGTATGAGCGAGCAGCGAAGGTTCTGGCGAGACTGCGCGGATGCGCAGGCTCGCCTGAATCTTCGCTGCTCGCATAGGCGATAAGTACCAAAATCGCTTGACGGGGCCAATTTAATAGAATGGACTAGTCTTAAAACACAGATGAAAGAGCACACCTCAGCAACTCAGCGTTGAAATGGTTAATGCATGCGTGCAACCCGAGAACTCATTACGATAACACGCCTATACAAATACATTACAAACTTTACCGCTGAAAAAAACGAAAATTTTAAGATGAAAAATTGTGATATTTTTCTTATTTCTGCCTAAAATATAGATTGTGGACACTCGTTAGAACCGCCTCATCGAGGTGGTTGTAACGAGTACCCACAATCTATATTTCAAAGCAGAAATAAGAAAACGAAGGCATGCCCCTGTAAACCCCAGTTTTACTATATAAAAGTGGGGTTCAAGGGGGGTCAAAATTATATGGGCGTGTTTTTGTGATGGAACAGACCAGATTGACGCGCATGCGCAGCTCATGCAAATCTTCGCCGAAGATCAGGCTCCAGTTGTTCAAAGCCGTATCGTTAGCGCAACGCGAGAGAGAGAGAGAGTTCTCTCGAGAGAGAGAGAGAGAGAGAGAGAGACAGAGAGAGACAGAGAGAGAGAGAGAAAAAAAAAATCGCGGTTAAAACTGAAAATGGATGCGTGTGACGAATGCCCTTCGAAGACCCAGACTCGTCTACAAACTGAATGTCCCGTAGGTTTGTTTCAACGCCATAGAATGCTGCGACTGAAACTGTACGCCTCACCCGCTTGTTTTGTTTCTACTTTGTTTGATTTTTGTCCAAGCTCGAATGAGCTAGTTGACACAGAGAGAAGACAAAAGTTCGCTTTATAAGGATAAAGACACGCCTTAGTTAAAATCGCCATTCATCCTAATCGATCATAAGATTTCCTGAAAGAATCGATCCGAGAGCCACGAAAAAATCAGCATTATTGCGATAACACCCTCGTGGTATAGTGGTGCCTCCTAGAACTGTGGAATATTTTTGACATTTTCTTATTTCCCCACCAAACGTAGGATTGGTGCTCGTTTGGACCGCCTCAATGAGGCGGATCTAACGAGTGCCCAAAGCCTATGTTTTGCAACGCAAATAAGAAAGGTGGCGAATACCTTATTTCCGCCCTCTTTTCTCTGTACAAGGGGTTTCCTTTGCACGGATGTTTCAACCGTGTTCCAATCTAGTTTAGCCATCACAACTTGCAATGCAAAAACCAATACTATTGGATCCAAAATGTCTCCCTAGGTTAGGCTGACTTAATTAGTCCTTAACACGCCAAACGCGGTTTAATTATTAATATTGTTTGAAAACTATTAGCTTTGACATTTGTCCACGCACGCAAAGCTGCGATTTTAGAAAATCGAGATTTTCCATATTGGCGTTGATCAGACGTGATATCTCGAGGATCGAAGGGCTGGTACTGGCCACACTGCAGTGCAGTGATGACGTCACTCTTCGCCAGTTGTTCAAAGCATCGATAGCTTATAACGCGCTTGTAAGTCCACAGGAGCTTGAAGTTCTCTCCATAAATAATTCAAAATGTCCAAAACAAAAGTGACAGTAAGCTATTTCTTTGAAATTGCTTCCACGGCTTTTGTATTTGGAATTTTTCAGTACGTTTGATGGACCAAACTTCAAGCGCCCGTGGTCAGTCATCAAATTGTTAACTGTTCTAGTAAGTAAAATACCTAATACAGTGGTTTGTTGCTGAAAAAAATAAAATGTGAGTAGCCTTTGCTACTGATATTTTTTACAGCAAAATATTACTGGATCTATATTTACCCTATAAAATGATCAAATTTGTAACAATTTTGTCACTTAACGACGTCATTAGTTTTGAACAACCAGCCCCTGAACACCAAAACCTAGACTACGAATTGGGTTGAGTGTTTATCAATCGACCCAAAGTTACCATACAAGTATAGCTTTTACAAAAAGCTAGACCTACGTTTAGCACATATTAACTGTGAGTGTCTGGAATGTGTTTTATAAAATTTACTGCCTTTGGAAAATTTCTAATCGCCAGTCTGGCACTTAGTGATACTACTAGACCGCGTTCGTTTCCATCCTTGTCTGGTACTTGTGGACCTCATCAAGAAGTGTGGCGTGTTAACTTCGCGATTAAAACCGCCCTGTCTAAGCACTATACAAGTCCAAACGCCATGACGATAAGAAAATAATTTACATGCTTAACATATCGATATGGTTTTCAATAAAAATTGTTACTGCTAACGACGAGGTGAGTTTTTAACTCACCAGAGCCGAAGGCTCCTGTGGTGAATATAGAATAGACAGTGGTGCATCGTGGTCGAGAGTTTGCATATATATGTATATTTTGTATTAGCTTGTACAAGTATGACAGCAAATATGGGCTTGTCCGTGGGCCTCTTTTTCTGTGAAAGCTTATACTTGTTATGGGCCTCTGGCTTGTACAAATGTGATAGCAATCATGTGCCCGTGCTGTGTCCGTGGGCCTCTTGTTTTTTTTTTTTTTTTTTTTTTTTTTGCGAAAGCTTATACTAAAAGCTTTGGTATTTATCATATGACGTTACGTCTAAGAGTGTAATAACGCCATGTAATAAATTAGATAATCAACTAGTGGATCAAATATGCAAATCAGTTAGATACGCCCCGTACCGTTACATATACGATGTCATTGACGACGTCGCGTTTACTAATGGCGGAATATTGACATTTTTGTACAAAAATCATGAATAAAATTGGTTTTAAATGTCATATGATAAATAGAATCTTGCATTCGTGATCATGTAAGATCCTCTATATAACGTCTTGGTTGTAGACACATATTAAAATGAAAAATGGTTCTAAGTCTGTCATTTAGTCTTTCTGAAATATATTACTTTATTTGCAGTTTTAGGATTTTGATATATTTTTCATCTGCCAACTTTGCCAAAAACCTGTACATTTCTCTACCAAATAATAAAATTTTACTTTATTTTGGTAAAGCACTTGTGAATGATTGGTCATTGCAGAATTATGAGGATTTTTGATAGATGGTCTGTGGAATGAGATGTGCCCTTGAAGCCAGGAAATTACTGAAAATGCGGAGAAAATAACCAAATTTTGTAGCTTAATTTTATCATTCATTTAAAGGACAAGAAAGCTTACAGAAGTTACATTCCAGTGTAATTGAATGTTGAAGGCTATTTTGCTTTAACAGAGATAGAATATGTATCAGTTTGGGTCAAAATGACTTACAGTTCATCGTTAATATTTGTTTTCCTAATATATGTAATTCATATTATCTTATTCCGTATCACTTCCTTCTGGTGAGTCGGTGTTGGTATCCCACACTTCAGCAACAGTCCGTAAGAAAGTCCATATATCTGTCATGTGTCTTAGATGGTTGGTTGCTGCCTGATGCCGTTCAAACGTACCCCAAATACCAAAGGACTGATGCAATGTGGGCACAACATCCCACCACTCTAGCCTCTGATTTGCATGTGCAAAACCAGCCAGAGATGGGAGTTCAACCTGTGCTGTACTCAATCCATAAGTTATAGGTCCTGCTGCTGGTATGTCTTGAAGTATTTGGGATTTGAGAACTCCTTCTTGTTCTTTGTTGACCATAATTTCATATTTACCAGTATCAGTTTGATGTTCTTTGGAATATGACTTGGCCTGGCGAATTTGGTACACTCCAATTGTCAGATCTCTTAATTCTGGTTCATTGAGTTGTGGAAAGTCGGGCATTCCAGATGCATCCATGGCACCTTTTATCCTAATTATTGTCTAACACCTTTTGCTGTAGTTTATTTTGGTGACTTTGCTAGTGTTGTTTTTCAGTTTTTCTTCAAGAAATGGGGCATTTCTGTTTGAATCCCACAATCATTGAGTACTTCTGTCGCATCTCTAAAACACCTATCGACAATAAGAACATCCCCTTCATTGAACCAATTTTAATATCTTCACTACTGCACTTCAGCATATTTTGTCATCTGATTTTTACCATCATCCAGGGCCAAGTACTGTAAGTATGTAGCCTTCACTTGCCACAAGAATTATTGGTTTAACAAATGGGCGACCTGTGTGGACAGAATACGATCGCCTTTGGAACGGGTAATCACCACTATTCTCTATGTATATATAAGTACCATCAGCAACTGCGATTGCAACATCTGTCTGTGAGTCAGCAAATAATACCCTAGCAAATTCAGTAGTGTGATCTCGACTCATTTTACTTCTTTCTCTATGCGGCAGGCCAAGATATTTAGGAATGAAGTTTGACACGTGACTTACTCTAGTTCTAGCTTTTTTGGGTGCTAAATTCTAAATTTAGCCACCCACCCAACTGAGGTAATGGCCAAATATGACCGACTCAGTATAAGAATATAGATAGATAGAACAAATTGCCTTACTACAACCGACTTTCCTTACACCAAGCAATTTTGAAAGTACAGCCAATGCCAAACTAAGTCCTACGTTTCACAAGCAACATTGCAATTGCATACCACGAGTACTCCTTGTTGATGTAGAAGGAAGTGAGGAGAGAGTCATGAACAGTATGAAACTGATCGTTTGTTATACCAGTCAGTCTGACATTGTCTTCATCTGTCATGTCATCATAATTACCAAACTTCAGTGCATTGGATTTCCTATTTGCATTTTCGCACAACTCATTTAGTAATTGCGCAATTTCTTGAAGAAAAAGAAACACAACACACCACCGAGAAAGCGAATCGATCCAGGCTTGTCACCAAAGTGAGATGGGTTATGGAGTCAGCAAATGGGTGTATAAAGCAATGGAAAGCTTTATGCAATGTACTTCCAAATTCTCAAATCTCCTTTGCAGGCGATTATGTGGGCCCCGTCAAGCGATTTTGGTACTTATCGCCTATGCGAGCAGCGAAGGTTCAGGCGAGCCTGCGCATCCGCGCAGTCCCGCCAGAACCTTCGCCCGTCGCACATACAAGCAGTATATCAAAAGGAACCTTCAGACAGAAAGCCATATCCCTGGCCCCTCTAAATGGCTGGGTATGCGCAGTTAAAATTTGTCATGGCGGAATGCTCGAAGACACAAATTCGCTTGGCGGGGCTCATGTGCGAAGTGTATGCTCACCATGCAACACCTTCAGGCCACCTTTGGTGACAAGTTTGGAATCCGATGCTGTGATAGCCAAACGAATGATGACCTTAGCAAAGTCACCAAATAAACTACTGCAAAAGGTGTTAGACAATAAGTGGGATAAAAGGCACACAGTTTGGAAGACCATGGATGCATCTGAAATACTAGACTTTCCACAACTCAATGAACCAGAATTAAGAGATCTGACAAGGGGGTGTACCAAATTCGCCAGGCCAAGTCATATTCCAAAGAACATCAAACTGATACTGGTAAATATGGAATTATGGTCAACAAAGAACAAGAATGAGTCTTCAAATCCCAAATACGTTTAAGACATACCAGCAACAGAACTTATAACTTATGGATTGAGTACAGCACAGGTTTGACCCCCATCTCTGGCTGGTTTTGCACATGCAAATCAGGGGCTAGAGTGGTTGGTTGTTGTGCCCACATTGCATCAGTCATGTGGTATTTGGGTTTTGAACGGCATCAGGCAGCAACCAAACCATCTAAGACACATGACAAATATATTGACTTTCTTCCAGACGCTGCTGCTGAAGTGTGGGATACTGCATGGCCCTCCCCGGGTTGCGTACTTTTCTGGTTAAACTTTTTAATATTTAATATTTATTTTATACTTAGCAGTGAAATCAATGCATATCTGAAACAAATAAAAATGATATCAATCACAAGTTAAATGATATCATATCATTTCACATGTGATTGATACCATTTATATCATTTCACTGTAGCGTGCCGGAACTACTTTTTTGTTTACGTTCTGGTCGAAAAAAAAGGTTAATTTTCCTTTTATTTACGCAGTGACGTCATTGTGTAAACAAGTTGTGTTTTCCGCTGTCAGAAGAAAATAAATAAATAAATAACGTTTTTTGAAGAAGAAAAGAATCTATTCGGCAAGACATTTACATTTTTGGATCTAGTTTGAAACATTCTAAGTGACTGTGAGCGGATTATTCGAGAAAATCAACAGTTTTCGTGAAATTCAGGTTTTTAATAATTTTGACAGTTGACGGAAAATCAGCTGATCCAAGATAGATTTATACCACAGGGAAAAACACAGACGAAATCCTTTGGACGATCTTAAGAACAGTTTGGTATAACGGTAGGAACTTTGTTTTATATTCACGAAATTACGGATATCACATAATGACGGTTTAAAAGGGCAAATGATGAGCAACAGGAAATGCGATGTCTACTAACTAACTAACTTTCATGTATTATTTGAGCACTTGACAATAATTTAAACTCCTTCAGCATACAGTCTACCAACCTATGTCAGAATGTCAGATTGTATAGACAACTTAACCATTAATTTGTCAATGGACAAAACTTTGAAGTCCTATCCAACTCATTGTTTCCCAGCAAAACTAAAGAAGAGAACAGGGAAAGCTAAAAAATGTGGTTTTGAAGAAATTATCTTGAACTTGTATGAGCCTGAGGCTAAAATGGTTGCTTTTTACACCACCCGCCAAAGATTGTTAACATGGATTAAAGCTCTCGAGATTCTGTATTATGACAACTTAGGAAAACTTGACGATTATATTGTTGACTGGCAAGATTTCCCAAACAGATGGACTGACCCTGAGTCCTCAACCAATGCTATTGTTGTGGAATTACATTCCAGTATGTGTTCAGCAGAAGAAAATTCCCTACAATATAAATTAAAATTCTTCATAACTACAGGTACAATTCAGATTCAGGGCAACAATTTCACTTTGTTTGTCTCTGAGCATTTCCAACAGCTGAAGTACCTTGTGAGCCTAATCTCTGGAGAAACATCTGTGAATCATGATCAGCCCCTGGAGTCAGAAGAAGAGGAGGAAACCCAGCTGAAAACTGTATATATGAAAGAAGATAATTCTATGGAAGAGGATAATGAGGTGCAGATAAACATTGACAGGTCAAAAGCTGGTGATGGTTTTAATGCCAAAGACCCCATGGAAAGTTGTTCTAAAGGAAAAAATAAGGCCATATCTGGGGAGAAAGATTTCATTCAGTTGAGGGGTAAAATTGAAGATCAAGAGAAAATGAACGAGAAAATTCTCAACACACTCAATAGAATTGAGGGTAAATGTTGTCAGATATCAGAGCTTAGAGAGGACATTCAGCAATTAATGGAAGAGAAAGACTCAATGAAGGAAAGAAGCTGTAAGATTGAAAAGAGGGTGCAGATATTAGAAAATACAGTATCAGAGGAAAAGTGTCAAACATCACAACTAGAGCAGTCAGTTCAAGTCGTGAAAAATGAATTGCAGGATCTTAAAAAGACTGTTTCTAACCAAGTTACTTCGTCAGATAAAGATAAAGAAATTAACCGCCTTAAAGGGAGGATTGATGAACTCAGGCTTGAAAATGGAAATATGAATTCTGAACAGAAGAATCTGTTTGAAACTATAAAATGCCTAGAACGGAAGATTTTAGAAAAAGATGCAGAAATCAAGAAAATGACTGAAACACACAAGAGCTTAGTAAAAGAAAATGAAACGCTTACAGAAGAAATGAAGAAACGAAGAGAGGATACAATCACATCTAAACCAAGAAATCGGTCGCTGCCTGCATCATCTCAGGAAGAGTATACAGACGATACGCAATATAACGTGGCTACGCATAACTCTTTCGAACCGTTGCAGCAAACTGAAAACGTTATCAACATTGAAGAGGACGACTTAATAAAAACAGACATAACTATCATTGCTGATTCTCATGGACGGGCTATAGAACCAAAGAAGATGTACAAAAACAAGAATGTTGAACTAAAAATCCTCAGTACAGGGAAGAAAAATCTTGATGGTGTCGTGGAATTTTTACAGTCGGCGCAAGCAGTAGGACAGGAAACCCTATTAATCGTGGGAAATAATGACATTACTGACACTTCATCCGTAGAAGTGTATAAAAAATTCCGCAATGTCCGTGACATATTTCAATCCAAATTCTCATCAAGTAAATTAAACATCCTACCCATTCTGCCACGTATTGATAATGATAGATATAACAGGGAAGCGGCGCAAATGAATGAAAGATTGCAACTTTTAAATTCAGACAATGTGAGTATTGTAAACATTAAAGACATCACCCAGTATGACAGAGAACTATTCAGCAAAGATAAAGTGCATCTTTCCAGAAAAGGAAATATATCACTGATTAGGTCATTAAAAACACATTTTAACCCCAAACTTGGATTGCCGTCATATTCCACTTATTCGCAGAAAGATAGTTTGAGTCGGTCTATTCAACAGCCAAGTAGAAGAGGCAACTTTCAACATAGACAACAACCTCCCAACAGAACAAACACCTACAGAAATGGATTAAATGATAACAGAGAACTTCTTCTAAGACTTTTGGGCTTATAGATTAGAAACCCAAATAAATGATGCAAAGACATTGCTTTTAGGCAGTGCAGTTTCAGTAATGTTTATGACTTTCTTGAATAATGTTTGAGAGTATTATGCTATCAGATGTCTTCTACTGGAACTGAATCGATTACAAATGTTATTCATTGCTGTAATGTAATTTTAGATGTTACAGATATTTAGTTATTTTGTCAAGTGTCTTAAAATGAACATTTTTAGAATTAACAAAAATTTATGATGATGATCATCAGCATCATTATCACTATTACTACCATCGTCATCATTGTTAACACAACAACACATACAATAAATTATTTTCATTTTCATCAGTAGCACCAAGATGACTGTTTCTGTCTTCTGCTGTCACGTTGGGTGGTATGCATCATCATCATCATCATTATTATTATTATTATTATTATTATTATTCATTACCACTCCTATCATTATTACCATACAGATTTATATACATCATTATCGTCTCCGCAATAACTACTGCAATAAAATATTTTCATCATCATTATCATTATCACAACAACTACTGCTGCTTTCATATAGTTTGGTATACATTATCATTGTTACTACTATTGTTATTATTACTTGTATTATTCCTTTTATTTCAGCAACTTCTGTCACTACTTCCAAATTTATGGTGTGTATCATCATCATCATCATCGGTCATCATCATTATCATTGGTCATCATCATTATCATCTACAACGACTTCAACTACTGTTTCTACTCTCACATATGATGGTATGTATAAACTACATTAACTGCTAACATTTTATAGTAGTTCGTATGAATTCATATTTGCTGTTTGCTCATTTTTATTCATGTATGATGTTTAATTACGCTTGTTGGAATATTAATGGTTTTACTCAAGAAAAAATAGCCAATGATAAGTTTTATACAAAATATGATATTTTCGGTTTAACTGAAACTTGGACCAATAAAGATTCAAACATACTTCTTCCCGGGTATAGAGCATTCGCTGTAAGCGCCAGCAAAGGTAAAAGAAAGAAAGGAAGACCTTCAGGGGGGCTTATTGTTTATGTGCGAGAAAGTTTACTGAATAAAGGTTTTGTTCAAAAAATCAAAACAACGAAAAATTTTATCTGGTTGAAATTGAGCAAATATGCTTTTAATTTTGAATATGACACATTTGTCTGTCTTTTGTACATTCCACCGAGACAAAAATCAGTTTGTCCGGAAAATGATGAAATATTTGATAACTTAAAACATTGCATTCAAGAATACTCAGAGAAAGGTAAACTTGTATTGATGGGTGATTTCAATGCCCGGACAGGGAATGAAAACGATTTCGTTGAATTAGACCAAATTTCTAGAGTAGATATGGATTTGTTACCAACTAGCTATCTCGAAGATATCAATCTTCCATGTCGTCAAAATATTGACAAAACAGTAAATGACCAGGGAAAACAATTGTTAGATGTTTGTATTGAATCAAAATTACGAATTCTTAACGGAAGAATAATTGGTGATTCATTGGGCTATAATACCTACTTTGGTCCAAGGGGAAGTAGTACCATTGATTACTTTGTTGTTTCTGAAGATTTGTTTTGCAAGTTTGATTTTATTAATGTGTGTCCTCCAAATGAGTTGTCTGATCATTGTGTTGTGTGGTGTGGTTTGAAAACAGATGTATCATTTGGCGAATCTGCCACTGATGCCGTACCGGTATATGACCGTTTGCCTGGAAAATATATAGTGGATGAAAATTCTAAGCAGAAGTATATACAGTCTCTAATAAATGACGAGTCAACTAACTTAGTTTTTACTTTTTTAAATGATGTTGAAAGAGAAGACATTAGCATTGATACTTTGACCAATCAATTTATTGATATAATCCATTTATCAGCTGCTAAATCAGCAAAGTTCAAACTATTCAATAAGTGTAAAAGCAAGAATAGGTTTAAACGAAAATGGTTCAACAACAACTGTTATATAATGAAAAGAGAACTTAGGAAATTGGGCAGGCGGCTTCAGATGAATTCAAATAATTTTGACTTGAAATTTGCCTTTCATAAATTAAAGAAAGAATACAATAAGTCGTTAAAAATATCTAAACACAATTTTATCAAATCAGTAGTTGAACAGCTAGATTCATTACATGAAAATGACCCAAAAGCATTCTGGAAGACGTTAGATCAATTACAGAATAAGAAATCAAATGATATAAATCCAATAAAAATTTCGTCGTGGTATGACTATTTGTCTGAACTTTATTCAGAGAAAAACTGTGCCTTAGATTTATCAGAGCATGAAATGAAATCTGATTGTCCATTAGACTACCCATTTTCCTGTAAGGAAATACGAAATGGAATAACAAAGCTTAAAAATAACAAGCAACCTGGATTAGATCTAATATTAAATGAATTTATAAAATATGGTAAGGATATACTTCTGCTACCAATCGTTAAGTTGTTTAATAGAATTTTACAATCTGGAACTTTTCCAGACAGTTGGAATATCTCATTAGTCTCCTTTTTACCAAAGAGTAACGAGTTTTATGAATGTGATAATTACCGTTGTTTAAGTTTGACAAGCTGCTTTGGAAAATTGTTTACTTCATTGCTTCGAAATCGGTTGCATAATTATATGGAAGAAAATAATTTATATAATAAATTTCAGGCAGGATTTCGACCTGGATTCAGAACTACCGATCATATCTACACAATTAAAACTATCATAAATAAATATTTATCTAAATGTAAAAGAAGGATATATGCTTGCTTTGTAGATTTTTCGAAAGCGTTTGACACGGCTTGGCGCTCAGGTTTGTTTAAGAAATTGCTGAATTTAGGAGTTGGGGGTAATTTTTACAATGTTATAAAACATATGTACTCTAATTCAAAGTTCGCTGTGAAAAAAGATAACTATTTATCCCAGTTTGGTAGAGCTGAAAGAGGAGTACGCCAAGGTGACAGTCTCAGTCCCCTTCTTTTTAACATCTTTATTAATGATTTGGATGAAATATTTGATCCGTCGGTGTCAGATCCGATTGTTTTGAATTCTACCAAATTGAACTGCCTTATGTACGCAGACGATGTGCTATTATTATCTGAGAGTAAAGAAGGTCTTCAATCCTGCCTGACTTCATTGCAGACATACTGTGATAACTGGAAGCTTAAGATAAATGCTGCCAAAACAAAAGTAATGATTTTTAGTACAGGAAAGATTAAAAAAGATGTGCATTTTGAAATAAATGGTTCAGAAATTGAAATCGTCGATAAATATAAGTACCTCGGCGTATTACTTTCCTACAATGGGAATTTGAAACATGCTGCTGATCATATGTACCAAAAGAGTTTGAAAGCAGTTTTTTCACTTAAATCTAAAATATTTGATTTTGACTTAATGAATAATAATTTAAAGTTTAAATTGTTCGACACTTTAATACGCCCTATCTTAACATACGGGGCAGAGATTTGGATAAGTGATTATAACATCAGAGACAAAATTCTTGACACTTTACCGTTTGAAAAAATACACAACAGATTTTGTAAATATTTGTTAGGAGTACATAAAAAGTCATCAAATTTGGCATCAAGACTTGAATTTGGTAGAGAACCAATAATTAATTATATATGTTCTCAGACATTTAAATATTATGCTCGTTTATGTGAGCTTCCAGGTAATAGATTAATAAAAGAAGTATTTGATTTAGATAAAAGTTTATTCGATGAAGGTCACAAGTCATGGTATTCCTTTGTACAAAAGTCTTTACACAGATATTCAATTTCTGCATGTGATGCTGAGTCCTGTGATATTTCAGAAATTATCTCTGACAAATATTTGTCAGCCATAAATACTGAAATAAGTCGGCTTAGAAACCAAGTTGAAGATAATAAATTAAATACATATGCCAAAATTTACCCCGGGTTTGGTTTGCAAAAATATCTGTCATTTGGAGTATCTAGATCTAAAACTAGAGAACTAGCAAAAATTAGAATAAGTTCTCATGAATTATTAATTGAACGAGGTCGTTATTTCAGACCCCAAATTCCCCGTGAAGAAAGGCTCTGTTCAACTTGTAACGTACTGGAGGATGAACAACATTTCATGCTCCATTGCAGCAAATTTGCATCAATAAGAAATAAATTATTATTACAACTGAATTTAGAATACCATGATTTAAACAATAATACCGCCACTTCTTCTACGGCTTTTACTCGTTTAATGAATCCTGTAAATGCAGAGGAGACCAGATTAATATGTGACTTCATATCATCAGCTTTGTCTATAAGATAGCTTTAAAAAGCGAGAACTTATTCATGCCATCGCGAAGACGCACCTGTATAATTTTGACCCGCTTTCAAGAACCCCACTTTTATATAAACTGGG
The DNA here is from genome assembly GCA_963580285.1 of Lucinisca nassula. NCBI lineage: Eukaryota > Metazoa > Mollusca > Bivalvia > Lucinida > Lucinidae > Lucinisca > Lucinisca nassula. The sequence goes on from OY757011.1 coordinate 120,535,915, forward strand.
ATTTACACACGTGGAGTGTGAGTGCTCGTTTGAGCCACCTCGATGAGGTGGATCTAACGCGTATCTGCGGTCCGCATTTTGGGCGGGGATAGGAGGAATATCGGATTTTTCCTTCTTGGAATTCTCGACTTTCATCCGTAAATTTTACATCGTATTTCGTATAGGCGTGTTTTCGGGATGTCACTCAGTTAGGCACACAACCTTTGCTCCATTTCAAGTCAATGGTGAGACAAAGATATTGATAAGAATTCACGTGCCTTCATGTTACTATTCCTTGTATGATGAACAGTTATGTATATATATATATATGTATGTGTTGTATATGTGCCGGTGGACACCTTCTTTATGTTGGTTTTCCGAATAAAAATCTTGTATCTTGTATCTTGTATCTTGTACTAAGAATAATAATCTTATGCCATTAGAACATATTTTGAAGGGTCACGGGTGGCGTTAAAATTGAATGAACAGGTGAAATACATGACAACAGCAGCGCTGTGATTTTGAAGATCTCCCTTTTGCCGACACACATCTCGGGCACAATTTAAATGTTCCCTCACAGATTTAGGCTAAGCTGTCTTTGTTACAAATGGTCTACAAGGCGTACCAGTTCACTGAATGGCTGAGTAAGAGTTTGTGCGGGAAATCTGTGCTCAAATCACCGTGATTTTTTTTTTTTTTTTTTTTTGAAAAACCGGTCGTGACGACTGCTGCACATGGAATCTATTCCATATAGTGGCTGGGTGCATGTCACTTAGAGCCTTCAAGAATAAAATGGACTTCAAATAAGCACAACGCATTCTGTAACATACTTTGAAATGCATTCGTTGAACTAAAAAATGCAGAATCCAAAATGGCGATTTGTTTATGCTTCGAAACTCACAGTTGTGACGTCATGTAGCCAGATCACAATCGTGACGTCACCGTCTCGGGTCGATCAATTACCGTAAGTGTTCTAATAAATTATAAAATAAAAAGAACATTAACTTTTTTTCGGCGGATACCAAAAGTATTTCATCTCGTGTGTTGAAAACATCTGTGGAGCGTGATAGCTCAGTGGTTAGTGCACTTGCCTCTGATGCTAGAGGTCCCGGGTTCGAACCCCGGCAGCGGTGTGAAAATTTCGGTATCCGAACACGCTCCATTGGCATCATTTGCAGGGATGAATGTCATAAAGTGCACCGTCCTTCGGATCGGGACGTTAACTGGAGGCCCCCTGTGCAGGGAGAACCATCCCCTGTGCAGGTTAAAGAACCCTACTGTAATTACATGATTACTGTGTAGGCTTTCATCCTGCAAAACTGGAGTGTATGTAATATACACCGTCTGTGTCCCCTCATGGGGTTAAGACGAAACCGGAAGAAAGAAGAAAGAAAGAGAATTTTCACTCGTGCTTCGCACTCGTGAAAATTATGATGTTTTCAACACACTCGATGAAATATTTTTGGTATCAACCTCAAAAAAGTAAATATCCTCTATATATATATATATTTTTCTCCGAATATAGATAGAGGGTGCTCGTTGGAAAACGAGGACCCACAACATTTGCCTTGGAGTAAAAATATGTAAACTACTGTTTACCCTTTAATGAAACGAGCGTTTTACCAATTTTCAAACTTTCATATAAAATGACCACAAATATTAGTCTTATCACATAAAAAACAATGAGTTTTCTTTGTAGCGGGAAGTTAATTGTTTTCTAACTTCTAAAGAAAATATTTCAACGGCGTTGTCACGAAATGTTCGATAACATCCGTTTGCGATATACTGTGTGCATGCGTGTATAGCTAGGCTATGGTGTTATTTCGAATTATAATATTTTTTCTTCTACGTGTACAGTATCCATGGTTACGAATATGATCAATTAAAAATGGATTCTGAAATAGATAAAAAGTCTGTCGCAGGTGATCTGTGTTTTAACCCATAAATGCCCAGCGTCCCATTTTGGGACATTGACAAACAGTGTAGACACAGCTCAGACATTGCAGAATGCGGCAACTGATCTTGGTCTATACTGTTTAATGTTCATACATTTTACCACAAACAAAAACCTGACACCCGTATAATCGGAAAAGGACCCACTGAAAACGTTTCAAACGGAAGATTGCATTGTCATATATGGTTTAATAAGTTTTGAATTTCAAATGCTGTCATGAAAAAAAGTATTTATAGAAGATCGTGATGTGAGTTTTGGATATCAAAGACATCGATTCTAATAATGAAAGCCACGTCACGAGAAAAAATATTTTTTTTTTAAACTTGGGAACTACGATGGTGCCGATAAGCCTGTGCATTTGCGCAGTCTGATCTGATCTGCACCTTTCTTTTCGCTGCTTGGATAGTACACTATCTCTTGCTTCTATATACCATTACACGTCTCTTGCTAGTTCGTACCGTGACACAAACCCCGAAGTCAGTTTTTCTCGTGACGGGCTTCGGTAGTAAACAAAAAAATCGTGGCATTCAAGCAAAGGATAAACTGAATCTTAAGGGGAATGGGTACATCTTCAGGGGAGGCAACTCCTGCAAAAGTATTTTTGTCTCCTATGTCAATAGGGTCAATTCTTAAAGGAAAGAATTTGCTCCTGAGCCTGAGAGTGGACCCCTTTTCCGTAGGATAGGGCTTATAGAAACGCGAACAGGAAGTCCCGAAAATTGTCTCCCTTTGAAAAATTGCGGAACAAATCTGCTCTGCGTGGAAGCATAATGCTTTTTCGCCATAATGCTATTTCCAATCTATTTCGCCAAGCTCCGATGGGCGGGGTCAGCCAGACGCGGGTGTCAACCTTATTATAAATAGCATTTCTAGTGTCATGGCAGGCACCACTTTTTAGGTTGATTGATTATCAATCGACCAAAAATTACTAAGCACAGAAGCTCTTCAGTGCTGACGTCCGCGTTACTATCACTGATTTGTAGGAAACCCAGGTAACGGTTATTTATAGAAAATAATCGCGCTATTGTTATCAGCGTGAAATCCAAGTGTTGCGTAAGAGGATTATCTATAGAAACTGGACTGGATTTATTTATTGGATTTAGCAAACAATGTAGACCAAGATCAGAACGCGGCGTCTGGTCTGCACTGTTTGCTTACAGTACATAAACGAAACAGTCTTAGACCCTGTTCGGGACCATTTTTCAAGCCTATACTTAGAGACAATCGACCCACCAGTGCTGTACTGCTTTCTTTTACAGTAAAATTCCTATATTCAGACCACCTTTTAAAGACCACTTTTGAACAATCCCAAAGGTGGTCCCTGACCAGAGGACACTGTGGGCAGAAAACACAAAGAAAGATTAAGTACATCCTTCAAAATAAGCTTTCTAAAGCAGAATTAGTCTTAATTTTAGGTGGTCATAGCTGTACATGTATAAAGGCATCGTCTTGTAATGCATTTTTGAAAGACGCGACTGTGCAGGCCTCCGTGGCCTAGTGGATAAGGGCGCTTTCTCTTAATAACTAGGTTTATCGAGCCTGGCTCGGTCATATGTGAGACGCCAAGTTCTGCAACGGAAGGTCAGATGTTTTTTTTTTCTCCGCGTACTCCGGTTTACGCTCACCTCTGGTTAACGATCGGCTCGATATAAGTGAAATTATCTTGAAAGGGTTGTAAAACCAAAACCAAAACGTCATACTCACAAAAGGACGCGTCTGACGTTGTGCTCATCGTTTTAAGGACAGCATGATCTCTTGTCACGATTTTGCCATTTATCATTCTGGCTTATGTGGGTATTAACTAAATTTATATGTTTTATATGTCAGAGAATATCGACGGAAAAATGTTTAAATGAATAGCTGTTAAATCTCAATCAATATTCTTAAACGTTGAGCTTGATTATTGATTGTTTGATTGATTTGAAGTTTAACGTCGCCGTCAAAACTGTAAAGGTCATTTTGGAGACGTTGCTTCCAATTTTGTCGGACTTTTACCTGACATTGCGATGAAATGACATCTCAAGCCCTGCCGGCCAATGAAACTTATAGGGTTTATAAGCATGGACGGTCCGACTCGCACTGCATTGCCTGGGAAGTTTTATGCGTATGGGTTCGATGTGGGAATCGGAAACCGAGGCTTCGCCCTGGAATCTAAAGATTGGAAAGGCATATTTTCACATTTATTCAGTCATTATTTTGACTTTAATTAAGCTTTCACATGAGAAAAAAATAGCATTGCAGAGGGCGGTATTTCGTCTATCTAGGATACGGTCAAGGTCAAAGATCAAGGTGAAAAACATGAAATCAGTTGAAGAGCATATGATCTCAAATATGTGCATAACAACACTAGCGACATTGGCCCGCTACTGAGAGCGTCTAGTCTCAGACCAATCGCTACGCTAATATTTTTGTCAAGATTCACAGGAAAACTCTGCAATGACTTTCCGTTGTGTTTAGCTGGAGAAATGAAGTCTTCCTGAAAATACTTGCAAAGAAAATCACTTGCCTTTTGGGTAACTGACTGACAAACGGACGTATGGACGGACAGCCTTCAGGGCTGTATTATACGGTGATTATTGGGAATAGCAACATGGTTTGAAATTTATTAACAATTTGTTTGTAAATGTTAAAGTTGATAGAAATTTAAAAATGAATAGATGATCTAGTTTTAAAGGTTACTGGGCGCTAGGTGCACATTGGGGTATTCCCGGGCGAGTCCAGGATTAGTATTCCCACTTTCTATTTAGGGCTTACGCATAGTGTGCATTAGCTGTCTACCTTGCTGAATGTTACGCGGGGCATGGCTTGGGCAAGTTGATGCAATAAGCATGGGTCAAGTTGATGCAGTGCATCAACATGCCCCAGTTTGGTTTTAGCTAATGATATATATGGGAAGCGTGTCTTTCCTGGGCAAGTTATGGACGTGGGGGGGGGGGGAGAGAGAGAGAGAGAGAGAGAGAGAGAGAGAGAGAGAGAGAGAGAGAGAGAGAGAGAGAGAGAGAGTACTTCAGCTGATAGCATGATGTATCCTGTGCATTGTGTGCATTGAAAAAGGTAAAACAAGAAGAATGTGTATACTGAGCGACTTCATCACTATTAACTACACCACTAGAGTAATGCAAGCTGCAGAAAACTATATATTCATCCAGTAACTTTCTTCTGTGAATGTGCTAGAGTATAGAAAACAATCTTGGATTTCGATGAATAGTATTCCATTTTCGGTTGAGTTAGCATTGTCTTTCCCAAAGACTAAATCAGGCGTATAATAGTTTTGTAAATCAAGCGTATAATAGTTTTGTAAATCTTGCGGTAAGTATCAGTTTCTAATGTCCCAATACGTAGGATACGAAGAAGAAGTGATATGCACTTTCAAACCCACCACATTAAGACAAAGAGGTTGGAACTATGCATGCATATTTACGATATACCTGTCAATTTAAAGAGCTGTATTCCCTTCTTATCCATTTATCAAATTCACAAATAGTGAAATACAAAAAAAATCGTATCTTCACTACTTGAAACAGTGACGTTATTTTTCTATTTAACTGAGAAATATCTATATTTCACTCATATTTCATCAAGGTCACGCTCGGCAGACTTTTACCAGAGTTATGGCCCTTTGTCAGTTTTAGTCATTTTGTCATCAGAACTTCTTGTCTCCGCAACTCCTCATACAGCAGTTTTCAAGGGATTTGATGAAACTTTCCCTGCAGTTATTGTTCCCATGGCCTGGAGACGATCATATTTCATCGCGGTCATGCTTGACTGAAGCAACGTCACCAAAATGACCTTTACAGTGTTGACGGGGACGTTAAACCTCAAATCAACCCCCTTCCCCCTCCCCCCCCCCCCCCACCCAAAAAAAAAATGCACCCATTGAACGCCCCACGTGTCCGTACCAGCGGAGCCCACTCTTGAGGTCCAGATCCGCAATGCCAAGCCGCGCAAGTAGCTCACTTGACCTGTTGGAGACAATGTTTTGCGGCTTGATATTGCAGATCTTTCTGGTCATTGGCCTGTCGTTCCGTTGCAGACGTTGGATGTTTCGCTTTGTCAATGGTCAAGTATCGTTGGCATGGAGCATTGCGCTCCGCGACAAGAGCTGTACACACGGCCACGTGTCTTGAACGAGAGGTGGCGGGAAGAGAGAACTTGTAGCAGCTTCTTTCTGGCTGTTTTCATACGTTATGTGTTCGAAAGATCACAGCCACAAGCTGCAGAGAGCATGTCTCCTAAGTAGCAAAAGGAGGCTACCACCTCTAGCTTGTCAGGTCCGACATGGACTTCCTTTTGTGGTCTGTCATCTAAGGGACGTGCAGTTTCCTGGTACTGTGTACACCTGTAAGGCCAGTAATACAGATCATGATTATCGTCTTTCCTGCAGCTACTCTAAGCCCTTTCTCCTCCATAGCTTTTTTCCAAGTTTAGAGCCTCCTGACACATTCCTTGAGTGATTCAGCTATGATAACAAGGTCATCGGCATATGGGTCTTCCCAGGGGACTCCAGAACGGAACTCGCGTGACACGACTTCAAACACAATGATGAAAAGCAGAAGGCTGAGTACGGAGCCTTGATGAATACCGACATTCAATTCGAACTCTTCACTGTAACTGTCATCAATACGGACACGGCTCCGTGCATTAGACCAGTCGCACAATCCACTCGTCCACTCCAAGTTTTCTCAGTGCCCGCCAGATGACCTTCCGAGGCACTCATACGCCTTCTCCAGGTCAACGAAAGCCAGGTATATTCTCTTGTTGGCAGCCAGATACTATTCTTGCAGCTTCCTGACAACAAAGATTGTGTCTGCTGTGCCTCTGCCTGGGACGAAGCCAAACTGAAAATCGTCGATCGACAACAACTGTCTGGTGAGGCCATCCACAATCCTCTCCAGGATTTCATGGCCAGCTCTGTCAGCTTGAGACCGAGGTACATGTAGTTGCCCCTGTCTAATGCACCCACTTGCCCTTGTAGAGACAATAAAATTCTGCTCCCAATCAGATGGTACCTTGCCATCACGGATAATTGCAGCTGCGAGGTACTTCTGAAGACTTGGGGTCAATATTCTTGCCGATCTCCTTGCCAGCCACTTGCCGACCATGGTGCATCGCACGTCTGGCATTGCGATTGGCCGCATTATATGATGCCCTAGTGCCTTTACCAGTCTTCAGTGCCTTCAAAGCTTGTCGTTTGTCTGCAATGACCTTATCAACTTGCTCATTCCACCAACCGGTTTCACGACACCAACGGTGGGGCCGAGTTATACCACACACCTCCTCAGTTGTCTTGATCAAGCCTGTCTTGATGTTGTTCCATATATCCTCAGTGGCAGCATCAACTACACCTGCAGACGCACCCGCATGCAGGTTGAAAACCTCCTGAAAATGACTTTTCGTCTGAGGGTCTTGAAACTTCCAAACTTTAAGTCTGGGTGTGAAATTGCGCTTTGTTTTGGGTGGCACATCAATCCTCCTGTCGCATATAAGAAGCTGATGTTGCATGACTACTTCCTCGCAAGGGATCACTTTTACATCTATGACAAGTTTGCGCATTGTCCTGCGGAAAAGGATGAAATCTATCTGCGTTGCTGCGCTTCCCGACTTGTATGTGATAAGATCACTGCCACGTTTCTTGAAAAATGTGTTTCAAAGATGCAGGTCAAATGCTAGGGCATACACTAGAATCCCCCCAGCCTCAAAATCTGGTTCGGGTCTACCATACCCAATCCCACCATGCAGTTCCCTGTATCGAGTGCCTACTCGGCCTACGTGGCCGTTCAAATCTCTGCATGGGATCAGGAGTTCGGATCCTGGGATCCTGGCGGTAACTGCACGCAGTTGTTCAAAGAACAGGTACTTAATCTCATCACTTAGACCACTCCGTTGGGCGTACACAGACAGAAAGGTAACCACACGCTGGCCGAATACAAGCTTCACTAAGATGATTCTGTCAGAGACAGTTTGTACCTCAAAAAACTTTCTTTATGCACCCTTCTGCCACAAGCACTCCTACACCAGCAGTGCCTTTATCGTTTCCGGACCAGGATGTCCTTGTCCTTGATTGTGCGGCAGTTGCCACCATGGTACCTGGTCACCACATACTGATATTTCAAACGTCGGGTGACATTTTATTTAAGTTGAGGTTTAACGTCCCCGTCAAAACTATTTGATCATTTTTGAGACGTAACTTTCGGTTTTATGGAATTTTTACCCGACACTGAGATGAAATGACATCTTGCCCTACAGACCCAAAGATACCGCTTGGGTTTATAACCAGTGACTCGCACAATTTTAAATATTGTGATTTCCGTTGCCTGCACTTGTAAAGGCGAAAAATAAATTACCGCATCAATTTGCCCCAAGCCTTGCATCAACATGCCCCACCACTGGGGCAAGTTGATGCATTCGCCCTGCCGGAAAAGTCAACATAAACGGAGGCAAAATAAGCCAAAATTTAAGGATTGTAATATTGTTTTAGATGCAGAAAAGATAGAGCTTTTAGAAGATACATAGATGGCCATAATCGGCCAGACAGATCACGAGATATACCAAAAAGTCTAAAAAATGCATCAACTATCCCCGGTCTCCCCTACTCGTGTGTGGTCGGTTTCAGCTCTGCGTGGAAGCATCATGCAGCCCATTTATTTCTTCTTCAAGTCCCAATGGGCGGGGGCCGCACTATATGATGTTTCTGAAAATGATTATTTATACCGCAATCAGGCATTCTAGTAACCTGATAAAGGGGGTCGAATAACTGCATGCTAAAATCGGTAGTGACCTATAATACCTTCTACTGACCTATAATACGTCTAGTGACCGTTTATAGACCGGACCTACTTTTCAGGTCACTATTTTACAACTGTAAGCAACCTTTTATACATGAGAAAACAACGAAACTGCAAGTTAAAATCTTTGCAATATGTATTTGAACAGATTTCCAGAAATTTCAGCTAAATTCTTACCTTCTCGGCCTTTCCTGGTTTGAATGGCCGTTGGAATAACTGTGCACTGCTACTGCAGTTGCGTTCCAACCTTGAAAATAATTTCTAAAGCTATTTAAAATAAACTATTTATTTGCAGATTTTCATACCTGTAGAATGTAAAGCGCTGAGAAACTTTTATTCTTTCTTTCTTTCTACATATACTGCGATCGGTCACATTTGACCATTACTCGCAGGTGTACATTACATACACTCCAGGTTGCAGGGCTGAAAGCCTACACAGTAATCATGTAATTACGGTAGGGGTCTTTAACCTACACAGGAGATGACTCTTCCTGCACAGGGGGCCTCCAGTTAACGTCACGATCCGAAGGACGGTGCACTTTTTGGAATTCATCCCTGCAAATGATGCCAATGGAGCGTGTTCGGGCACCGAAATAGTCACCGCCTCCGGGGATCGAACCGGGGGCCTCTTGCATCAGAGGCAAGTGCACTAACCACTGAGCTATAACGCTCCTATTCGAGCGTCCATGATGTTTCCTGCGTCTTTGTGGCGCGGCACCAGCACCAGCACTGACGTCATAAAATTTGCACTCGTTGACGTCACGTTATACTAAATGTGCGCGCCATGGCACTGAAATGTCGTTTAACATGCCACACTGTCTGTTGTCTTTTTTTATTAACTTTGCTCAATTATTGCAAAGCCCCTTGATTGTTTTGAGTTTTGAATGTAAAAGCAAGGAACGCCATTGCAGTAGCAGTGCACAGTTATTCCAACGGCCATTCAAACCAGGAATAATTTAATTTACAAGATAATATACTTCTATCTGAAAATAACTGGTTGGTAAGGCATGTGATTGATCCCTCTCCCCATCTGGAGCCATCCAAACGATCTCCAACGCCGCTGGAACAAGATTTCCAAGATCAACAGAATCCTCTTTGTCTGCGATCGCAAAACCGGAAGTAGCGATGTTTACCTTTGAAATCACTCCACGAGCCACGAAAACGGTCAAGGGAAGGATTTGAAGGACCGAGAATGACATCTACACTCTGGAATTGGTATTTATGCATCTTCTTGATATGTTCTCATTACCCTACCAGTTGGTGTAATCAACCTCTATGGACGCAAACAACACACACTCAACATGGCATGCAAAACTGCCTACAAGGCACATGCAGGTACGAAAGGGATCATAGACTCTATCTAGCCCACATTCTCCTTCGCAGTGCCCATGACTGTCACCCTAACCCTGGACCTCGCCCTCCAAAGATCCCCTGCCAGATATGTGGGAAAGCATGCAAATGGTCCAAGACCATTCACTCGGTTGCTTGCAGCAATTGCGAGCTGTGGTACCACACAGTCTGCATGAAAATGAGCACCCTCATCTATGAGACACTGAACGACAGTGAAACAAGTTGGTACTGCTGCAACTGTGGCCTTCCAAACTTCCACTCTAGCCTATTCGAAGACTCGTCATCTCTAATCCTCAACCAAAACAGCGCCACACCATCTAACGTGAGCTCAGTTGACACTACTTTTAGCTACAATCAGGACATTGGCTCGCCAAGACTAACATCCTCTCCAATAAGAAGTAAACCAATGTCCATGTCCAAAAAGTCTCTTCAAATCATCACTGTAAATTTCCAAAGTATGAGAGCCAAGCGTGAAGAATTCTGGGCCCTTCTCCAATACTCAGCACCTGACATCATCATCTGCACAGAAACCTGGCTCCACCCAAATATCTATGAGAAGGAAGTCCTGCCCGACAGCTACCGCTTTGCAGCCCGGCGAGACCGCAAATCCAGTCCTCATGGCGGGGTTGCTATCGTCACCAGTGCCGACATTGCCGCCTCTGAAATAGAGATTGATACCTGCGCCGAAATAGTAGCGGCATCAATCCCTTGTAGCTCTGAAGAAGCCACTCATAGTTTGTGCCATGTATCGTCCCCCAGACAATAATCTTGAGACCATGCAAGAACTGCAGCGTTGTGCATCCCTCATCGCAACTCGGCACCGCAACCAACCACTATATATTGGTGGGGATACAAACCTCCAAGATGTCGACTGGAAGACATCTAGTATCTCGGGTAATAGGAACCCGGTCTCCATCAGCAGTACTCTGGTTGACCTCTTCAACGACATTGGCTGCGAACAGATGGTTACGTTCCCAACACGCCTAAACAACACTCTCGATGTGTTTGCAACAAATAGGCCCTCCCTAGTCACTAAGTGCACCCCTATACCGGGATAAGTGATCATGACATTGTCCTCACTGATGTGAACGTACTGCCTGCAAGGAGGAAACCAGTACCTCGACTCGTCCATCTGTGGGAAAGTGCCGACTTGGATGCCATGACCTCACGCCTCACAGACTTTGCCACTACGTTTACAACAATCAACAGTGCTTCTTTCCCAATCAACCAGCTCTGGGACGACTTCAAGAAAGAGTGCACAGCCACCATAAATAAGTGTGTCCCATCAAAGATGACCTAAACACGATTCAGCCAACCCTGGTGCAACAGGTCCATCCGCAAACTCTCACGGAGAAAGAAGCGGGCATACAAGCGAGCTCGGAAATCAAACAAGAAAGAAGATTGGGTCAGTTACAAAAACCTACAGATTGCCGTAAAACAAGAGTGCAAATCAGCCGTCAACAAGTACGTCAGTGACCTAGTCTCAGGCGAAAACTCAAAGAAGCTGTACACTTTTGTAAAAAGCAAGAAATGTGATGGCTCTGGGGTAGCACCTCTGAAGCGAGATGGAATAAACCATGCAGACGCCAACACCAAGGCTGAAATACTGAATGGTCAGTTCACGTCAATTTTCATCAACGAAGACACACCGTCGCCCCTCCCAGATCTGGGTCCCTCACCATACCCAGACGCCCCTCCCATAAGTGTCACAGAAAACGGAGTTCTCAAACTCCTACAAGGCCTCAACCCAAACAAGGCAACCGGACCAGATGCCATCCCATCCAGATTCCTTAAGGAAATGGCACAGCCTCTAGCTCCGGCACTCACCCTTATCTTCCAGGCATCTTTAGACCAGGGGGAAATCCCGGTCGACTGGAAGACCGAAAACGTCACCCCTATCTACAAGAAGGGCGATAAGGGCAAGCCTTCCAACTACAGACCGATCAGTCTCACCTCTGTAACATGCAAGCTGCTCGAGCACGTCATACACAGCTGCTTGACGAAGTTCTTCGATAGACACAACATCATCAGTGAATACCAGCACGGGTTCAGGAAGCGCCGCTCCTGTGAATCACAGCTCATCACCACAGTGAATGATCTTGTTACTGGCCTGGATAAGTCCAAACAGATTGATGCAATCCTTTTGGACTTCTCCAAAGCCTTTGACAAGGTACCGCACGAGCGTCTGCTCCTGAAGCTACACCACTATGGAGTCAGACACAACACACTTGAGTGGATCCGCAGCTTCTTGAGCCATCGCAGCCAGCAAGTTCTACTAGATGGGACCTCTTCGAGATCTGCACCAGTCACCTCAGGAGTCCCCCAAGGCACAGTACTAGGACCTCTCCTATTCCTGGCCTACATAAATGACTTGCCTGAGTGTGTTAAAGCTTCCATCTGTCGCCTCTTTGCTGACGACTCCCTGCTCTACGGAGAGATCAACACAGCAGAGGATGCAAAGCTACTCCAGGAGGATCTAGATAGACTACAGGACTGGGAGAGGACATGGCTGATGGAATGCAACGCTGACAAGTGCGAGGTCCTTCGAATCTCCACCAAGCGGAAGATTGTCGAAGCCACCTACAACATCCATGGCCAGACCCTACAGGAGACCAAGAAGGCCAAGTACTTGGGCGTCGTACTCTCCTCCAACATGTCTTGGAACGCTCATGTCGACTCCGTCACCAAAAAAGGCCAACAACACACTAGCCTTCCTAAGAAGAAATTTAGGTTCATGCCCCAAGTCCACCAAGGAGGAATGCTACAAAACCCTCGTCAAGCCACAGACAGAATATGCATCCACCGTCTGGGACCCCTACACCAAGGCCCTCACACATCGTGTCGAGATGGTACAACGCAGAGCTGCCAGATTCGTTTCTGGGGATTACCGCCGAACAAGCAGCGTTAGTACCATGCTCGACAGCCTGGGTTGGGAAAGCCTCCAAGACCGCAGAAGGCAAGCCAAGGCTGTAATGATGTACCAGATTGTAAACGGACTTGTTGCCGTCAGTGCCCCCCACCTCCCTACACCACCAAGGCGTAACTACAAGAGGACACTGCAACCAGTTCATCCCTCCTTTCTGCAGAACCCAGACGATGAAGGGGTCCTTCTCCCCCGCGGCAGTCCTCATCTGGAACCAACTCCCTGACGGCCTTGTCGCAGCCCCCAGCTTGGAGACCTTCAAGTCTGGGATCCGCCGCAGCCCACCACTTCTAAGCCAGCTGGCGGTTTTTAACCTGTTTTTAGTTTTGGACCCTCCCTCACACATGTACATAATCACCATGATTTGCAGCCCTGCACGACACAAGAAGAAGAAGAAGAATTGCGATTTAAAGTAAATACATGATTAGTGTCTTCAATAATTAAATATAATCGGGTCACCGCGACAATTTTATAGGGGCTCGCTAAAGCTCGCCCCTATAAAACTGTCTTAGGCTCACCGATTATATTTAATTATTATAGACGCTAACCATGTATTTCTAAAAATGGACTTAGGCCCCTTCTTGCACTAACCCCTTCAATTGTGTTATATGGATATGGTTGAATATATTGGTAGCTATGGGAACAATTTGTTGTTCGCCCACTTTAAAGTGCTCAGCAGAAATTCCGTGTTTGTCAATATTGGACGAGTGGAGCGCTTTGGTGCAGTGGTAGCGCATCGGATTTGTGATCAAGAAAAAAAAAATGAATATATTGGTATCTATGGGAACAATTTGTTGTTCACCCACTTTAAAGTGCTCAGCAGAAATTCCGTGTTTGTTAATATTGGACGAGTGGGGCGCTTTGGTGCAGTGGTAGCGCATCGGATTTGTGATCAAGAGGTTGCGGGTTCGAGCCTCACACTGATCAAAGTATTGTGCCCTTGAGCAAGGCACTTCATCCACATTGTTTAAAACAAAAAGAAAAAAAAGGACTGGTTACCACCCAGGAAATCCTGCTCGTAATGTTCAGATGTGAGCGAGTAGCAGAAATTGGAAAAGATTCTGAAAGTCGGTAATGTCCGTTCATTTCCGCCAATTATTTTGGGATGGTAAATACACTTGTCAAATTCCTGACAACGAATGTAAACAGAACCCGCGGAAAGAATATTTCACCTATTTAAACGCAGAGCTTGAACAAAATGGCTCAGGTTCAGATAAAAGAAGGAGAATTTACTTCCACTATTTATGGCATGGTAAAAACTATTCAACTCAGATGTATCAGAATGTTACATTAAATGAGATCTAAGTACATGGGGTGTCTAAAAGGCAAACACAACAGCTTTTGGATATAGTAAAAGAACATTGCCTCTCTCAAGTCGTAAATATACCCACCCGGCAGGAAAAAACCCTAGATTTGTTATTTACAAATTTTCCATCCCCAGTTAGTCGTGTCAAAGGGATGCCCCCGATCGGCAAGGCCGATCATGATATAGTTTACATTGAGTTAACCCGAGATATCTGGCTGCCAAATTAGAAAATAAAAAAGGCTTTTAGAACGTCAGAGAAGGCTCGGATTAACATTGAGTATGACATAAAAGCAAAGCGAATCCGACAGGTCCCGCGTAAAATATATTTATATAAGCGTGCGGATATGGATGGTCTGCGAGACCATATGGCGCGGTTTAAGGATTCCTTCCTTTCCTCTGACCTCTCTCGCATGTCAGTAAATGACTTGTGGGTCAGTTTTAAGACCGAACTTACGACGGCCATGGAAAGGTACATACCAATAAAAATGACCAAATCAAAGCATAGTGTACCATGGATCGATAACACGATCAAACACCTAATCAGAAGACGTGACAGAATGTACTTTCGTGCTCGTAAGTCTAGCAATCCAGACGTGAAGAACCATTACAAAAGGTTCAGAGCACATGTACAAAAGGTAATTAGAGATGCATATTGGAAGCATGTTTCCAGCATCTTTACCTTTGATGATGAAAATATTGATCCCGAGAACCCCAAGAAGAATGGAAAAGTTAAGAAATTTTGGTCATTTGTAAAGTCCCTGAAAAAAGAATCATTTGGGATCACTTCACTTGGGGAAAATGGAATTTTGAAAACTGAATCGCGCGAAAAGGCAAATATATGTAATAAGCAGTTTCAATCGGCGTTTACACGTGAAGCTGACGGTGAGCTACCATCAAAAGGTACAAGTCCGTTCCCCTCTATGGGGGACATAACAGTTGACCCCAAAGGGGTCGCAAAACTGTTTGACAAGCTCAACACACATAAGGCATCTGGGCCTGACGGTCTGCATGCCAGGGTGCTTAAGGAATGTAGTGCTGAAATATCTCCCCTGCTGGCCTTTATTTTCAATGAATCACTTGCTCGGGGCACTGTACCAGATGACTGGTGACAAGCAAACGTAACCCCGATCTTTAAGAAAGGAGAAAAATATGATGCTGCGAATTACAGACCGGTGTCGCTCACATGCATCTGTTGCAAAACCCTGGAGCATATATTAGTTAGCAACATTAACAAGCACCTAGCCTCTGAAAGCATTCTTGCTGACTGCCAGCATGGTTTCCGAAGTCGAAGGTCTTGTGAAACTCAATTAGTTCAGTTCTACCATGACATAGTGAGCAATCTGGATGGGGCCATTAATCGTGGCCACAAACAGACTGACCTGATTATCATGGATTTTGCCAAGGCCTTCGACAAGGTACCTCACAGGAGGCTATTGTACAAACTAGATCATTATGGGATTAGAGGATCCACACTTAAGTGGGTTAGCTCATGGCTCTCTGGACGCACTCAACAAGTTGTACTTGACGGCCAAGCGTCGGATCCAGTCCCTGTTTTGTCCGGTGTCCCACAAGGTTCGGTACTTGGACCGGTCCTTTTCTTGATATTTATCAATGATCTTCCTGATAATATCAGGTCATCTGTTCGCTTGTTTGCTGATGATTGTGTTTTGTATAGGAACATATATACTACTTCTGACTGTCTTATCTTACAAGATGACCTGGATAGCCTAGCACGTTGGGAGGCCGATTGGCAAATGAAGTTCAATGTGGCCAAATGTCATTCAATGAGGGTGTCACGGCACCCTCCAGACAAGCAGATTAAATTCAACTACTCATTACATCAGCATACTTTGGAACATGTCCAATCCGCAAAATATCTTGGTATCACCATTACTGATAATCTTGATTGGGGTCAACATATTTCTGAGATTACCTCCAAAGCAACTAGGACATTAGGGTTTCTTAGACGCAATTTGGCTTTTGCACCTAGGCAGACAAAGGATGTTGCATACAAAACTTTGGTTAGACCTCAATTAGAGTATGCATCACCTGTTTGGCATCCCCATGTTAAAACTCAGATTCAACAGGTTGAGAAGGTTCAGAGGACGGCTGCCCGATGGACCTGCAGGCGATGGCGGAACAGAAGCAGGGTTGGTGAAATGCTCGATGAGCTGGAGTGGCCATCCTTGGAGGCCCGACGCGAGCAGTCCTCTTTAACCTTCTTTTATAAGATACACTCTGACACATTGTCTCTTAATAAAGATAAATACTTGACCCCTGTGACTACTTCAACTCAAACAAGGGCATCAAAACTAAACAACAGTCAATATCGTAGGTACCAGGCCTATAGTGATGCCCTGAAGAATTCTTTCTTCCCTAGAACTATTCCTCAGTGGAATAGTCTTCCCTCCTCGGTGGTAAATGCCAAAACTGCAGAGGAGTTCAAAGCCCGCATGGTGTAGATTGGGATCCAGAGGTGTGCGTTTTAGTACACCTCTGAAAGCAGATTGTAAATAGTTTTAAGAACTCATCCAGTGGATGTGTTTTTTTTTTGTTTTTTTTTGCTAAATTCTAAATTTAGCGCACCACCCAACTGAGGTAATGGCCAAGTTTGACCGACTCAGTATATGAAGATAGATAGATAGATAAGTGCTAGCCTAGTTGTTTGTATGATAATGGTGTGGGTGGGGGTAGTGTTTTTTTTTTGTTTTGTTTTTTTTTATTGAGAAACACTATATGCCTGGGTCTGTAGCTGAAGATTTCCTGTGTCCCATCAGCTGGTGACATGTGTAAAACTTTTAATATGAACTTAGGCACAGCCTAGACACGGACATGAGCATTACCTGTCAGTTAATGTTTAAAAGCAAAGATGATAGTGTTTTTACCCGCCTGAAGTCTGAACACTAGAGGGGAAGTGAATAATTGGAGACAACAAACCATTATACCAATATACAGATACGGATAAGCTTTAACTTACGTCCCTTACAGACAGCATTTTGGTTCTGTATAGCTTTACCTGAGAGCATTCAATTTCTTGCTGACTGTATAACCTTTGTGAGCATTCTTGCTGACTGTCAGAATTAGAAATGTTTACTGGTGACACGTCCATAGACAATCCTTCACCAGTCTGATTAAAACATGGTTTCCAAAGTCAAAGGTCTTGCGAAATGCAAGGAGTTCAATTTTACCATGGCATGATGGGGCCATAAAATTCATAAATCGTGGCCACAAACAGACTGACTCGATCATCATGGACTTCACCAAGGCCTTTGACAAGGTTGAAGGTACCTCACAGAGGGCTATTATACTAAACTTGACTACAATGGTATAAGTGGATCCTCACATAGGTGGATAAGCTCATGGCTCTCTGGGTGCTCACAACACATTGTGCTTGATGGCCAAGCATCTGATCCAGTCCCTGTTTTATCTGGAGTCCCCCAAGGTTCAGTCCTTGGACTGGTCTCCTTGGTTTTCATCAATATTCTGACTGTTAATATCAGGGCATCAGTCAGTTTGTTTGCTGGTGATGTGTCCTGTATATATTTTCCGTCAGACTGTCTTATTTACAAGATGACCTGGATAAACTTGCAGAGTGGGAGACCGATTGGCAGATGAAGTTCAATGTGGTGGTGGCATTTTTGGCCCCAGGGCCATAATTTGAACAATCTTAGTAGAGGTACAATAGATGAAGCTACACACCAAATTTCAAAGACCTGGGCCTCGCGGTTGCTTTAAACTTTATTTTAATTGCTTCAATGACATTTATATGTAACAGACAAATATATATTATCCAGGATTTGACATTAAGCCCAAGGCTTGTGCAGTAGCCATCTCCTGGTTAGAATAGATACAAAAACAGGCAATGATATCTGAATGGTCAGGGAGTGTTTAGAAGCATCAAATGCATCAAAAATAGACTGGAAACAGACATGCAGACAATTCGAGAAAAACAAACACAGTCGACAGATAAACGAGATACAGACAAACAGACGGACCGACAAAACAAACAGACGGATGGACACACGTAGATTATTCCTGGGCTTTGCGGTTTCAGAGGAGAAGATTTTTATTTTAGATTTTTCCTATATAAGTCAGTGTAAAACCAAGGGGCCCCAGGGTGGGGGCATTTTTGGCCACAGAGCTATAATTTGAATAATCTTGATAGATGTCCATAAGACGAAGCTTCATACCAAATATCAAACACCTGAGTGAGTGTTTGAGTTTTACATCCTACCAAAAGCGAAGGTCATAGGGAGACGGGGTCTCGGTTTAAAGACTCATCCGAAAGTCTGAAGAAGCCCGGGATTGATCCTGCGATCCCTGGTTTACAAGGCGAGTAGCATAACCACTTCACCAGGGAGGCTTCTGATCAAACACCTGAGCCTTCTGGTTTCAGATAAGAAGATTTTTAAAGCTTTTCCCTATGTAAGACTATGTAAAAACATAGGGCCTTGGGGTAGGGGTGTTTTTGGCCCCAGGACAATAATTTGAACAATCTTGGCAGAGGTCCACTAGATGAAGCTACACACCAACTATCGAAGGCATGGTTTCAGAGGAGAAATAAGCTTAAAGTTTCAATCTTCTAATAGCATGATAGCTCAGTGGTTAGTGCACTTGTCTCTGATGCTAGAAGTCCCAGGTTCGATCCCCGGTAGCGGCGATAAAATGTGAGTGTCCGAACACGCTCCATTGGCATCATTTGCAGGGATGAATATCATAAAGTGCACCTTCCTTCAGATCGGGAGGTTAAAGAATTAAAAGATCCCTGCCGTAATTAAATGATTACTTTGTGGCCCTTACTGTGTTGTCTTTCATCCTGCAAAACCTGGAGTGTAAGTAATGTACACCTGCGGTAATTGTCAAATGTGACCGACACAGTATCAGTTGAAAGAAAGAAAGCTACCTGCAATCCCGCAACTGATTTGCAGGATTGCACATAGCTATATGTTCACACATGATTTGAAATGGAATACACTTACTAGCACCTTAGAAGGAACTGTCCTCCAGAACGTGGATTCCATTAAATACCTTTGGGTGACACTCACACATGATTTGAGATGGAATACACATATTAGCAACATGTGTACAAAGGCAAATAGAACGCTTGGTTTCCTGAGACTAAATCTTCATCAGTGTCCTCAGTATGTAAAAGGGGCAGCATATTATGGTCGGGTATTAAAGCCAAGGCCGAGCCAAAAATTGCCAATCCGAAGATTTATTTTTCGGAATTCTAATCGAAGAAGAAATATTAGTGGTAAATTTTAATATGATAATGTTAATTGTATCAAATTTGATACTCAGCATAATTTTTGTTCTTTTTGGTGCCCTAATTTTTGTTTTATTGCAATTTTGCAAATTTTTAGGGGTATAAAAGCCAAGGAGGTTTTTATCGTACATTTTTATCGAATTTGAATGAAATAGACATGGATGTGTGAAAAAATGTACATGACAACCCCAAATAAGTATTTTCTAAACCTTTTATTGTAATAATTCCAGTCAATTCCTTTTAGTATCTGTAATAATCATATTTTTTGTGGTTTTATGTAGGCCACGTCGTAATGAACTGCAACGGACGGAAATGTCAGATAAATGATAAGGGCATTTAAATATACTATCTGAATGGTAGGAACTAAAGCTTTATGAAACGCATCATATTTCTTAATCATGTTTTAGACATATTAATTATGTTTTGATACTTACCTATTGTATTATTATTGCTTATTAATATGCTTCAGTCAGTAAGTGATTATTGCATTAATTGACTCATCTAATTGTTTTAGATCTCAGCCTGTCACTTTAAAAAGTTTGTTTGATTTGAGGTTTAACGTCCCTGTCAACACTGTAAAGGTCATTTTGGAGACGTTGCTTCCAATTTTGTGGGACTTTTACCCGACATTGAGATGAAATGACATATCAAGCCCTGTCGCCCAATGAAACCAATAGGGTTTATTAGCATGGCCGGTCCGCCTCGCACCGCGGTTCCTGGACAGGCTTAGATCCTCTAAGTGGTTTACCAGTACTGGTGAGCGGGCCGGATTCAGCTCTGCGTGGAAGCATCATGCAGCCCATATATTTCTTCAAGCCGCTATGGGCGGGGGCTTTCACTTTAAAAAGAAAGGGTTGCAACAAAAACGATGCAATTTGCATACCTGCAGATAAATCGCCAGTATAGTGCACATTCTTTCGCCAAAAACTGACAACTGCCCTTCTTGAATCATTGGAAGGGAAAGATTAACTGAAGAAAATATTTCATGTTCAATCTCCACGAAAGAATGCTACCAACCTCAGCAGGTATCAAACCCGCATCCTCCTGGTCCTCAGTCAGGAAACAGCTCCTACTGGCAGTAAACAAAAAAACAGAACCCTGTAGGCACACACCGTTAAATCAACTTTGTTTCAACATTGATTCAATGTGGATTGCCTGCTGGGAACATTTTTTTTTAACTTTTTTCTGAAAAAAGTTTGGTGGACAAGATTGTTTATATCCCTTACACAGTATCCCAGTGCCATTTTAACAACGTCGAATCAACCTCGTAAAACCTTGAAGTCCTTGACCAATCATTAAAACAATGTCGCATATACAAACTTTGTTCACTGGGATAACAGTCTGATGTCACTGAACAACATGGGTCGTCATTCGATTCGGATCATTTCGGTCACTGTATGCCTTCCCTTTCGGTCGTTTCCTGTAAAAGGTAATTCTAAAAATAGAAACAAAAATAAAATAAGAAATTCGATCGATTAAGTAGATTCTGGTGAGTATGTTTTATTTTATCACGAACACATAATAAGTATAATCAAATTCAAATATCATAAGGCCAAAAAGAAGTAATTTAACCGATGAATTTGAAAGAAATTCGGAATTGTCAATTCTCTTTCGCCGCCATGGCTTTTATACCCCTGGATTTCGGAAAACAGTTATTAAAAGATAAATAAGCAATGTAGATATGTGAAACTACTTGTAGTTATAACATATCTAATTTATAATAATTTAATCCCACATTCACCAAAATATATATCTAACATGTATCTAGAGACTAAAAATAAAATTTTTGGTGGGCTCGGCCCGGCGCGGCCTTGGCTTTTATATCCGACTGCATATTATAAAGGACTTGTTTGTCCAATCTTGGAATATGGTAGTTGTATCTGGGACCCCAGCCAAGTAGTCCTTAATGAAGAAATTGAAAAAATTCAGAATAGAGCTGCTAGATTTGTAACAAGCAATTACTGCTTTGAAACTGGGAGCATGACTGGAATACTAGGAAAATTAAGATGGGAGTCTCTCAAGAAAAGGAGAAAAGACAGTAGGCTCATACATGTACTTTTATATAAAGGTCTAAAGGGTGCTTCCAGCATCCCAACAGATGACCTTGTTTCCCCAGACCCTTGCTGAAAGAACTGACATTTATAAAGAATCATTCTTCCTCCGAACCATTAGAGATTGGAATGCCCTTCCTGTTTCGATTATTTCAACGGCCGCCGCTGAAGGTGCTGAGGATTGTGTAGCTAAGTTTACCTCTTTGGTGAGAGCTAGGGATTAACTTCCCATCATAGGTCCTGGTGTATAAATGTCATTTGACATGTCACCAGTAACAATTCTGATTTCACCACTTACAAGTTTTTCTCCTTCTTTCGCTATACATGAGTGATTTACTGGATATATATACATTAGGATTCATTAGCGCATGCGCTCTTGGAGATTAAATAAGTTACCATTTTATAGGTTCATGCGTGATGTGCTGTTGGTAAAATTAACATGAAACAAGCCGCCAGGTATCTAATTAATCTGAGCATTCTCTGACGTTCAAAAAGCGTTTTTTATTTTCTGATTTGGCGGCTCTACAGCCAGTGATCTCAGGTTAGTATCTGATATGGGTGGCATTGCGCTCGGTGCAAATTTACTAATATCATGGTATTATGCCAAGAAATAACACTCAATTTGGATGATTAAAGGTGTGCTGTCATAGTTCAGTGGTTAGTGCACTTGCTTCTGATGCTAGAGGCCACCGTCGATCCCGGCAGCAGTTATTATTTTGGTGTCAAAATGCACCGTCCTTTGGATCGCAGTGTGTAAATTTTTTTTAATTTACCAGAACAGACCTAATTACTGGAACGTACCAGAACGGACCCATTTTCTCCCACTTTATGCATTTTTATTATAAATTACTTTTTATTTTTTTCACCTGCATATTGAGTTGATGGAGCGTGATAGCTCAGTGGCTTTTAAATGACTTCTGCTACTAAATAGGTAGACTGATTTTAAAATAATTTCACAGAAATGTTCCTTGGGGTCACTCTCAACCAAAATGACTCAAACCATCCACTCCACCTTATTAATATTACCTACCACTTTATCTGTACAATACGGATCAGGTGAGTGATCCAGGGCCATTATGGCCCTCTTGTTGTTGTTTTTTCTTCAATATTCAACCTCCTTACATGTATGTCAACTTTAGACATGTTTGTTTACCAAAACATGTCCAAAATTGGCATAAGGTGCACACCCTTGTATCTGATCTTGCACTTTTATAGGACTTTCTAGCCCTCTTTTTTATGATCAGAATACAAGATCTAAGCAAGCTGTGTCCTTATCATCGTTAAACCTTTTTGTACCAATTGGAATTTTCCTCCTTATATATAGCAGGAGTCCATTTCAAAATTTAGGGGTGTCAGGTTGTGTTTTCTTCAGATTTTGTTCAGAAAATGGCTTAATTTTTTTGCAAACAGTGTTGGTCCTGATCAGACGTCGCGTTTTGCGGCGTCTGATCTGGACCTGCACTGTTTGTCAGGCTACCCATTTTGGGGTTTCTGGTGCTAAATGGGTTAATATGGCATTTGTTATCTGTACATGCAGTGTAACACGCTGTACATATATCATAGGTGTCAACCCATTTTAGATGTTTTCAACATTTTCCTTATTGTCAAAGCACATTTTCCATATTTTCAACTCCTGTCCCTTCACTGGCCAGTAAAAAGCAGTTCTGGTTTGCTGATTTGCACTGCAACAAAGAACCATAACTCTTTATTTTTTTTATTTTTACACATCAAAGTTATATTCATCCTTTCAGATCGGCTTTACCTTAGTCACATCAGAATTGCTATTTCACCTCGAAGAGGGATAAATTGCTGTGTTTGTTCCGGTTTGCTGAATTTTATTTTTTAACCATGCAGCAATACAGGATAAACATGGCCTAAAAAAATGTTACATGACAAATAAGGCTGCCACGATTAATCGTATAATCGATTAATCGATCGATAACTTCCACAAAAATGATTATCATTTCTGATTTGCTTTTAATCGATTACTTGATATGTACAATTTACTACCCAAAGTTATGCCTAAAATAGCTGGATGAGTGGCAAACAGTGCAGACCCTGATGAGACGCCGCATTATGTGGCGTCTCATCTGGGTCTACACCGTTTGCTCAGGCCTGTCTGTTCAAATATACATATGGTAAAGTGCAACATATGGGAAGAGTCATGCTCAGACAGAAATCCAGACAGGTAAAATAATGACAAAAACCTTAGCGATTACTAATCGATTATCGATCGCAATGGCATGACTGATAATCGTTTATCTTTTCAGCTCCGATTAGCCAGCCCTAACCACAAACTCGTTCTAACATGGTTCATTATAGCACAGTTTTGAATATAACACGTTTTCAAGATGGATCCCAAAAATGTATAGATTATAAAGAAAAATGACCATAAACGGTCATTTTTCTTTATAATCTATACATTTTTGGTCGGATATAAAACAGTTGTTTAATTAACACAGTTTCTGTTTTGGACCCCATTGATAGTGTTATAAAGAGATTGTGGTGTATATGTTTTCCGATTTCCTGACCAACCCATAAATTTTTCCGCCTAATGTATTTTTTTTGCAAAAAATCAGAAAAAATGTTATAGATGAAAATTTGTGTTCTTTTCAGATTAAAGACCAAAGATACAGTGAAGCTGTGCAAGTTCTCAATAACCAGCTACAGACTCACCAAAGGGTATAAAATTCTTTAACCCTTTTTGTACCAAATGGAATCTTCCACCTTATATATAGCAGAGGTCCATTTAAAAACTTAGGGGTGTCAGGTTGTGTTTTCTTCAAAATTTATTCCAGGAAATGGTTTAACTTTTTGCAAACAGTGTAGGCCCTGATCAGACGCCGCATACTGCGGCATCTGATCTGGGCCTGCACTGTTTGCCAAATACTCATTTTGGGGTTTCTGGTACTAAATGGGCTAATAAACATAAACATTATTTATTATAACACCAGTGTTCACAAAATGTGCTGGACCGCCTGGTTGAGTCAGGTTATCATTATGTTAACAAGTCCATGTAATTTAACACACCTCTAAACCCACTATATGTATAGAAAGCTGGAATTTACATGGGCATGCGTTATTTTTCTTATTCTTGCTCCAAGACATAGGTTGTGGGTACATGTACTCGTTAGAACCGCCTCAAATTCAATGAAGCTGTTCTAACAAGCACCCACCACCTGTGTTTTAATAAGAAAGATATCACAAAATTTCATCAGAAAAGTGACCATTTTGGAGACGCATATGATAGAATGCACTACATCAATGGTATGTTTTTGTAATGCGTTATAATTGTCCAGAATCAATTAACAATCTGGAATTTCAAGCAGTACTCTATTACGGTAAAGTTTCTTCTCTTTAAAAAAAACGTTTTTGTCAGGTAATATTTCTTGAATTTTATTTAACTCTGTCAACTGCACATTCTACAGATGTCTAAAACTATCTAGAATGTATAGAAAAATGACAATAAATGACATTTTTCTGTTTTATTAGCTCACCTATCACATAGTGACAATGTGAGCTTTTGTGATCACTTTTCGTCCGTCTTCAGTGCGTGTGTGCCTGTGTCCGTAAACAATTTCTTCAAACGACATCTCCTCCTTAACGACTGATCAGATTTTGACCAAACTTCACAGGAATGATCCTTAGGTGGTCCCCTTTCAAAGTTGTTCAAATGGTTCCGATCTGTTGCACATCTAGGTCACAGGAGCCAAAAATAGATTTTTTTCACCGAAAACTTAAAAAATCTTCTTCTCTGAAACCACAAGGTCCAGGTCTTTGATATTTGGTTTAAAGCTTCATCAAGTGGACTCCTACCAAGTTTGTTCAAATTATAGTGCTGGGGCCAAAATGCCCCCACCCTGAGACCCTTTTGTTTTACATAGGATTATATAGGGAATATCTCTTTGATATTTGGTATGAAGCTCAATCTAGTGGACCCCTACCAAGATTGTTCAAATTATAGTGCTGTGGCCAAAACAGCCCCCGCCCCGGGGCCCTTTGGTTTTACATGGGCTTATATAGGTAGAATCTTTAAAAATCTTCTTCTCTGAAACCACAAGGCCTAGGTCTTTGATATTTGGCAGGGATTTTCCTACCCTTCAGAATCAGGGTCCAGGGGCCGCTAGATTTGGGAAAAACAGCTTGCTAATATTTATATTAACATTAACATACTTTTCTATTGAGACTTTCCAAAAAGTTGGAGTCAGAAAAAAAAAGTTGGAGTAAATTACTCCAAAATTGGAGTTAAAAAGACTATACAGGTTTTTAACCCATTACATGTGGGAAACCCCTAATGGGGTACCATGGCAAATAATGCAGGCCTGCACTATTTGCTAACAGAATTTCTAGCCAAAAATAGAAAAATGAAAAAACTAGGCCCACCACTCCTTTTATGACAAATGGACTTGTCCAGCATATAGCAATGGAATAGTCCACTGGTATACAATGGGTTAACAAGCAGCAGCAGAAATAAGAAAATCATCACATGTTTTCATCTGAAACATTTTCAGTTTTTCATAAAAGAAGCACAATGTTATTATACACACATGTTATCCTAATATCCAATTTTTTTTTTCAGAGAAAATAAGGCTTGACATATGCCTAGCAGATGATTCACTTGACATGCCAACACTTATTATCTATGAAACGTTGGAATAATGTTTGAACTTGTCATCCTCAGCATTGCGATTAATGCTACAAGGGTTGAGATCTATCATGCATGCAAGTTGAGATCTGCCATGCGTGCAACAAGCCAGCTACCTGGAAGGGGTCCCACATATGTGGGTAATGCCCCTCTACCTGCATGTAAATAAAAATATGATGATGATGATGATGAAGGGTTAACATAAACAAACATGTTTTTTCATTTCAGTCTCGTGCAGCCCTGTCCCTTCTCGGTTACTGCTACTTCCAGATGCAGGACTTTGTAAATGCCTCTGACTGCTATGAACAACTGTCAATCATGCACCCAGAGTTGGAGTCATACAAGCTTCATTATGCCCAGGCCCTCTACAAGGCCTGTCTATACCAGGAGGCAATGAAAGTGGCCTGCCAGATTGATAACCCAGCCACACAGGGAGAGGTAATGTTATGCAAAGACAATTATTCTGTCATAGCACATCTGAATAGGAGATGAAAAGGCAGTTTGGTTTATTCTGCAAAAAGAAATCTTTGGGCGGATGATGCATGTTCAATATAAAGAAAAGTGAAAATCTTCTGCACTTTACCCATATTGTAGGAGAAACCCCAAAATGGGTAACTGGCAAACAGTGCAGGCCCAGATCAGACGCCACAGAATGTGTCGTCTGATCAGGGCCTGAACTGTTTGCAAAGAGTTCAGTCATTTTCCAAATAAATTTTGAAGAAAAGACGACCTGTCACCCCTAGATTTTGAAGTGGACTCCTGCTACATGTATATATAAGAAGGAAGATTCTGTTTGGTACCAAAAGGGTTAATGAAAAAGCATGCAACGATGTGTGCTTGGTAGACTAGAGCATGTGTGATAATTAATAAGTATAGAGAGGATATTTGATTTTTAGCTCGGCTGTTTTCGAAGAAAACGACGAGGTATTGTCATAGCTCTGGTGTCGTCGTCTGCGTCATTGTCGTGCAAAAACTGACATTTTGTAATATCTCTGTCATTACTGAACTTATTTACTTGAAACTCGGACTAGTTGTTCATTATGAAAAGGGGAACCCATACCAATGGTGAGGTAATATTTTTGGCACAGTTATGCCCCTTTTTAGACTTAGAATTTTTGCAGCCGAGCATTGGCACCCACATGTGGTGCTCTTGTTTCAGTGTAAATGTAAGATCAATTTCAAAGCCACGAGTGAAAATACTTATTTTGGTGTTCATGAGCGTAATAAAAATTGATCTTACACTGAAAAAATCCAATTTTCTGTTTCGTTCATGCTTTAAATTGTAATTTGTAACACGATTTTAAAGCGGCTGCCATCATCATAGAGAACAAACTTTTTTCCAGGACCATTTCGCGTCAATTTAGAGGTGTTCAGCATGTTTACTGGGTATAATAATGGGTGTAAACTGCAAGATAATATCTTGTTTGCACAACATAGATCTTGTTCGGACAACATTATTTGTTATGCGTCTGATTAAATTGTGGTAACAAGATAATAAATTGTGCGAACAAGATATTACTGGTAAGTTGTTTGAACAAGACATTATCTTGTGTGCACAAGATAATATCTTGTGCGTATCTTGTGCGCACAAGATATTATGTTGTCTGCACAAGATATTATGTTGTCTGCACAAGATTTTAAATTGTGGGAACAAGATATTTTGTGCGCACAAGATATTATGTTGTGCAAACAAGATAATATTTTGTGCAAACAAGATTATATCTTGTTTGCCATCTTGTGCAAACAAGGTAATAAGTTGTGCGCATAAGATATTATGTTGTCCGCACAAGATCTGTGTTGTGCAAACAAGATAATATCTAGTCCGCACAAAATAATAAGTTGTGCAAACTAGATATTATCTGGTGCACACAAGATAATAACTTGTGCAAACAAGATATTATGTTGTCCGCACAAGATAATAGCTTGTTCGCACAACATATCAAAATAAATTGTATGTCCCTTCCAGGGTTCTGTAGTTAAAACCTTGACAAAGAAACCAGGTTCATTTTCAGTTCGCATGAGTCTTATATAAAGTGAAAACTTGCCTGATCTTTCAACTAGTCAAATGAAATCATTTTGATTTGAAAAGAATTTTTGCTCTCCACTCTTTCATTGGTGTTGCAGAATATTATAAGAATCTGATATGGGGTTCTGTTGTAGATGAGCGTTTCCAACCCGAGGGAAGACCGTGCTGAGCGGAACCGAGGCTACGCCGAGGTTCAGCTCAGCACGGTCATCCCGAGGGTTGGAAACGTCCATCTACAACAGAACCCCATATTGGATTCTTTTTCTTGCACAACACCTCCGGTTAGTTTTGACAGCTCGCACATGTATATTGTTTACAAAATAAAAGTAGTTCAGAAGTGCTTCCGGCAGTTGAATAGAATTGAAGCGCATTTATGTTAGTTGCCTGGGTCGGAACACCAGGGTTAGAACATAAATTTCTATCCCAGGGTAAAATCACTGATTTCCTTGTCTGGTGTGCTAGAAAATTTGTCCCTTAACCCATTTTGTACCAGAAACCTCAAAACAGGTAGTTGGCAAACAGTGCAGGCCCAGATCAGACGCCGCAGAATGCGGCGTCTGATCAGGGCCTACACTGTTTGCAAACTTTTCAGCCAATTTCCAAATAGGTTTTGAAGAAAGCACAACCTGACACCCCTAAATTTTGAATGGATTTGTGCTATATATAAAGATGAAGATTCCATTTAGTAAGAAAAGGATTAAGTAGCATATTCTTTTCTGTAACACTAGTCTCCGGTTCAAAACAATTTAATATTGCCAAATGATTTATACAGAAAAAAAAAAAGTGACATACAGTACATTTACTAATTGACTATCCTGTAACAGTATTGATCGGAGGTTATCCGTATTAGCACCAGGTTAATAATCAGGTTTTTTAATTGTGTCAATTAATAAAATTGTCATTAATCAAGTGTTTTAGTATTGGCCAAGTTACAGGTCCTCGGTCAGCCGTATTGGCCTCGGTCTTCGACCTCGGACCAATACAGCAGACCTCGAACCTGTAACTTGGCCAATACAAAATTACTTGATTAATAACATTATAGTAGTGTTTTCATTATTTTTGTTTTTTTACAGGTTACAAAACTTCAAGCTGCCATCAAGTATGGTGAAGAAGACTTACCTGGAGCTAAGGTATAGTACATCACAGTCTCTTCATACATCATTTTCTGCCATTAAGATTCCATAACGAAACACTTCTATTCAAATACACCACAACCTCATTATAACGCGGTTCACTGTAACAGTTTTTGATATAACACAATTTTTGTTTGTTTGATTTGAGGTTTAACATCCCTGTCAACACTGTATAGGTCATTTTTGGGACATTGCTTCCAATTTTGTGGAACTTTTACCTGACACTGAGATGAAATGACATCTCAAGCCCTGTTGCCCAATGAAACCAAAGGGTTTCTGAGTATGGACGGTCCGACTCGCACTGCTTTGCCTGAGCAGGATTAGATCCTCTAAGTGGTTTACCAGTACTCGTGTGCCCAGATGGGCATGGGCCATAACACAATTTCAAGATGGATCCCAAAATGTGTAGATTATCTAGAAAATGACCATTTGATAAAAAAAAATGTGTTGATTATACAGAAAAATTACCATAAATGACAATTTTTCTTTATAATGTTAAAATTTTTTGTTTGGATATAACATGATTGTTTAATTTAAACACAGTTTCTGCTTTGGATCCCATGAATAGTGTTATAAAGAGGTTGTCATGTATATTGAAAAGTTTACCACCAGAAAATGAAAAATTTCTGTTAAAAGTTCAAATACGTTTCAGATTTCTGCTCAAAAAAATAGATTGTTGGAAATCTTTAGAACCGCCTCAGTGAAGTGGTTCTTATGAGTATCCAATAATCTATGTTCTTGACCAGAAATAAGAAAAATAATGTATACCTCTGTAAACCCATTATTATATGGGCCCCGTCAAGCGATTTTGCTTATCACCTATGCGAGCAGCGAAGGTTCAGGCGAGCCTGCGCATCTGCGCAGTCTCGCCAGAACCTTCGCTGCTCGCTCATACGAGCAGTGAATCAAGAGGAACCTTCAGACAGAAAGCCATATCCCTGGCCCCTCTGAATGGCTGGGCATGCGCAGTTAAAATGTGTCATGATGGAATGCTCAAAGACACAAATTCGCCTGGTGGGGCTCATATAAAAGTGGGGGTTTAAGAGGGTCAAAATTATATAGGCATGTTTTTTGTGATGCAAGGCAAACACTGTGTTAGCCAAAAAGCATTGTTGTCTACAATCAGATATATTTATATATCTTAATGAGTTTGGCCTTTTTGAGCTGTCTGGCTTTAAACAGAATACCACCTCTCTTCTTAGTTAAGTCTTCCCTTATGTAAATTCTCTCAGCTTCAGTTCTTTCGGCATTATCAGACCTCAATTTGACCATTGGTTCCTTTGTTAGAATTTAGGCCTTGGATTTGTGGGAAGTAAATTTAACAATTATATCCGGGGGCTTATGTCCTGTCTTAGAACTCATGGGGTTTCTGCGCAACCTGTGACATCAGTCAATATCAGATGGTGTGATGGGACTCCTGACATAGTCATTGAGATATTAATGACTTGGTTCTCAGATGAAGTAATATCTGATTCAGGCACCCCGGATATTATAATATTGTTACGGCACGAGTATTATTCAAGCTCATCACATCTTTGTGTTGAGGATTTTAGTTCATCTTTTAGATCTTTAACTGCTTTAGTCAGATCTTTCACAGTATTTAAGAAGCACATTGCAGCATTGACTCTATCTGACCCATCTGGTGCGTCAGAACTATCTCCAGGCCCACTTGTTGACGTATCCAAGGAATGTAAGTTTCTATCAAGTGAACTTAGAAGTGTTTGAGCTACCTTCTCCTGGATTGTTGGCACTTTAAGCAGGTGAGACACGAATCTGTCCAACAAAGACTTGTTCTTTGTGAGACACGCGATGAAAGAGTCAAGTAAGATTTCAGGATCAATCTCAAGCTCATTTTTGCCATCATGCTCATCACTAGGTACTCTGATACGTTTGGTAGGAGGAGATGGTGTTCTAGGACCTCCACGACCACCACGATTTTTACCTCTACCATGTACCATTGTTTACAGATTTTTGTTCACAGATTTCCCGAACTCAGGTACTACCGAGCACTAGTACCAACTTCAGCAATTTTTAAGCAGTTAGTAGCTCAGATAATTACAATAAAAATCAATGAAAGAGCAGCACATCAACAGTCAAAGCAAATTTGAGAGATAAACCAGGTTGCGAGTCATTTGAAGTGGTAGCTGCAAAAATGAAATACAAGCTGTTTATAGCCCAGCTCTGGATCTACACTTTTTTTAAAACATATTATATCTGGGCTCTGCATGATGATGTCTCATTAGAAAAAAGGCATTGGCATTAACCATAATGATGGCCTTAAATCATCTCTAAAGTCCCAAAAATGCCTTAAATTTATGCCAAACTAGCAGTCTGGTCAGAGTCTTTGCTGTTGGCATAAAGCTTGAATACTGACACACAATATACATTTATAAGTAGGGCTGGCTAATCGGAGCTGAAAAGATGATCGATTATCAGTCAGGCCATTGTGCTCGATAACCTATTATTAATCACTGCATATTTTATCATAATTTAACTAGCCTGGCTTTCGTCTGAGCATGGTTCTTGCTATATATAACCTATGTATGAGGACATTCGGGCCTGGGCAAACAGTGTAGACCCAGATGAGACGCCGCGGAATGCGGCATCTCATCAGGGTCTGCACTGTTTGCCATTCTTGCAGCTATTTTTGGCAGTATGTTGTGTAGTTAACTATACTTATTGAATTATCGATAACTAACAAATCAGTAGCGATAATCATTTTTGTAAAATGTATCGATCAATTAATTGATTATCCGGTTAATCATGTCAGCCTTATTTATAAGCAACGTATAAGGTGGGTATTTGGTAAGGCTTTAATGACAATTTTCCTTATTTTTCCATATCCACCTTTGTTGTGGGTATTTATTATAACTGCCTTGCCAAGGCAGCTCCAGACTCGTTTGTTTCTATGACTCATATCTGACTTTACAGATGGACTAGCTTATCTGTGTCAGTGCTGATCTGAGGGCCTTGAAGACAAATTTGCTTTTCAGTAAGACTTCAATGGTTGGAACAGAAGGCCCCCGCCCATCAGGGCTTTAAGAAATACATGGACTGCATGATGCTTCCATGCAGAGCTGAAACTGATCACACAGGAGTACTGTTAAACCGCTTAGAGCATCTAAGCCTGCCCAGGCAAAGAGGTGCGAGTCGAACTGTCCATGCTTATAAACTCTTGGTTTCAATGGGCTACAGGGCTTGAGATGTCATTTAATCTCAGTGTCGGGTAAAAGACCCACAAAATTGGAAGCAACGTCGCCAAAAAAGACCTTTGCAGTGTTGACGGGGACGTTGCACCTCAAATCAAACAAACAAACAAAAATGGCTGGAACACAGGTGACTCATTTGTGATCGGTGTTTCAAACTCATTCTTAAGACAATTGGAAGATCTTCCTTTCACTCCAGATAAAAATATTCAGGGGAGGCAACTCCTCCAAAAGTATTTCTGTCTCCCGTGCCAATAGGTTTCAACTTTGAAGAAAAGAATTTGCTTCCTGTCACTTCAGATAACAAACATTCAGGGGAGGCAATTCCTCCAAAAGTATAATCCAAAAGTATTTTTGTTTGTCCTGAGGAGCAAATTTTTTCCTTTAAGAGTAGACCCCCTTTTTTCCAGGGGACAGAGTTATAGAAAATGAACAGGATGTTCCAAAAGTTGTCTTCCTTTGAAAAGTGGTGGATAAATCTGCCATGTGTTCCCATTCCCCTTTAGAGATAATTTGGAGAAATGTTTCTTATTTTAACTGAGGAGATGTATGTTGTTGGTACTCATTAGAGTGACCTAGATTCTAATGAGTACACACAACATACATTTTGAAGATTAAGTAAGAAATTTATTCAAAACTTTTTAATATATGAAGGTAATGGAAATTTTTCTAGGGACTTGAAAACGAGTTTGAAGCAGCCATAGTTAACAAGCTATCCATGTTTGTTTGTTTGTTTGATTTTAGGTTTAACATCCGCGTCAACACTGTATAGGTCATTTTGGAGACATTGCTTCCAATTTTGTGGGACTTTTACCCGGCATTGAGATGAAATGACATCTCAAGCCCTGTCGCCCAATGAAACAAATCGGGTTTATAAGCATGGACGGTCAGACTCGCACCACTTTGCCGGGGCAGGCTTAGATCCTCTAAGAGTGTTACCAGTACTTCTGTGCGGTAGGTTTCACCTCTATGTGGAAGCATCATGCAGCCCATCTATTTCTTCAAGCTCCGATGGGCGGGGGCCAGCCATCCATGTTGGAGCTATTTAAGTTTCACTGTATGATGCTGAGAACCCACAATGTATTTCTATAATATGGATATATCTCTGTGAATTAAAATTATGTTTTCTTGATATATACACTGCAACCTCTTTATAACACTACTAATGGGGTCCAAAGTGGAAACCATGCAAGTTAAACATCCAAACAAAAATTTATTGGTTATATAAAAAATGACCATTTGTGGTCATTTTTCTATTTCGTCTATATATTTTTGGGATCCATCTTTAAATTGTGTTTTCTCCACAACAATGTTATAATGAACAGTGTTTGGGATCTGATTTTATCAGTTCCTGATCATTTCTTTTTTTAATTTTCATAAAGAGTTTGTGGGGAATTTTGAAGTATCCAGATATTGAGATACAGTTGAACTGCAATGGCTCGAACACCTTTGGGACCTTGATAATCTGTTCGAAACATGGGTAGTTCGAGCCACTCAGGCCGACTACCAGGAGGTTTACGAAATACTTTTTGATATTTTTTTCGATGTTCTATAATGAAAATGTATGCTGTGTGTACTCATTAGAATCGCCTCATCGAGGCGATTCTAATGAGTACACACAGCATACATTTGCAAGATAAAGGACGAAAATCTCCTATATTATCTCCCACTTTTTCATATATAGAGGATTTCCCTAGGGGCTCAATAACGGGTTCGACTCAGCCATGGTAAACGAGCCATCGGTGTTCGAGCCATCGAAGTTCTACTGTACATGAATTAAAAGTGATAATTCTGATTTTCTTTTGCAGAGTTTGGTTGAGCAGTGTCCAGCGGATGATCCAGAGACTGAAGTCAACTTGGGCTGCTTGCTGTTTAAGGTAACTTGCTCATTGGGAGATGGTTTGGTTGGTAATTTTGAGCAAGACCCAGTCAACACTATTTAGGTCATATCCAGTGGGTCAGTTTACTTCACCACGTTTCTTCAGCACGCTTATACATAAGCTATTAACCAGCACAGTGCACATTGTTTTGCCAGAAACTGACAATTGCCCTTCTTAAATCAGTGGAAGAGAATAAAAAGAGACAATAGAAAAGATTTCATGATGCTGGTATAGAGGATAACAAAATGCCACTACTAAGACCAGATGAAATTAAGACTTATTTTGTTTTCAGTAGCATAATCAGAATTTTGCAATGATGTTTTTCTTTACATTTTCTACACTTGAAGCATCCTCTAGTAAGAGATTACCTTTGGGGCTGTTCAAAAGTGGTCTTAAAGTTCAAAAAATGGTTGTTGAGACCATTTTTGAACAATCACAAAGGTGGTCTGAATATATGGATTTAACTAATATATGAAATTTCATGTTGAAGTTTGGAAACTTAATAAAGCCACTAACTGTGACTAGTGGCTCATTCAAGTTGTTTAAGACATACATGTACATTGTAAACCAGAGCTAAGGTTTGTTTGTTTGGCATTTAACAGCCTAATTAACACTATTTAGATCATATCAAGTCAATCAGTTTATCTAGCCTCACTTTCCTGGGCAGGCTTATACATAAGCAGTTAACTGGTACAGTGCACATTCTTTTTGCCAGAAATTGAAACTGACAACTGCCCTTCTAGAAATGATGCTAGGGAGGACCAAGAATAGTTTAACCCTTATCCTACTACATGATTAATTTTGCCACACCAATTTCTGACTTTGAACCGATCTGATTTCTTGATTCTCGCAAAATTCACAAACTGAATGTATAACAGTGAAGATCCTGATCTGAAGAAGCCATCTAATCTGGATCTGCACTGTTTGCAAAAGTAGGTGTTGTTGTTTAAAGCAGGATATAAGGGTTAAGGATTCTTTTCTATAAATGGATATTTTCCCCACACATCATACTAGTTATACCCCCGCAAACGAAGTTTGAAGGGGGTATATAGGAGTCAGCTTGTCGTCTGTCGTCGTCGGTCCGTTACAAAAAAACTTTAACATTGCTCATAACTTCCTTATTCTTTGACCGATTTCTTTAATATTCACACACCACACACCTTGCCACTAGTACTTAAGATTGATATACACAAACCTGACCTTGACCTTTACGTTGTCTGTTAGGGTCTCTTTTAAGTACCCATCATATAGAAATATGTCGAACAGTACTTGTTTAGAATTACCTTACAATTATTTTCAAAATCAGTGTTTGTTGGATAGTCAAAATGGCTGGAGATCCCGCTTATGCAGATCATCTGTATGAAAGAAGATTGATTATTTTTCACCATTCAGATATTTTAACACAAAATTAAATTCATTTATGATAAAGCATCATTTAGGAAATGGGGTTACCATCTTCTTCACCATGGATTTTATAAAACCATTAACCCTGTTACAGGAGAACAGATATGAGGAGGCTTGTGCTAAGTTCACGACCGCTATGCAGATACTGGGCTATAAGGCTGACCTGTCTTACAACATAGCACTGTGTCACTACATGATGAAACAGTATGCCCCTGCTCTCAAACACATTGCTGACATCATTGAGAAGGGAATAAGAGAACATCCAGGTAATTCACTCAATTCCAACCTGTATTAAAGGAATAGTCAAAATATGTTTGCTTTACCCATTGTATGCTAATGGACTCTTCCATTGCTATATGTTCAACAAGTCCATCTGTCATTATAAGGGGTGTGGGGCCTATTTTTTCATTTTATTCTATTTTTGACGGAAAATCTGTTAACATATAGTGCAGGCCCTGATCAGACGCCGCATTCTGTGGTGTCTGATCTGGGCCTGCACTGTTTGCCAAGGTGCCCCTTTAGGGGTTTCCCCGCATACAATGGGTTAAGGGAAATCAACACACCTTCAGGAGAGGCAACTCCTGCAAATGTGTTTTTGTCTTTCATATCTAAAGGGTTCAACTGTTAATAGATAGAATTTGCTCCTCAGGAGCAAATTCTTTCCTTTAAGAGTAGACACCTTTTTCAGTGAGGCAAGCCTTAAAGAGAAGCAGACAAGAAGTCCAAAAGTTGTCTCCCTTTGAAAAATGGCAGAAAAATCT
The DNA here is from genome assembly GCA_963580285.1 of Lucinisca nassula. NCBI lineage: Eukaryota > Metazoa > Mollusca > Bivalvia > Lucinida > Lucinidae > Lucinisca > Lucinisca nassula. Next base: position 120,572,584 of record OY757011.1, read on the forward strand.
GCCAGTGTATCCATTCTCCTTAACCTTTACCCTGCTGTAGGCGACAAGCCCTATCTTTGCAAACAGTGTAGATCCAGATCAGATGGCTTCTGAAGAAGCCATCTGATCAGGATCTACACAGTTTGACATTCAGTTTATGAATATGTAGAAATAAGCTGCATCAAGTAATCTGATTGGTTCAAAGTCAGAAATGAGTGTGGCTTAATTGAATATTCAGCAGGTTAAAGGTTAAGCCAGCTACATGCTTAATACAGGTGAGTTTGAATGCATTTGTGATTTGGGAGATCTGAATGCATTTGTGATTTGGGAGATCTGAATGCATTTGTGATTTGGGAGATCTGAATGCATGCTTGCTTAAAACAAATTGCTTGCTTACTGGCCACAGGCAAGTTTCATAATTGTTTATATAAAATATCCACCAGTGTAAGATTCTGTTATCACATAACAATTTCAAATTTAGCCCCCGCCCATTGGGGCTTGAAGAAATAGATGGGCTGCATGATGCTTCCACGCAAAGCTGAAACCGAACCGCACACGAGTACTGGTAAATGGCTTAGAGGATCTAAGCCTGCAATGCACTGCGAGTCAGCCTGTCCATGCTTTTAAACCCTATTGGTTTCGTTGGGTGGCAGGGCTTGAGATGTCATTTCATCTCAATTTCGAGTAAAATTCCCACAAAATTGGAAGCAACGTCTCCAAAATGACTTTTACAGTGTTGACAGGGACGTTAAACTTCAAATCAAACAAGCAAAAAAAATTTGAAATAGGATTTTATCGTCAAAGAAGTACAAAAGAATGTCAGTAGAAAACATAGGGTTGTCCCGGACACATGATATGACGTTAGATGCCTTACATGTGTGGGGTCGTATCATTTAGATGACACAACCTTATCCACTAGTAAGTGACATTATAGGATAAATTTGAACTTTTTGTTTGTACATGTATCAAAGATATTTGAGAAGGAACACTTGTTTAGAACTCTTACAAAATATTTTTGTCCCCTTTATCAGAAGATGCCTACTTATGAGGAGCAGTTTCTTTCCTTTAGGAGTAGACCCACTTTTGGAGAGACTCATTTAGTTAGAAAGTGTGGCTTGGGTAACATGTGAGAAACCAAGTTCTACAACAGAGACTCATTTGTTTTTCTTGAAGTACTCCAGTTTTCTCCCGTCCTTTTGTCCTTTGAATAACAATTGGCTCTAAATAAATGAAATAATCTTTAAAGGGCCATAAAACCAAAGGCCAAAAAAAAAGGTCAAGACATCACTATATATAATAATGTCATAAAACCAAAATGAAAATGCAGTGATATACTCTTTGACAGGACTTGTTGTAACAAAACTTCACTGTATTTTAGTTTTTCTTTTTTTGACATTGTCTATTTTGAGGTACTGATAAATTATATTCTTTACAGAGCTTAGTGTTGGTATGACGACTGAGGGTATAGATGTCAGAAGTGTAGGAAACTCTCTTACTCTACACGAGACTGCTCTTATTGAAGCCTTTAACCTGAAGGCTGCTATCGAGTATCAGCTGAAAAACTGTAAGTTTTTATACATCACGTGAACAAGTCCGTTAAATGAAGACCCCCCTATACCCCACTTTATATAGCGAAAACTGGGGTGTATTGGGGTGTACATTATTTTTCTTATTTTTGCTCCAAGACATAGGTTGTGGGTACTCGTTAGAACCGCCTCAATGAGGCGGTTCTAACAAGCACCCACAACCTATTTTGCAGTATTTATAAGAAAAATATCACGGATTTTCATCAGAAAAGTAGCCATTTTGTAGATGTGAAAAAATGCACTATGTCGCACGGGTGTGTTATCATAATGATTAATGGATTTACCCTAAATATTCTGACCCATACTTTGTCTAAAATTTGAACAGGTATATAGTACAGTAATTTTCCTATATTAAGACCACCTTTGGGACTGTTCAAAAGTGGTCTTAAAGACAAGTTTTGAACAGTGACCACCTTTGGGACTGTTCAAAAGTGGTCTAAAAGACCACTTTTGAACAGTCCCAAAGGTGATCCCTGACGAGAGGACGTTGTATGCAGAAAACACAAAGAAAGAGTAACTGCATTCTACTAAATTTATAACCTTTTTAAAGCACAATTAATCTTGATTTTAGGTGATCTTTGTAGCAGAATTTCATTGTATTACCCAATGTTCTGTCTAGAAACAGTGTCTGTGTCTACATTGTTTGCTCAGACATGTTCGCCCGAATACATACAGTAAATATTATACATTGAAATGTATATTGAAAGTAGCCAAGCTAGGCAGAAAATCTACTTTGACATTCAAATGTAGTTAGGGATGTACTAGATAAGAAAACATGGGTTCCATAGGGCAAGAGTTAGCACATCTGATACTGGGCTCAGTAGCTCAGCTGCATGTCAGACTGGTAATCAAGAGCTCCTGAGCTGGATTCCTGTCAGCTGGTCAAGCAGGATTCTTTCATGGAGATTGATCGTGAAATATTTTCTTGAGTCATTCTTTCCCTTCTGCTTATTCAAGAAGGGCAGTAGTCCTTTACTGGCAAAAGAATGTACACTGTATTGATTAACTAAGCCTGCCCAGAAAAACTGGTTAGTTTTACTGAATGACTTATGCATAATCATAACCTTTGTCCTACTGAATAGATTAATTTTGCAACACTCATTCTGAATATAAGCAAATCAAATAACTCAGTATAATGTATACCCAGAAACTGAATGACAGACAGTGAAGATCCTGATTAGATGGCTTCATGGATCTACACTGTATGCAAAGATAGGGCTGTGGTGATCAACAGGACAAGGGTTAATAATAGAGTTGACTGTCAGAGCCCTTTCATTCCAAACAAACATGCAAATGCTATGGTTACAGATCTTAGGCTGGCCAATTAACAGTTGCTGAAATTGTCCAAGAAATATTAACCTCCTGCTGATCTAAAGAGTACAGGTCTGGTGACTTAGAAAGTACATGTATGTGCACTCAGAAGGAGGTTGTGTTTTGTTTGAATTGAAGTTTAACATCCCCGTCAACACTATTTAGGTAACTTTAGAGACGTTGCTTCCAATTTTGTGGGACTCTTACCCGACATTAAGATGAAATTATATCTCATTCCCAGCTGCCCAATAAAACCAAAAGGGGTTTATATTCATGGACAGGCCAACTTGCACCACTTTGCCTGGTCAAAAAGCGCCACCAGGTAGAGTGTAAGTAGTCTATCTTAAGATAAGGTGGAGTAATGAGACTAATTGAGAGATAATTTTCCTTATTTTTCTCCAGACACTTATGCTGTGGATACTTGTTAGAATTTATAACAAGTACCCACACCATATGTTTTAATGAGGAAGAAGACTATCCCCAAAATATCTAGCCCTTACCTGGAGCTATATAAATTTAAAAGCGGCCTGTGGAATAGGTGAGACTAATCTCACATTTTCAGTATTTGAGGCAGCTCATGAGAAATGGATACTAATCACATAGGCAACTAGCAAAGACTCAGGTAATTAACCTGTGGATTATAAGTATTTTACATGGGTGTGAGCCGTGGATGGAAAAAGTCAGTCCTGAGGGTCACTATCCGGCATCATGAGGCTTGCCGAGTGATGCCCGACAGTGATCCCGAGGGACTGATTTTCTATCTACCCATGTTTGATTCTTTTTCTTGCACACCTTCCATTTCTGAGCCTGGATTTTTAATAATGCAGTCACTTTGGCTGCCGACGTCCACCATATTATGATGACATTACAGTGATGTTCAGTGATGTTTTGTAACGTGCTTTGACATCAACCTTAACGACCGTGCATATGAGGTTGTTTTCAACCAGTGCATTAACCAAACACGAGAGAATATTCGATTTTGGGTAGGAACGTTGTTAGAAAAGAATTTCTATCCCAAGCTAAAACTATGGATTTCCTTATCTGGTGTGTGAGAAAAGCAAAGTCTTGCCTGAGCTTTTGGTACTCACAGACATATAGGACACCTTGAGAGTGTTGACGGGAAGTTAAACATCAAATCAAACAAATTGAGTTAGCCTCATGCAGATTGCAATGTGTTTGGTCCTGTCAAAATTTCAAGAACACAAGTCACAGAATGCTGATGGTATTTTTCACATGGGTCAGTCCAATTGACAATTACAGCACTTTGAAATGTACGTCACTTCAGGTTTCTTTACTATGATGTTTGCCATTTTACCCTTATCCCACAGCAACTCAACAACACTTTTGCAACCAGTGTAGATCCAGATCAGATGGCTTCTGAAGAAGCCATCTGATCAGGGTCTACACCATTTTACTTACAGTTTGTGAATTTGTAGGAATAAATTACATTAAGTAATCTCAGTACTCCAGCTAGACCTATACAGAGGGCTGGGCCACCCCTCTTGCTCTTCTCTGCCACCCCTCTGCCCTTCTGCACCATCTTATTTCCATTCCTGACAAAAAAAACCTACATTGTGGTGAAAATTTCATGAAAAACTGACAAAAAATAAAGAAGTTATTCATGTTTACCTGTTTATTATATGTGCCTTCAAGTTTCGGACAATTAATATGACATGCCTTATCATTTGTAACATTTCTTTGATACTTTATACGTGAGAAGATGCCCTCATTCTTGCCCGACCACGCAAAAGTGCCCTACCCAGCACCCCTCTGCCCTCAAATCCTAGCTGGAGTACTGAATCTGCTTGGTTCTCAGAAATAGGTGCGGCTAAATTAATTATCAATCAGTGGGATAAGGGTTAATACAGTAGGTAACACCAGGGATCAGTTTTTCAAAACTAATGCTGTCATAAGTTAACATAAGCCCCTGCCCATAAGGGCTTGAAGAAATATATGGGCTGCATGATGCTTCCACGCAGAGCTGAATCCGGCCCGCACACTAGTACTGGTAAACCATTTAGAGGATCTAAGCCTGTCCAGGAACCGTGGTTCGAGGCGGACCGTCCATGCTTATATACCTTATTGGTTTCATTGGGCGACAGGCCTTGAGTTGTCATTTCATCTCAGTGTTGGGTAAAAGTCCCACAAAATTGGAAGCAATGTCTCCAGAATGACCTTTACAGTGTTGACGGGGACGTTAAACCTCAAATCAAACAAACAAACAGAAGTTAACATATTCTTACCACTTTAATCATTGAATATAGCAAATATACTCATATTTTGTGAAAAAAAAATGAGAAGCTCATGCATTGCAAGCTACTCACATTTTTATGCCCCCGCATCGTATGATGCCGGGGGCATATAGTTTTTAGGTTTTCCGTATGTGCATCCGTGGGTACGTGCGTAAGTGTGTACGTGCGTCCGAATGTACTAAAGTGTGTACGTACGTAATCCTGTTAGACTCAGGTTAAGGTTTTTGGTCAGGGTAGAACTTGAGCTCATATATTTCAAACCATGCAATGGATGTGGTTTATATTTAGTATGATGATAGATATGGGTCCAAAGTTTTATATGTTTAACACTCAGGTTAAGGTTTTTGGTCAGGGTAGAACTTGAGCTCATATTTTTCAAACCATGCAATGGATGTGGTTTATATTTAGTATGATGATAGATATGGGTCAAAAGTTTTATCCAGCAATACCCCCACACCTACCCATGGTCTCAAGGTCAAGGTCACGGACTTAGAAAGTTTTAATGTTTAACACTCAGGTTAGGGTATTTGTACCACGTTGAACTTTAACTTTTACGATTCATTTGGTTCATATTTGGTTTAATGATAGATGCAGGTCCAAAGATTTATTCAGTAATACCCCATCCATGCCTATGACTTCAAGGGCAAGGTCGCAGACATAGAAATTTTCAAAATTAAGTATGTTAATAGCTTATATTTTCCAAACTCTATAATGGATTTTCTTCATATTTGGTATGACAATAGTTGCAGGTCCAAAGTTTCATTGAGCCATACCCCCCACCCCTTAACTGAAGGTTAAGGTCACAGACATAGAAATTTTTTATATTATATTTTTTGAGAGCTCATATTTTTTAACCATGTGATGGATTGGCTACATATTTGGAATGATGATAGATACATGTCAAAAGTTTCATTCAGCCATAACCCCGCCCCTGCCGCATCACCTTAAGGTGATTTGGGGGGGGGGGGTCGAGGGGGGGTGAGGTAGGTCCCTGGGCGGGGGCATTTGTGTTGTATTGACACATTTCTAGTTCTTGTCAACAGAAAATATCTGGATAATAAATATTGTACTTTCCAGAACTTCGATATTGAAATTCCTAGAACAGTTAACATTTTGATCACTTACAAGTTCATTAACTCTTTCGGTGCCCCAGTCGCATAATTGCGAATGCCTAGCAGTGCACCCTAGTCACATTTTTGCCACTGTGATTTCGTTTCTTAAATCAACCAATAAAGGGAAATAACTCAAGTAATCATTAGGTTAGCAACTGTTATCAACAAAAACAAGCTTTTACTTTGAAACAATGTATTTGATCATACCTCTGTATGGTTCAAGTGATAGAAAATGACAGGGACTAAAAATAAATTTGGCGCTGCAATTTATGTTTTGAATTCAATTTGATGCCAAAAGAGTTGACCTAACAAAGCTGTGAACAATTGGAACCAGCTGGGCCATTGTTCAAAGCATTGTTAGCTTAACAAGCTTGTTAGTGGTCAAAATTTTAAGTGTCCTTGTAAGTACAAAATGCAAAAGCTACTCACATTTTCCAACAAAAAATATTAGTATATTTGCTAAGTTAAATGATAAAAGTTTAAACAATATGTTAACTAACAAAATCATTAGTTGTGAGCAACTAGACCCAGCTGGTATTTTGATCATTCTTTTAGTTGAGGCTGCATGTGAGGCCTTGACAGACATGCCCCCTAGAGGAGAAGAGGAGCTGGATGCTGTCACCCTGCACAACCAGGCTCTTATGAACATGGAAACCGAACCAACTCGGGGCTTTGAGAAGCTGCAGTTTTTGTTACAGCAGAACCCATTCCCACCAGAGACTTTTGGAAATCTCCTTGTCCTCTATGTGAAATATGAGGTATGTGTTAGTTTAAACACATTTCAGCCACAGATACACCTTCAGGGGAGTCAACTCCTGCAAAAGTATTTTTGTCTCCCATGTCAGTAGGAGTCAGCTCTAAAGGAACGAATTTGCTCCTGAGGAGCAAATTCTTTCCTTTAAGAATAGGTCCCTTTTCCATGGGATGGAGTTTATAGAAAAGCAAATAGGAAGTCCGAAAAATTCTCCCTTCCAAAAATGACACAAAAGTCTGCCAGGTGTATCCCCCTTAAGGAAATGTAAACATATTCAGGGGAGGCAGTTCTTATCCATATTGGTTTTGCTGCTCTTTTGGTCTGCTCTGAAAAATTCCAGAGAGGCTGAGAGTCAGATTCTTTACTTTCAAAATAGACACCTTTAAAGATGGAGATGGGTGTACAGAAAAGAAACAGTAAAAACGGGCCTGTCTTGAAGAAATGGGGAAAAAAACCTCATATGCAATAAAATAGAGTTTTTTGTGTTTTATGTATTTTTTAAACAAATATCAAGCAAAATACAAGACATGCACTAGTTAGACATTATACTGTTCATGCTTTTCACAGATTTAAGGGAAATGGATACAGATTTCTTCTTTTCTGAATGGAAAACAATTCTTATGATCTCCAGATTTGGTTTTGCAGTAACCTGGGACCCTACATAAATGAGGTCTACTCCTAAAGGAAAGAATTCGCTCCTGAGAAGCAAATTCTTTCCTTTAAGAGATGACCTGGATTAAAAGGGAAAACAATATTGTTTTTCAAGAGTTGCCTCCCTGAAGGTGTTACCAATACACTTGTGTGTTTTCCATACCCATTTTTACATTCATTTAAACTTCAATAGCGTGAACTGTTATGGAACAAGGACAATCTAGAAAGGGATAGTGTGAACCACTGAGGCATGGGAATAAGGATTTATAAATTAAGTTTTTTTATGTGTATGCTTGGAAAAATAGATTGGGCTGCATGATGGCGCAGAGCTGAAACCGACGCGCATGAGTACCTACTGGTAAACCACTTAGGCGGTCTAAGCCTGCCCAGGCAAAGTGGTGCGAATCGGATCAACCCTACATATAAACCCTGCTGGCTTGTTTGGGTGGCAGGGCTTGAGATGTTATTTCATCTCAGTGTTGGGTAAAAGTGCCACAAAGTTGGAAGCAACATATCCAAAATAACCTAAACAGTATTGACAGAGACATTAAACCTCAATTCAAACAAAACTTATTAGAATCAACTCATTTGAGTGATTCAAATGCATACACACAACATCCATTTTACAATAAAACAAGGAAATCTTACATTATCACTCACTATTTCTCATCTGGATCTGTGAGAAGAATCCCTAGGGACTCTAGAACCTGTTTGACTCAGTCATGATCAAAGAGCCGTAAGAAATATATACTTTTCCATCATGTGAAGGTCCGCTGCACATGGGGGCTTAGAAAAATAGGTCTGGCTGTATGGTTCCATGCAGAGCTGAAACCGACCACACTTCAGTAATGGTAAAACACTTAGAAGCTCTAAGCCTGCCCAAGCAAAGTGGTGCAAGTCGGACCGTCCATGCATTTAAACCCTATTGGTTTCATTGGGCAGCAAGGTTTGGCATGTCATTTCATCTCAATGTCAGGTAAAGGTCCCACAAAATTGGAAGTAATGTCTCCAGAATGACTTAAGTAGTGTTTAGGGGGAAGTTAAACCTCAATTCAAACAAAATAATCATGTGAAACTTCTTTATTTTTCAGTACTATGATTTAGCAGCAGATGTGTTGGCTGAAAATGCTACCCTGACATACAAGTTTCTTTCTACTGTAAGTACTCAGTGTATAAGAGATGAAAGTCTGTCAGGGGAAAACTCCAGTTCAGTTAAATGCTATCTTTCATGGCATCTAGCAATCAATTCCAATGCAGACTAAGAATTCTGGCACACCAGATATTAAGGAAATCCATGGTTTTAAACTGGGATAGAAATTCTATTCTTACATCTGGTGTTCTTACCCAAGCAATCTACATATAATGCACAAAAAATGAAACATGAAATAAAGTAAAGTGAAAATATTTTTTGCCAATATGGTGTTCTGTTGTAGATGGGCATATTCCAACCCTCGGGGTGAACATGCTGAGTGGAGCCTCAGCGTAGCCTCGGTTCCTCTCAGCACGGTCATCCCTCGGGTTGGAAATACCCATCTACAACAGAACTCCATAACAGATATCTCAGATTATGTCAGCAACTCCATAAAGCCTTCAATCTTTGAAAATCAGTAAATCCTGCTGCACTGGAGACTGAAGCTAGGTTCATTTCATAGGGCTGTAACAAAATATTTTATCAGTTACCCCTTATATTAACTGCATTGTTACACTGACCTGATAAAGATATGCTTTCTCAGGACAAGTGAGCTTTATCAGGTCAATGTGGCATTGCACTTCTATGAACTCTATGAACTGGACAACTGGAAAAATTGGCAAAACTGTAAGAGTGTACAAGGAGATTAACTGATAAATAGAATACCAGATTCATGTTATTTGATATCAAGTTTATCAGGCTCGGCTCCAAGAACGCATGTAGAATCGCTCGGCAAGCCTCGCGATTCTACAAGCATTCTAGAAGCCTTGCCTGATAAACTTGATATCAAAAGACACGAACCTGGTATTCTCTATTAGTTGGATTGCTAAAATGACAGATAAACTGGATTAAGCTGTTAGTTAAGCATTGTGTATGTCCCTATAAAACTGTTAAATCGGATAATTCTATCTTACTAGACAGTGTTTATGTATATATAAAACTATATTCTCTAACTATGTACATCTACTGATAAAACTGATTAATTATACCCCCGGCATACGAAGTATGCAATGGGGGTATATAGTTTTTGTCTTTTCCGTCTGTCTGTCTGTCCGTAAACAATTATTTTGTGTCAAAGATATCTCAGGAACTGCTTCACATAGAAACTTGAAATGATCAGTATGACTACTTGTATTGTGGAAAAGAAAATAAGGGCCAAGGGGTCAGGCCTTTTAGAGTTATTTCCCTTTGTAGTTCTTGCTGTTTAATAGTGTATATTTTTATTTTGTGTCAAAGATTTCTCAATAACTACTGTACATAGAAACTTGAAATTTTGTAAACATGATCAGTATGACTAGTTGTATTGTGGGAAAGAAAATAAGGGCCAAGGGGTCAGGCCTTTTAAAGTTATTTCCCTTTGTAGTTCTTGTTTCAGCTGAGGTGATGGCACTGGCCGGGGGTATACGCGCTCCACTTGGCACTTTTGTCTAGTTGGGTTATTTTCTCTAACTAGGCATATGTACATATAGAACTGATGAATTGGATCATTCTGTCAAACTAGGCAGTGTGTATGCACATGTAAAACTGATAAAGTGGATTATTTTATCTATTAGTGAGCAATATGTGTGTACATAGAAAACTGTTCAATTGGATTATTGTCTAACCAGTAAGTATACGAGGGATGTACGAAATGAATTGCTTGTTTCTATCTGGAGACTTCAAATTTCAAGTTAGCCCAAAAGTGCTCATTTCATGCCCGCGAAGTACTCCCCGTGGCTAGAAATGCAAAGTTTCAGCTGATGTATCCACTTCTTGAAGGCATCACAATATGCTGATTTGGGCACAGTAATAAGGTACTGATGACTGGCAGATCCAAGTGCTTGTCAGGACTGATATTTTTGCCCAGCAAAGAATGATTTCAATTTCTGAAACAAAAAGAAATCACATGGGGCAAGGTCTGGGGAATATGTGGGTGAGGCAAAACAGTTACTTTTTCTTTCTTCAAAAACGCCGTAACTATTGCAGAGGTATGAGCAGAGACATTGTCATGTAGAAGACGGACATGTTTAAAACCAGTGGCAGGGCGTCGTTTCTGATAATACTTTTTCAGTTTCTTCAGTACTATGTCTTTAGTACTTTCTGGTGATGCTTTTGCCCTTTTTCACCGGCACTTTTATTGCGACTCCTTCACCAGAGAAGAAGATTGCATACAAAACCTTCTTTGTACTCAAAGAATGTTTGACAGTTGTTGCCCGTTGGCTGTGTTTAGTGGCCCAGATCTTATTGCTAACCTTTCTGAAGGGCTCACAATAATGGACCCAGGTTTCATCACCTGTGACGACATTGTCAAACTGCTTTTTGTCATATTTTGGAAACATTTGGAGCAGCTTTAACCCATTGCCTCTTTTGCTCATCAGTCAACAGATGTAGCACCCATCTAGCAGAAATCCTTCTGACTTTCAAATGCTTCTTCAAAATACAGTCCAACCTGTATTAAGCAAGCACCTAAGGGATAATCGAAATGTGCTTGCTTAAGGCAGGTGCTTGCTTAATACAGGTGAATTTTAACACATTTAACTTCTTTGGGAACCAAATGTCTGCTTGCTTAAGACAGGTTGCTTGCTTAATAGAGGTGGCCACTATGACAGGTTTTACTGTATAGTGAACCGTTGATAGTGATATGCCTACCTTTCGTGCAGTATCACAAACTAAAAAATCTGGCATCTCCTTTAATGATTTCCTTTATTTTGGAAACGGTTTCTTTTGGCCTATGGCTACCTGATTTCGGTGCATTTTTGATAGACTCTACACCAGACTCAAATTTCTTTTGCCACCGCCGAACTGTGTCATAAGACACACAAGGATGTCTGTATGTAGTATAAATTTCAGTCATCAGCTGCTTCAAAGAACAACCAAGTTTTGAGCGAGCTTTGATTTAAGCCCGTATTTCATCTTTCTTGTCGTTCTACCAACCATTTTTAGTGTAGTGGTCAATAATTGGCAAATTTATGTCTTACACTTAGTGTAACATGTACATTTATACATCATTGTGTAGGTATTGAATAACCCTATACATGTATGTATTGGTTTTTATCGTGCCCCAGGTGGATATTGAGCTAGAGGACAATTAGCATTCTATCTAGGCAGTGCGTGTATATATAAAACTGATAAATTAGATGATTTATCTAACTAGGCAGTGTGTGTGTACTTAAAAAATGGATAAACTGGATTATTCTATCTTATGTCACATAAAACTAGTAAACTGATCATTTTATCTAAATAAGAAATGTATTTGTATTTATAAAACTCACACACTGGGTTATTCTATCTGTAGAACAGGCAGTGTTTTTTTTTGTAATCATTCTAACATACAGCAAAATATACATGTACATGTACCTTGTGCTGTATTTCGTGTAGGTGACGTTGAATGAGCATATTAACTTATAATTAAGATGTTTGCTTTGTTTTACATCAGATTTCAAAAACTGGACAGGTCAGTCTGTATGTAATATTGTGTCACCATTGTGTTACTGATACTTTTAAGTATTAACCCTTATCTTGCTGAATATTCAGATTAGCCACACCCATTTCTGACTTTGAACCAATCAGATTACTTGATGTAATTTGTTCCTACAAATTCATAAACTGAATGTCAAACAGTGTAGATCCTGATCAGATGGCTTCTTCAGAAGCCATCTGATCTGGATCTACACTGTTTGCAAAGATAGGGGTTGTCGTGAACAGCAAGATAAGGGTTAACAAAATACATCAGATTTCACAATGTATGCCTCCCTTTGCAAAGATAGTCTTAGAGGAAGCCAGCCCCGATAGCATAGTCAGATGCACGTCTGACTGCTGATCAGGAAATTGTAGTGTTGATAGGTGCCATGTAAGCAACATTCTTTCATGGAGATTGATCATAAAATCATTTATATTGTCATTCTCTTCCTTCTGCTGATTCAAGAAGGGCAGTTGTTGGCTTCTGGGGGAAAGAATTTACACTGTATTGGTTAAAGGCATATATATAAGCCTGACCTAAATAGTGCTGAATAGGTCATTAAACTTCAAACAATTGAATCAAACTCTTATGGGAAAGAAATTTGCACCCTCACTGGAGTAGATTCTTTGTTTCAAGAGTACATTTGTAACATTTTATTATTAGAGCCTATTTTTTGCTACATATGCATGCTCATCCTTTCAGCTGCTGTTTAAATTCCTGGGAGTCAATAATTTGATTACTTAGAATAGTTTTCATAGTTACATACATTAATTTTGTACCAAATGGAATCTTCCTCCTTATATATACTGGGAGTCCATTCCAAAATTTAGGGATGTCTGGTTGTGTTTTTTTCTTCAAAATTTATTTTGAAAATAGCTTACTTTTTTGCAAACAGTGAAGGCGCTGATCAGATGCCGCAGAACGTGGCATCTGATCTGGGACTGAACTGTTTGCCAGGGTACCTGTTTTGGGGTTTCTGGTACAAAATGGGTTAAGAGACATTGTATGTGAATTGTCACTGAAAAATATGAAAATTCCACTTTCAAAATATTGTCTGCTAAGCATGATTAGCAGTTGAAAGGTTAAAGTTGGAAGATGAAAACATCACGATTTATTCCCTTTGCTTATAAGTTATTGTGTCACAATGATTTTATGTTGTTTTGCACTTCTGAACAGTGTTCAATAGTTATGCGCTGTTCAGTGTTGTTTTTTCCCCAGAGGGTGAATGGCAGGGGATCTGACAGCCAATGGGAATTGCCATAAAAATCTTAAAAAATTGGAGGCCTTGAGGACTTGCTGTAATTCTGCTAAAAAATTAACCATTTGTTCCATGACCAACCAAGGTGCCCACAAAATTGCAGACGGAATGGCATTGTAGACCCTGATCAGACTGTTCCTTCAGGAGTAGTCTGACTGGGTCTCCACTGTTTGCTTAGGCCTATTTGGCCCAATACTTAGGATCATTATGGTAGACAGAATTCTTAGCCTCTTGGATTTGACTATAAGACATCTTTGCTGGAAATTTTAGATTTCCAGAAACTATGCCCAAACTCTTCTGGACATCTTCTGGACTTTCAGCATGAAAATGTGATTCAGGAATAGGGTTTTTATTCATGCAATAAATACTCCTGTAAACACCACTTTGTTTGGAGGAAATGGGATTTACAAGGGTGAACCATCATAATGGAATGTGGGTACTCATTAGAGCCACTTTATTAAGGCAGATTTCTTAGGTATTTTTTTGACAAGCACTCACATTGTATGTTTGAAATAGTAATAAAAACCAAAGTACTGACAGCACTGATTGGTAGGGCTGGCTAATCAGAGTTTAAAAGATAATCGATTATCAGTGATGCCATTGCGTTCGATAATCAATTAGTCATCACTGAAGATTGTATCATAATTTTACCTATCTGGCCAAATGCCTGGGCATGACTCTTAACATATGTTATACTTTACTGTATATTTTTGGACATTCAGGCCTAAGCAAACAGTGTAGACCCAGATGAGATGCTGCTGAATGCGGCATCTCGTCAGGAACGGCCCTGTTTGCCACTGATCCAGCTATTTTAGACACAACATTGGGTAGTAAAGTTTACCTATCAAATAATTGATTACTAGCAAATTAGTAATGATAATCATTTTTCTGGAATCTATTGATCGATTATACGATTAATCGTGCCAGCCTTATGATGTGTCCATTGTCTTTGAGTGTAGGCTGGGGAAATGGTCCTGAACAGGGACTTGTCACATCTTATGCTATGTTCCCACTATCACAATTCCCCGCCATGATTGCAATCGTGGTCTTAATCGTGGACTAATTGTGGTGATCCTATCAGATCTTGAGGTCAGTTGTGGCAATCGTGTTAATCGTAGAAAATTTTTGAACGGTTCAAAACTTTTTCACAATCAACACGATTAATTGTCAAATCGGGATCATCATATCATATCGTAAGGCATTGTAACAAAGCCCGACAGATCGCATCTAACCGTGTTTCTAAATCGTGGTGATCAGGGTCGATCTTGGACAAGACAAACGCCACATTCTGTTGAGATGTGTTGCGATCTCCCATGATCTGACATGATTTGTTACGCTCTGTCGGGTCCCATTGCTTTAGACCTGTCACAAATGACTCACGATCAGATATGAGTTGATACGAGAAGATAAGAGTAAATGCTAGTAGATACAAGTAGTTACATTTTTACACGAACGTTCACGACCCATATGTATACCGGACAAGATTTAATGCGACTCATCCAGCGATCTGCTCTTGAAGAGAGTACATCTAGGTACAGGCCTTTGCTAGTACTTTGGAACCCAAGGGTACTGGAGGCAAGAACGAAAAAGGCAAGGCTGTCCAATCCCAGGAGCCTGATCATTCCAGCCAGAGAAAATGCCACATTGTCATCATCCACAACTCCTGCTATCATCAATGGTTGAGGGTTAACGTTTATGTTGTAAACGTTCAAGAAACAATGAAGTCCATGGTCATTCCGCTGTATATATACCCGTCGGGGTCCAGTCGTAGCTCAAATCCTGATCACCCTCAATCATGATCGTGAAAAACATCGGGACGACAGTCGTATGTCATCCTAACGGAATGCATCGGTTCATGATGAGCGTATAAAAACGTATCTACACGTATCAGCTTGTCCCAACTCAGGGAACCCGATCGTGATTATCCTTTCAGATCGAGACCAAGTCGTAGACTTGATCACAACAATCATATTGGAACGCATCTGAACGGGAGAGCAGACCGTGGCTGATCGTGACACCTGAAATCGACAAATCGTGATTGGATTGCATCCGAGCGCTACAAATCGTACCAGAACGTATTGACTCGCATCACCTCATATCAAACCTGAAATTTCAGAGAAAATTCCAAGACCAGCTACGAATGGCCAATCGTGTGTTTGTAACGGATCGCACGACAGTGGGAACCTAGCATTACCGGAATTCCTGTAATTTAAGCAAACAGTGTTGACTCAATTCTGTGGTGTCTGATCTGGCACTGCCCTGTTTGCCAACCCAATACAGATCAATTCTACATGCAACCCTTTCTTGCACAACACTTCGACCTCACAACATTAAGTATAGCATGGGAATAAATTGCTGTTTCATGATTTTCGTTCAAATCAGTGAAAGTCACATGTAAATTTCTTGTGCTTTGTAACTTTGAATTGCTTGTCACACTACCAGAAAAATGCCATATTTACAACCATTTACCTTATTTGCATTATCTGCTGGTTCCTAGTCTGAAGGTTATCAGTGTTTGAAAAACAGGTAACCAGACCCCCCCTGACCTGTTTTTCCAATATTGACAATGTGCAAGCTGGGGGCCAGCAAATATGGTGAATGAAAGAAAACCATTTGTATCTTGATTGTGTTACCCTAATGCATCATGTAACAGGTCAGCATAATGAGCACTCCTGTTAATCCCACATAACATCGAGAAAAGTGGGGTTTACAGGAGTATACATTGTTGTCCTTAACCCTTCTCTTGCTGAATATTCAGATTAGCCACACCCATTTTTGACTTTGAACCAATCAGATTACTTGATGTAATTTACTCCTACAGATTCATAAACTGAATGTCAAACAGTGTAGATCCTGATCAGATGGCTTCTTCAGAAGCCATCTGATCTGGATCTACACTGTTTCCAAAGATAGGGGTTGTCGTGAACAGCATGATAAGAGTTAACCCACAATCTATGTTTTTTTCAGCAGAAACAAAAAATAAACAAAATATACACACATTTTCATCAGAAATATGTCGCTTTCGGAGATACGAAAGTACATACAAGTGCCAAGACATGTCTTGGTCACTGCCAATACCTGTCAGTATGATAATATATCCCTATGTTTATCTATAGTGAAACTGAGTGCTGCATAGAAACAGAAAAGGTGGGTGAATGAAAGAAAACCGTTTGTATCTTGATTGTGTTACCCTAATGCATCATGTAACAGGTCAGCATAATGAGCACTCCTGTTAATCCCACATAACATCGAGAAAAGTGGGGTTTACAGGAGTATACATTGTTGTCCTTAACCCTTCTCTTGCTGAATATTCAGATTAGCCACACCCATTTTTGACTTTGAACCAATCAGATTACTTGATGTAATTTACTCCTACAGATTCATAAACTGAATGTCAAACAGTGTAGATCCTGATCAGATGGCTTCTTCAGAAGCCATCTGATCTGGATCTACACTGTTTCCAAAGATAGGGGTTGTCGTGAACAGCATGATAAGAGTTAACCCACAATCTATGTTTTTTTCAGCAGAAACAAAAAATAAACAAAAATATACACACATTTTCATCAGAAATATGTCGCTTTCGGAGATACGAAAGTACATACAAGTGCCAAGACATGTCTTGGTCACTGCCAATACCTGTCAGTATGATAATATATCCCTATGTTTATCTATAGTGAAACTGAGTGCTGCATAGAAACAGAAAAGGTGGGTATTTAGTTAGAAGGATAATTTTGTCACCTTTGTTGTTGGTATTTGTTAGAACCCCCGTCGAGAGGCGGTTCTTACAAATACCCAAACAGGTGAAATATGGAAAATTATTCTTCAATTGTCACTGAATACTCACCTTACCTGTTGCATTGCTATGGCACTGTGTTTCATTTTATGGATGGTTTGAATGTAATAGGTAAATTTGTTAAGAAGTAATCATAGCTCAGCAATTGAAATTGCTCAAATAAAATACTGAAGCCATTTTAAAACGAGAGATATTACATGGAGATCATACAATACATCACGAAAACACGCCTATATAATTTTGATATATATATCATTTCTGTAATAGGGGTTTGTCATAACCCCATTTTATAGAGGAAGCCCCAAAACATGTCAATAACAAACATTATTATATACCCAGAAAATGTCCCGTTTACTTTGTACAGAAGTAACCGGTCAATATTTTTCCATATTGCCCATAGTAAAGTTTATATTTCACCTTGATAAGCAGTCTCTTTCACAATAGAACTACTTTCAAATCTATGCAGTTCAAGATGAAACATCAGCAGCCATCTTGTTGTGCGTATCGACTGAAAGAAAGTAAACAAAATGAATATAGGTTCTGACAAAGTGCATTAAGCAGGTTTTACATATGCTGTCAAATATGACCTACGTTCAATCTTATTAGATTTTCAATACTTTCTTCTAAGAAATCAGGAGTATTTTGAAAGAAATATAACCGATGCTTTGGAAAAAATGGCATCCTGCATTGGGAAATGTCAATGTTTTTAATGACCTCACACCCACCAAGGTTAACGTCGTTTTCTTCACTTTGGCGCTGTTTGGCGTGGTATTTCAACATGTAGGGAAAGACTTTCCATTTAAAACTACTTAAAGATATATAATCTAATTTTATGTTCATATTTCTATACCAGGCAATCCTGCATTCTAGGAGACAGTTCAAGTTTTGGGTATATAATAAAAAGGTTATTGACTTTATGTTGTGAAATATTCAGCACTCGTTCATATGGCGGAGAAGCACTCGCAAGCTTGTGCGTCCTTCGCCATATGAAATTGTGCCGAATATTTCACAACATAAAGTCAATAACCTATAAGTGCAGGCCCAGATCAGATTCCGCAGAATGCGGCAATCAGGGCCTTCACAGTGTACAGGAAGTTATGCTATTTTCTGAATAAATTTCTAAAATATTTCCCACCCTGAAACTCCTGAATTTCACAATAGATTCCTGTATATAAAGTCAGATTCCGTTCAGTACCAAATGGGTTAAAGAATCATCTTCCAGGGTGTGTGGGGTGGGGGACAATTGTTTTCTTTAAGATCAACCTTTATGAGAAGGGACGCAGATACTCATGATAGTGTACTCCTAGTGATCTCTATTTTGGGCTATAATTTATAGTAATCTCTGAATTGTCTGACCTTACCATCAAATACCTGTGGAAACAGAGTTGATCCTCATATGACTGCTTCTAATATGCCATCTCATGAGAATCCCCACTGTTTTCATTCCTCTTAATGATTTTGATTTACAAAAATAGGCTTGTCCAAATTCAAAGACAGAAGAGTGCCCTTTAGATTTTGTTTGTTTGATTTGAGGTTTAACGTCCCCGTCAATACTGTTAAAGTCAATTGCTTCCAATTTTCCAATTCCAATCGTTGCTTCCAATTTTGTGGGACTTTTACCCGACATTGAGATGAAATGACATCCCAAGCCCTGTCGCCCAATGAAACCAATAGGGTTTATAAGCATGGACGAGCCGACTCGCGCCGCTTTGCCTGGGCAGGCTTAGATCCTCTAAGCTTTTTACCAGTACTCGTGTGCGGGTCGGTTACAGCTCTGCGTGGAAGCATCATGCAGCATTTCTTCAAGCCCCGATGGGTAGGGGCCAAGTGCCTTTTAGATACACATGGGTGAAATGGTTCAGGTGTTGGAATACGGTAATGATCCTTAGTATTGGGACAGACATGCCTAAGCAAACAGTGCAAACCAAAATCAGACTGCTCCTGAAGGAGCAGTCTGATCAGGGTCTACACTGTTTGCCATTCCATCTCCACTTTTTGGACTCCTTTCTAAATCATGAAACAAGCTTGTTAAAATTTTGGGAGAATTATATCAAGTCCTCAAGGTGTCCAAATTTTGTGGATTTTTACAGTAATAATGGTATTGACACAAACATGTTTCTGTGTTTCAGTATATGTATGATTTCCTGGAGGCTGTTATAACTCGCCAGACCTCTCCTGAAGAGGCCTATAGAAAATTGGATGAAATGGCTACCAAACAGACAGAAACGCTGAGAAAACTTACCAAACAGGTACGCATCACCAGATTTTCTTTCATTAGCTTTTGTTGCTACTCTCTCAATAAGTTATTGCAAAACAGTCTGTGAATCCACTAATTTATCAATTGCATTAGAATAAGACACTGTATACCCACAGTCATATGTTTTTTAGCAAGAATAGAGAAAACAATGTATACCCATTATTTTCAGTTTTGGGACACAGTGTCACTACTGTCCATATGTATCTCCATAAAATGGTTTTCATTCAATGTCATTTGAAAGATTAGTAGATTGGATTCATACTTCATACACAGGTATAAGTAATTATAGCCCCGCTTTGAAAAAGTGGGGCTATATTGGATTTGCCATGTCCTTCTGTCATTCCGTAATTCCGTGATTCCGTTAATTTGTGTTGGCTCCATAACTTTGTATCTGCTTAACATATTTTCATGAAACTTCACACAAATGTTAAACACCATAAGACAATGTGCAGAGCGAAGGAATTATAACTGTGGATTGCCTACTTTTGGAGTTATTGCCCTTTGAACATTTTCCGTAATTCCGTGATTCCGTTAATTTGTGTTGGCTCCATAACTTTGTATCTGCTTAACATATTTTCATGAAACTTCACACAAATGTTAAACACCATAAGACAATGTGCAGAGCGAAGGAATTATAACTGTGGATTGCCTACTTTTGGAGTTATTGCCCTTTGAACATTTTCCGTAATTCCGTGATTCCGTTAATTTGTGTTGGCTCCATAACTTTGTATCTGCTTAACATATTTTCATGAAACTTCACACAAATGTTAAACACCATAAGACAATGTGCAGAGCGAAGGAATTATAACTGTGGATTGCCTACTTTTGGAGTTATTGCCCTTTGAACATTGAAAAATGGCAATTTTAATTGTGTCCGCTTCATAACTCGAAAACCGTTTGAGATATTTTTAGGAAACTTCACACAAATGTTAAGCACTATGAGACGATGTGCAGAGCGCAGGAACCATAACTCTGCATTGCTTATTTTTGGAGTTATTGCCCTTTGAACATTGAAAAATGGCAATTTTAACAGTGTCCGCTTCATAACTCGAAAACCGTTTGAGATAATTTCATGAAACTTCACACAAATGTTAAGCACTATGAGACAATGTGCAGAGCGCAAGAACCATAACTCTGGTTTTCGTATTTTCTGTGTGTCTGTCTGTGTCTGTTAACAATTTTCGTGTCCGCTCCATAACTTTAAAACCCATTCACATATTTTCATGAAACTTCACACAAACATTAAACACCATGAGATGGTGTGCAGAGTGCAGGAACCATAACTCTGGATTGCCTAATTTTTGAGTTATTTCCCTTTGAATATTGAAAAATATCAATTTTAGCCGTCTTTGCTCGATAACTCAAAAACCGTTTGAGATAATTTTATGAAACTTCACACAAATGTAAAGCACCATATTACGTGTGCAGAGCGCAGGAACCCAAACTCTGGATTGTCTACTTTTTCAGTTATAGGCTTTTGAATATTAAAAAATGGCAATTTTAACTATGTCCGCTCCATAACCGTTTCTGATATTTTCATGAAACTTCAAATAAATGAAAAGCACCTTGAGATGATGTGCAGAGTGCAGGAACCATAACTCTGGTTTGCCTACTTTAGGAGTTATTGCCCTTTGAACATTTAAAAAGGCAATTTTGACTGTGTCGGCTCCATAACTCACAAACCATTTGAGATATTTTCATGACACTTCACACAAGTGTAAAGCACCATGAGACAATGTGCAGAGCGCAGGAACCCTGACTCTGATTTGCCTACTTTAGGAGTTATTACCCTTTGAACATTGAAAAATGGAAGATGAAATTTAGTATAAACATGGACATTCTGGTAATGTATCATGCTCATTGAAATGAGGGACAAGGGCTCACAACTCTTAGAGTTTTTCCAGATAATGTAAAATTTTCAACAGTTATTTCTTGTTCATAACTGTTTTCTCTGCAGCTTAAATAACTTTCTTCTCTGACAGCGCTGAAGCGGGGCTATAGTCAGATCCTCTGACAGCTCTAGTTTAATATAGGTCAAGTTTGTATTAAAGTCACCAATTATAATGGAAGTTTTGGCCCCTCTTAAACTTCATTTTTTGCAAAATGCAGTTGCTTCCATGCGAGGATGGCCCCTGGGCAGAGACATCGATGTCATATCGACACATTACTGGTTTTACATTTTAGGATGACCCAACTCATATGACACGTAGTTTGTATGGTACAATTTTTGTCATAACATTAAAGAAGCAGATAAGATGTAATTGGATAACTTTTGTTAATTTCTGCATGTTAACCTACATTGTGGAAATTCATTAGAACTACTTTGGCAAGTTGGCTGTTATGTCTATCCACAACATAGGTTTATATGGAGAAATATGGAAAAAATATCCTTCATTTATCCATGAAGAACTCCATATAAAACATAATTATGTTGTAGGTACTTGTTAGAATCACCTCATTGAGGCCATTCTTAACTTGGAAAGGCCTCCTTGGCCACTGTCTCTTAATCACATGGTCTCTCACTGCTAATGGTTTGAGCCTTACTCAGATCACATGTGAGTCATCAAGTTGTGCAAAGGAAGGTCATGTGTTTTTTCTCTCTGGGTACTCGGGTTTTGCCCGCCTGGGATGTATGATCGGCTAGAAATATGTCAAATAATCTTGAAAATGCCATAAAAACAAACAAAAAAAAACCACAATCCTTATCCTGAGCTGTGTGGTGCCTTCATTTATTTCTGTTGTGAAAAACTGATAGTTGCTTAAAGCTTGTAGAAAAAGTTATCAAGAATATATCACCATTAAGCTGGCCTAACCATGACTTACTGACCATGTTCATGATTTACATTCAGGTCCAGGAAGCAAGACAAAATCATGATGATGATGCTGTTAAAAAGGCTGTGAATGAGTATGATGAAGCTCTTGAAAGGTATGACAGTTTTAATGTAGCTATATGGGCTCAAGCGATTTTGGTACTTATCACCTATGCGAGCAGCGAAGGTTCAGGCGAGCCTGCGCATCCATGCAGTCTCGCCAGAACCTTCGCTGCTCGCTCATACAAGCAGTGAATCAAGAGGAACCTGCAGACCGAAAGGCATATCCCTGGCCCCTATGAATGGCTGGGCATGCGCAGTTAAAATTTGTCATGACGGAATGCTCGAAGACACAAATTCGCTTGGCGGGGCTCATATTGAAATGTCCACACTATCGAGGCATTTACAAACAAACAGGACAAAACCATAGTTATCCCTTAACCTGCTGAATGAATTACTTCACATCCATTTTTGACTATCCACCAATCAAATTACTTGATATAATATGAGCCCCGCCAAGCGAATTTGTGTCTTCGAGCATTCCATCATGACAAATTTTAACTCTGCATGCCCAGCCATTCAGAGGGGCCAGGGATATGGCTTTCTGTCTGAAGGTTCCTCTTGATTCACTGCATGTATGAGCAAGCAGCGAAGGTTGTGGGGAGACTGCGCGGATGCGCAGGCTCGCCTGAACCTTCCCTGCTCGCATAGGCTATAAGTACCAAAATCGCTTGACAGGGCCCATAATATATTTGTTCAGTTCACAAACCGCATGACAAATAGTGTAGATCCTGATCAGAAGCACTGTTTGCAAAGGTAGAGCTTGTCAAGTTCATCGGAATAAGGGCTAATTATTGGGATGTAATGTTTTTCATACTTTTTTTGTTCATACTTGAGTGAATTCTTTGCCGATCATTGACCCTTTTTGTACCAAATGGAATCTGCCTCCTTATATATAGCAGGACTCCATTTCAAAATTTAGGGGTGACAGGTTGTGTTATCATTAAAATTTATTGGGAAAATAAGTGAACTTTTTGCAAACAGTGTAGGTCCTGATCAGGCGCCACATTCTGTGGCGTCTGATCTGGGTTGCACTGTTTGCCATGGTACCCATTTTAGGGTTTCTGGTACTAAATGAGTTAAGTGACATGTGAATAAACCATGACTCTCTCCCTCATCATTGGACAATGGTGACATTCTGACATCAATGGGTTCTATTCTTTTGTTAAGGAGAGAACTGTGTTCAGTTCTTTTCTTATTCAAACCACATTTTTTTCATCAAAAATTATTGGATGTAAACTAATATGGATATTAGTAATAATGGTACTTTTTAAACATCAGTTGAAGTATGAACAACACTGCATTTGAAAAAGCTACTCACACTTCTTCAGCAAAAGTATTAGTGTATATGTCATATATAATGATTGAAGCTTTAAGGATACATTTACCCTTACCCCGCTGATCATGACAACTATCTTTGCAAACAATGTAGATTTAGATCAGATGGCTTCTGAAGAAGATATCCGATCATGATCTATACTGTTTGTCATTCAGTTTTTAAATTTGGATGAATACATTATATCAAGTAATTTGATAGGTTGACAATCAGAATTGGCCAAATGGGTGTGGCTAAACTAAGTATTCAGCAGGACAAGGGTTAACTGAGCCCCGCCAAGCGATTTTGTGTCTTCGAGCATTCCGTCATGACAAATTTTAACTGCGCATGCCCAGCCATTCAGAGGGGCCAGGGATATGGCTTTCTGTCTGAAGGTTCCTCTTGATTCACTGCTTGTATGAGCGAGCAGCGAAGGTTCTGGCGAGACTGCGCGGATGCGCAGGCTCGCCTGAACCTTCGCTGCTCGCATAGGCGATAAGTACCAAAATCGCTTGACGGGGCCCATCTAACTGTTGTTAGTTGTGGATGACTAGGTCCTGGCCTTACAATTTAGAGATATATATTTTACCCATTTTTTCATCATTTTTCATCATTTTTTCATCATTGTGCTTGAAGCCTTGTCATGCCAGTTCCGTTCTGGAGTCCCCTGGGAGGGCCTGTATGCTGATGACCTTGTCATCATAGCTGAATCCCTTGAGGAATGTGTCAGGAGGCTATTAACTTGGAAAGACGAAATGGAGGCGAAAGGGCTGAGATTGAATGCAGGAAAGACAAAGATCATGATCTGTGGTACAGGTCTGGACCCTCTTGCAGAGTACAGGCCAGTTCCATGCGCTGTATGTCGCACTGGAGTGGGCAGCAACAGTATCTTTTGTAATGGCTGCAAGTTCTGGGTGCACAAGAAATGCAGTGGGCTCCAGAGCTTGATGCGCAATGCTCCATGCCAGTGAGACATGGCGATTGACAAAGCCAAACCTCCCAACGTCTTCAGTGGAATGACAGGGCAATGATCAGACATATCTGCAATGTCAAGCCACTGGACGCTGTCACCATCAGGTCCAGTGAGTTACTTGAGCGTCTTGGCATTGAGGACCTGGACTTCATCCTGAAAGAGAGAAGGCTGTGCTGGCATGGACATGTGGAATGCTGCAACGTTGCAGTCAAGACTACCTGTGACATACAGGTAGGTGGAAAGCGGGGGCCTGGAAGGCCCAAGATGACCTGGAAGCAGCTGACAGAAAGAGATTGCAGAGAATCAAAGCTCTCTGCTATTGTCCTCATGATAGACAAGCCTGGAGAGATCTGCCATGTGTGCAGTAAGCCAGCTACCTGGAAGGGGCCCACTTATGTGGACGTTGCCCCTGTACCTGCATGTTAATCAAAAATCCGTTGATGATGGATGATTTTTAACCCATATATGACAATGGAATCTCCCAAATAATAAGTCTGGAGTGGTCCATTTCCATTATAGACTCATCAGGTTGGTTTTGGTAGTGGTAAGTTTAACACATTTTGTGGTGTCTGTTCTGGGTGCACATAGTTTACATGTATTTGTATGCAAAAATATGTTTGAAAAGTTTGCAAGAAGATTTAGCAGACAACATTAACAGACAATTTTTAAGATGAAGTTTTTCTCTGCAGCTTAAGGCTTAATATGATTTCAGTTTTTAGTTTTATACCATAGGATGTACACGTATGCAAAACCATTTTATTTAACCCATTTTGTACCAGAACCCCCAAACCGGTACCCTGGCAAACAGGGCAGGCCCAGATCAGACGCCGCAGAACGCGGCATCTGATCAGGGCCTCCACTGTTTGTAAAAAGTTCAGCCATTTTCCAAATAAAATTTGATGAAAACACAACCTGTCACCCCTAAATTAGGAAATGGAATCCTGCTGTGTATAATGAGGAAGATTCCATTTGGTACAAAAAGGGTTTAATTTCACATCCAAATTGTCTCATTTATATTGTTTCTATTACATTTCAGATACATTCCAGTGTTGATGCAGCAAGCCAAGATCTACTGGGACATGGAGAATTATCAGCAAGTGGAGAAGATATTCCGCAAATCCGTCGAGTTCTGTAATGAACATGATATCTGGAAGCTGAATGTTGCACATGTCCTTTTCATGCAGGAAAACAAATACAAGGAAGCAACAGGGTTTTATGAGCCTATAGTCAAGAAAAATTATGACAATGTAAGAATCCATCAGTCAAACCTCGATAATTTGAAGTGACAGGGACCGCCATATTGTCTTCAAATTATCTGGAGTTCGAATTTTCGAAATCGGTAGTTTTCGGAAATGTTTGGAAGTTTTCCTTCCGTATAATATTTGACTGCATTTTGTCCATAGGCAAGAACACAAACTTTCTAAGCAAAGTACCTCGTCTAAAAGGAAACAAAACAACATGAACCATTTAACATCCTGCAGCAATTGTGTAATGTGAAACAATAAATCTCTAACAGACGAACTATTGAACCAGTTAAAAGGCAGGACAGAAATGGCTCTCGGGATTGGTCAGCAAATATCTAGATCAGAATGCAATAAGCATATTGTTGAAGTCTGTGCTGGCAAACCACATGTTTCTAGTCACTCGTGTACTGCATTTTTATCCCCCGACCGAATAGGTTCGGGGGATATAGCGATCAGCCTGGCGTCCGTCCATCCGTCTGTCCGTCCGTCTGTAGACGCAACCTTGTGATGGCCATAACTCCTATACCCTTTGAGATTCATTGATGGTTCTTGGCACAATTGTTCACAAGGCCGAGACGGCATGTCATGCGCAAGAACCAGAACTCTGGATGCCATACTTTGTTAGTTATCTCCTCTTTAATAAAATAGATTGACTACTTTGTGATGGCCATAACTCCAATACCCTTTGACATATATTGGTGATACTTGGCACAGTTGTTTGCAAGGCCGAGACAGTGTGTCATGCACAAGAACCACAACTCTGGGTGCGATGGTTTTTGAGTTATCTCCCCTTCCAATAAAATCGAATCACTACCTTGTGATGGCCACATCTCTAAGACTCTTTGAGATATATTGATGATACTTGGTACAGTTGTACATGAGGTTACAGGTGTGTCACGTGCAAGAGCCACAACTCAGGGTGCTCTTTTTTTTTAATTATCTCCCCTGACAATATAACCCTGTGATGGCCATAACTCCAATACCCTTTGAGATATATTGATGGTACTTGGCACAATTGTATACAACGTTGAGACGGCGCTTCATGCCTAAGAACAACAACTCTGGGTGTTATGGTATTTGAGTTATCTCCCCTTCTAATATAACAGTATGACAACCTTGTGATCATCGTACCTACAATACCCT
Source organism: Lucinisca nassula (assembly GCA_963580285.1). NCBI lineage: Eukaryota > Metazoa > Mollusca > Bivalvia > Lucinida > Lucinidae > Lucinisca > Lucinisca nassula. Next base: position 120,599,710 of record OY757011.1, read on the forward strand.
TGAGATATATTTGTGGTACTTGATGCAGATGTACATGAGGTTAAGCAGGTGTGTCATGCTCAAGAATTACAACTCTGGGTGCTCTGGTGTTTTTAATTATCTCCCCTTGCAAAATAAACTTGTGATGGCCATAAATCCAACACCCTTTTAGATATATTGAAGGAACTTGGCACAATTGTATACAAGGTACAGAAGGGATGTCATGTGCAAGAACCACAACTGTTGGTGCTGTGATATTTGAGTTATCTACCCTTCCAATATAACAGTATGACCAGCTTGTGATCACCATATCTCCAATACCTTTTGAGACATATTGATGGTACTTTTTACAGAAATACATGAGCTTAAGCAGGCATGTCATGCCCAAGAACCACATTTCCAAGTGCCCTGGTTTTTTGGTTATCTCCCCTGATAGTATAACCTTGTGATGGCCATAACTGCAATACTTTTATGATATATTGCTGGTTTAATTCTGGTGCACTTTCTATTGGTGAACAATCTTCTGAAGGCCATATTGGCTTTTGGTCGGGGGATTTGCCATCTCTTCCGATGCCTATTTTTATTTTCACTTTCAGCTGTCTTTGAAATTCTCAGAAAATCGTCTACTTTCAGTTTCTCAAAAATCCCATATGCTCTAATGCTTTGAACAGAAGGTCTCGGATTAAAATCGCTTTATTTAAAATATCAAACAGGATAATCTTCTTATCGATGCTCATTACTGATTACCGTTATATCAATTAAGAAGCTCAGGATTAACTAAGTGTCAATTACCTGTATACACAATAATATAATGCACCTGTGAAATCAGTCGGGTGTGAACAAGCTCAAAGAAAACATGCTCGTCATGAATAATGTGCTTGACATATTTTGACTTCGAATTTGGAGATGGATTTTAATAGGAATTTCTTTGATGGGGACTGACAATTTTATTCGAAAAATCAAATTTTTCGAATAATCAAAATTTGAAAAATCGGTAATATTTTTACATAAAATAATAGCAAAAAAGCTCAGGACCGACACACACTTTCGAAAAATCGTGTAGTTTTGAAAAATCGGAGTTCGAATCACCAAGATTCTACTGTATCACATTTACATGTTATTGTAATGAATACCCCTTTAAACCCCACTTTGTATAGAAAGTGTGATATTGGAATGTGCAATATGTACTGGAAAGGGTTATCCTTTGGAAGCAAGGAACACACCACAGAACTGGAAATTATGAAATGTACATGTTTTCTGGGCCAGACTAGCCAGCTTCGGCCGAATAGGCCTCATCAGGTACCCTCAAATACTTTAAAATTCTACAAAGGACAAGAAAATATAAACTACACTATGATGCAAAGTGTGGCTGATGTGGCTGTTTTGTCTGGTTCTGATTTGTATGCATATGACTTTCTGGAAAAAGTGATGCAGCTTTATGTCATGTCACGTTTCACAAAAGCAAAAACTACATATTTTCTAGTATATGTACGATAATTTCATTAAACATTGAGGTTCAAGACATATTTAGGGAGGGTCCTTTATCATGGATATGCAAACAGCAGAAGCCTATGTGAGATTTCACATTGTGTGATTGTGTCAGAGCAAATTCAATCTGTCATCTCGGCTTGTGTTGTTTTCCAAAAATAACTTGTAAATGTCACCGATGTACTTTTTATCTAAAACACTTAGTTTTGGTGAACTGTCATATCCGCAGTATTGTCTTGTCCGCGGTGAACTGTCTTGTTCGTCAGTTGTTATTGTTTATTACTACTGGTTGTTCGAAAGTTCAAAGTTTTACTTTATGTTTTGAATATTAGCCAATCAGTGAGGAATTATTTGATTTTAATTGGTTTGGGAGTTGTCTGATTGGTTGGAATTAACCTCTGTTGCATGTTTGACCCCTGCATGTGGACTAACACACACTTTTACTGTGTTTCGGCGCATTTTGCCATTACGTTCTGAAGAAGAAAGATCACAGAAATCAATTATCTTTATAACATGTTTCAAATATGTTGTATTGATCAGGTATATCCCTGTCCCTTACTAGTTCAGTATTATGTATATCATGCATTTATTTATTGAGCCCTAAAGGAATATTTTGTATAGTTTTGTCAGAAGACTTGATGCAATGGCTCTGATCAGTGACCACACCTGCAATCAGTCATTCCAAGGAAGGACTCCTTGCGGTGTGGTAGCAACAACATCACACTATTATACGGTCATTGTACGTATTAGTAATTGGTCCATGCCCGGTGTCAGACAGCGGCTGCATAGCATGTTTTGTGTGATGCAGTCCTTTGTCTCTCCTATATCTCAGCCTTTGTAAACTAAACCGATTCTTTGTGCTTCATTTATGTTCACTATGATGCTTGAATAGCCGGAACTGTATGGCTGTGGTATTCTATATGCTGCTGCATATAAATAACATGCACCGTGTACAGATGTATGTGCATACTGGCATGATGTTCATTTTATTTCATCAAGATCATCCCATCAATCATTTATGTCCCAGTTATCATCCTAAAATGATGTGATGTAGGTTACAACTTCTTTGAAAGCAGCTGTAGCGCTATATCAGTTATTCTTGGTATTACCCGATAGTAGATATGCGCATTTTATTTATTTAGGATGTCCTTCTTCTTCGTCTTCATTTGACAACCAATAAATTATCATCAAACATCAACTTGTCTTGATATCTGTCTAAGAGGAAAGAGTCTTGTGTGACATAAAGACTTGGAGGAAGCTCTATGTAAATACAGAAGTGAGAAAATTTTGTGGTTAAGAATATTAAGAAGTTAATCCTTTCCCCATAAAACTGAGTCTACTATCTTACACTCTGACATATACTAAATGCCCATGAAAAACAAAGCTACAATAACTAGTTTAAGAATTGACTGTTTTTGATGAAAATTCCCGATTTTTTTTTTCTTATTTCTTCTCCAAAGATAGATTGTAGGCTCTTATTAGAACTGCCTCTTACAAGTACCCACAACATGTTTTCATGAAGAAATAAGACAAATTTCCCCTTAATTATTCCTGTTATATGTCCTTCATGAAAAGTTATAATAATTAATTATTATCTATATATATTTTCAGATATTGAATGTGAGTGCTATAGTGCTTGCCAATCTATGTGTGGCCTACATTATGACCAGTCAGAACGAAGAGGTATGTAAATGTAAAAGAACATCATAAATTAACTCTTGTCCTGCTGAATATTTTAATCTGCCACACCCACTACTGATTATCAACCAATCAGATTACTTGATTCAAATTATTGCAATAAATTAACAATCCGAAAGACAAACGATGTAGATCCTGATCAGATGGCTTCTTCAGAAGCCATCTGATCTGGATCTACATTGTTTCAAAGATAAGGCATATCCGGGCTCAGCATGGCAAGGGTTAAGATAAGAAGGCTCACATCTAAAGAAAGGCGATTGCTCTAGCTAAATACGGTTTGTGACACTTATCCCTTCTAATAATGTGGGCAGATGTGCAGAAAGAATTTTCTTGCATACCAGAAAAGTAAATCCTGGAATTTACCTTGAGATAACAATTCTTATCCTGTCCTGGTTATCCTACCATGGATAGGATAAAATCTAGAATTCTCATGTGTTTAACCTTTGACCTGCTGAATATTTAATTATGCCACACCCACAAATGAATATCAACCAATCAGATTACTTGATGCAAATTATTGCAACAAATTCATCAACTGAATGACCAACAATGAAGATCCAGATCAGATGGCTTCTTCAGAAGCCATCTGATCTGGATCTACATTGTTTGAAAGATCAGACATATCCGGACTCAGCAGAACAAGGGTTAATAGGCATTGGTTGAATGTTGCTGTTATGGTTGAGGTCATTGCATGTAATGTGACACCACTAAATGTAAAAATATTGTCATTATTATTTGGTGAATAAAGGTAGATAAAGTGACTATATTATTAAATATCCATGATTAGAAATGAAAGGTATGCAAGTAAAAGAAACAAACATACATGGGTTTGAGGTGTAGATTCCTCGGGTCACAATTAGATATCAATTAGCAAGCCTCCAGTTGCCAGTGACCATCAGGAAAGTTTTTTCTATCCACCCCTCACACCCATGTAAGAGTCTAAAATGCTTCCAGGAGGAGTGAAGTGTGTCATGCATGGGCAGTGTGTGTGGGCCACTAACAAGCTGGATAAGTAAATGATGCTCTGATGAACTGGACCCAGATTTATAATTTTCCAGTGAAGCAACAGGCAAAAATGTTTCCATAACCTCACCGGACTGAATAGTTCAGTATGCTACACTCAGATTTTCAGCCATTTTGGTTACATGATTACAGTTCTTATTGCCATAGATTCAGAAGCAGAATGGAAAAGAGTATAGATCCAGATCAGCTGTTTCCTGGAAGCCAGCTGATCTGGATCTATACTGGTTTCAAAACAGAATACAGTCGAACTTCAATGGCTTGAACACCTATAATGCTATGGTACAATGAAAATTTGCTGGCCCCAACAGCTCAGTAGGGTATGTGTCTGACTGGTGATTAGGTCGAGGGTTCAATACCAAACTAGTCGGCAACATTCTTTTGTGGAGATTGATCATGAAATCTTTTCTGCGGTCATTCTCTCCCTACAGCTTTTACAAGAAGGGCAGTTGCCAGTTTCTGGCAAAATAATGTGCACTGTACTTTTAACTGCTTACGTATAAGCCTGTGGATAAGAATATTGACCAGCTCGATATTACCGAAATAGTGTTGAATGGGCTGTTAACCTCCAAAACATGGAAAATTTGTACGAGATAGGGACAGTTTTAGCCACTGGGTTAACTTTAGTGCCTATTCCAGCAGCATAATGGGAATGAAATTTCTGTCTCTTATTGGATAAATATATATCATTTACACTCATTAGAATCTCCTCAGAAAAGGCAACATACTTTTTCAATATAGAATACAAAGTCTCACTAATCAATTGTCACTTTTTCTTGTCTGGAGCTGTGGGAAGATACCCCAGGGTCTCAGAAGTGGGTTTGACTTAGCCATAGTGGGTGAGCCATCTTTGTTTCAGCCATTGAAGTTTCACTGTATATCCAGTTTCAACATTTTGAGGGTTAAGATATACTGTAACACCCTCAGCATTGTCTCAAATCAGCCTGCATACCCGCTCAGTTGTCATTTCATCTCCATGTCGGGTAAAAGTCCCACAAAACCTGAAGCAACATCTCTAAAATAACCAAAATACAGTTGACAGATAAAAAACCAATGTTCAGTCAGAATACTGGCTTTCGTGTCTGTATGAAAAAGCCTTATGTCTGTGGGCAGCCAAAGCACAGCAGGACTCAGATCAGACTGCACCTGAGTCATTGCTGTGCACACATAGCCACAGACATGTTTTCACTTGTCAGGTCTGATAAAGTCAATCCTTGTTTCATGTTCAGGACTGTTTATGCATGTTTATATAATCATACCCACAGATAAACGTGTTTTGGAAACTTGTTAGAATTGCCTCTTTGAGGCAATTCTAACAAGTTCCACAACATATGTTCCTACCAAAAAATAAGAAAACTTATCCCTAAATCATCCTCGTTATTCCTCCTTATCTGGAACTATGTGTACAAGAATACACATTTTTACATGTTGTATATCTATAATTGTGTTAACAAAAAATTTCCAAATAAATAAACAAATAAATAAATAAACAACTATATTACATATGTTTATGTGCTTGAATATATAACACTGAATCAACCCATATATGGCAATGGAATCTTCCACGTAATAAGTGTGGAATGCTCCATTTTCAATTATAGGGGTGCCAGGTTTGTTTTGTAAGTTGAGGTATATTGCACCAAATTACATGTACTTTGTGCAAACAGTGTAGACCCAGATCAGAAGCTGCATTCTGCGGCATCTGATCTGGGTATAGACTGTTTGCCAGTGTAGCGTAAATGCATTAAAGCTGATACACCCGGACCTCATTATAGCACGATTCGTTAAGCACGAATTTTGATATAACACGGTTTTGGTTTTTACCCCATATTTTCCCCAACCAACATTTATAAATATTTTCCAAGGGTTCTATCAAGTTTTAAGCACAACAATTTTATTTTCCTTCCACTTTTGACTGCGGTAATACGGTAGCTAACACGATCTATAACGGTACTTTTTGATATTTATTGCAGGCCTCCAAACATGTCATCGATATTAGCAGAGTTGAATATACAGTATATAAACCTGTTTAGCTTGACACGCACGATAAACATGAACTGCCATCGGCACAATCAAAAGTGTTGGCTTAGCGAGATAAAGAGATTTAAGAATTCCGTTACGCAACCGGAAAAAAATTATAACGCTCTGTTGAGGATCACTGCTCAGCAGACGATCTGATCCGTGAACTGCAATAAAACTGATTTTCTAGAGCCGCATGTAAAAGATAGTCAGATTTATTCCAGCTTAAAAGCAAATGATAAAACATATTCATGATCGATTTTCGCGGTAAAAAAAACATTCAAAGACCGTGTGCGCCATTAAAAATTGTTTCAAATGGGTGAGACGTTCCAAGGGAAGTAATTCAAATTTCTTGTAAGCGTTGACCATTGTCCGGTTCCGAACCCTAGTTCGGTAAATTTACCATAGAAATCTATTAACGGTACTGTAGTTCGGTGCTGTCCCGGACAATAGCCAATAGTTCGGAACCGGGCATGGGCCAGGAACCAGCTATCAAAATGGCGTCATACTCGCTGTCAGATCGGACGATTTTGTGGATAAAAACGTGGTTTATCAGCTGGATTCAATTAAAGAGACTTGTTGGACTAGATGGGCCATGGTATTTACTGCCATTGATTAGTTCTAAACACATTTTAGTCGGGAAATACGGTTATTAAACGGACCGCACTTCATCTTGTTTGGAAAACTATTGATCACCGTAGTGTCAATCTGTGACAAATACGGTTGGCGTTTATAACACGATTCGGTTAACTAACACGGTCCGTTGGTTGGACCCGGAGTTCCGTGTTATAACGAGGTTCAGGTGTATATGCAATAAAGGAGCAGTCCCTATAAGGCCCATTTTATGGCCCCTTTTGATTTTCTTTAAACTTTGCAGACTCAACATAGGATGTATTTGCTTTAATGTGGTGAAATTTCAGATCCGCAGATGTAATGGTATTGGCTCTATGAGCAACCAAAGTGGGTGGGGTAATTCTACCCTATTGAGGAACCTGTGGTTCTTACGCTATTATCTCTAGCACAAAGTATCCTGGCAAGTGGGTCTTTTTAGTATGGTTTAGACCTTTATAGATGTTAAACATAATGTATATGGTTTTGTGGAAAAATTCTTCACTTTACCATTATACTTACTTATAAGTCGTACCTAAATTTCAGCTAAATTAACTGACCGTCTTTACGCAAAACCACAACGTAAGTTTATTTCCAAAGCTATTGCAAAGGTACTTGACAGGGATAATTGAGATATAATAGGCATTGCCAAATTATGAGCATTTCTTTCTTCTATAATTACATATAGAGTTATCTGCCCCTGAATCCATTGTTGTCATATTTTCTATCATATTTAAAATCTATAAATATATGCAAAAAGGATTCTTCAAAACCAATCAAAAAATCAGCAAACAATGGTTTTCTGTCGATCTTATGAAGCTATTAGGTGATTTATACATATCTTCTTTGATAATGACTCAAAACAATATGGGTGGGTCAAATACACCCCTTTGCTATTTCTACTACAAAATTTCCTTGGCTTTATGTCAATTCATTTTCACAAATCATATTTGTGAACAGTAAGAACTATCGCATACTATAATTGATGGTAGAAACAATAACTGTTCACATTCGTTACAACAGAAATGTCTAGAAATAAAGCAGTTGATCTTTTATTGGATGACAACACTTATTATGCCCCCGTAATCGAGATTCGGGGGGCAAATAGTTTTTGATCTGTCTGTCTGCCTACAAAACCATTAACATTGGGCATACCTATTGAATGGTAATAGATAGAGCTTTCATATTTCACATGTGTATACCTTATAACAAGACCTTTCCAGTGGTACCATAATTGTTGACCTGGTTACCTTGACCTTTGACCTACTTTTTCCACAATTTTTAAAAACTTTCACATTGGCCATAACTTTCGATAGGTGAGTGATAGGGCTTTCATATTTCACAAGTGCGGTCCTTGTCGCAAGACCTTTCTAGTGGTAGCATAATTTTTGACCCTGTGACATTGACATTCGACCTACTTTTTAAAAACTTTAACATTGGCCATAAGTTTCGATTGGTAAGTGGTAGGGCTTTCATATTTCAAATATGCATTCCTTGTCTCAAGGCTTTTCTAGTGGTACGATAGCTTTTGACCTCGTGACCTTGACCTTGACATTTGACCTACTTTTAAAAAACTTTAACATAGTTCATAACTTTTGATTGGTAACTGACAGGGCTTTCATATTTCACATGTGCATTCTTTTTCACAAGACCTTTCCAGTGGTACCATAATTTTGACCTCATGACTTTTACCTTGAAGTTTGACCTACTTTTTAAAAACTTTAACATTGGCCATAATTTTCGATTGGTAAGTGATAGGGCTTTCATATTTCACATATGCATTCTATGTCACAAGACCTTTCCAATGAACTCATAATTTTTTACCTTGTGACCTTGACCTACTTTTTTAAGACTTTAACATTGGCCATTTCTTTCGATTGCTTAGTGGTACTGCTTTCATATTTAGCATGCGATGTCCAGGGGCATCAGTGTTTCACAAACACATCTTGTTTTTACATGAATTTTTATCATATTTATTCTTTTGCTCTACATCACATTCTGTTAAAAGTAAATAGCCTTGATAGCTCAGTGGCTAGTGCGTTAGACTTACAATCGAAAGGTGCTTGGTTCAAATCCGGCCACCAAAAGAATGATGGCATTGGGGAAAAGTCCTAACAAGCTGCAGGGAAAAGTACTAAAATATGATTGACGGGGGCACGTGTTAAATGGGAAAAAGGTGCAATATGCAGGTTTACAAGTTTCCTCAACTTGCTGAAAATGAGCTTAGGGATTTGGGCATGGGCATATATCAGCTAAAACAAGCTCAGTGTTACTCAGATGAGCATTTCAATGAGAATGGGCGGTATGAAATCTTGATGCCTAAAGAGGAGGAAGGTATATTTAAAGCCCAGATTCTTTCCAGGCATACTTCAAGCAAAACGTTTTGTTTGTTTGATATGAGGTTTAACGTCCCAGTCAACACTGTAAAGGTCATTTTGGAGACGGTGCTTCCAATTTTGTGGGACTTTTTCCCGACATTGAGGTGAAATGACATCTCAAGCCCTGTCGCCCAATGAAACCAATAGGGTTTATTAGCACGGACAGCGGTTCCTGGACAGCCTCGCACCTCGGTTCCTGGACAGGCTTAGACCTTCCAAGCGGTTTACCAGTACTAGTGTGCGGGCCGGATTCAGCTCTGCGTGGAAGCATCATGCAGCCCATATATTTCTTCAAGCCCCTATGGGCGGGGGCTGACCAGCAAAACGTAATAGTTTATGGATCAAGTGCAGTCAGGGACTAAATCCATTAATGGGTTGTACTGTCGGTGCCGAAGTGGGGCACGCACAGTTTGTTGCTGTGCACATATAGCATATGTACTCTGGTACTTAAGTTTCTTTAGATACAATGCAGAAAATAATGACGCTAAACTTAACAGAGCTCACATAGACCACGTCGTAGATGCAGCCATAGACACTTGGAGTGCATCAAGTTTGTCTGATGAAGATGAATAGAAAGGATAGATGGTTACCGGGTATATACATAGCACTAAATTCATTTGTAACAGTAACATCCTTCTTGGTCTGATAGAGAACAGGATAGAAGACAAACACACCAAAGTCAAACATCAGTCTTGTTAACCCATGAACAAAAGTAAAAAGGAAAGGTTCAAGGAAAGCCACAATCACAAGATGTGGCCAAATCAAGGACAGATAAAACACATATGCAAAAATCAACAATTTCTTCCTCACAAGGGGTGATAAAAATGTTAAACAAAAGACACACATCAAATGTAACACACAAAGGGGACATCAACAAGTCAAAGTATTACATGAACCACATCAGAACTACTGCCTTATAATGGTCAGTAGCACAGACTACCAGTGGGATGAAGGACCCTATATGTCCAGCCAACCATTACCATGGGTTCAGGTGTAAAATATTGAATGCTTGTTTCGTTTACTGGATTTCTACCATAACTGTCGGTGTCTAAATCAGGATCTGCTTCCTGTCAAATCCCTAAGCAATTGTTGGTCAGCCAAAGCGGATAATATATTTAAGACTGGCTGTCGAAATCACTTGATAGGTAAATTCATAAAAAAACAACACCTACCAGTTGGTCGACCATGTATGTGGTGTCAAGAGTTAAATGAAAGGCTCAAAGAGTACCAGAATCCAAGGCCAGAGACTAATGAAGGCTCCAAAATGATAAACAAGTGAAGGGACTGGGTAAGCCAGTGCTTGAAGAGCTCTGCAAGCATCATTTCTTGGTTTACCTGGAAGCATATATGGAATCTGGACAAGACGAACCACCGTTTTCTACTAACCATTTTGGCTGCAGTTCCAAATACATGTAAAATCAACAGAAAAGCTTCAAAATAAATGTTTTGATGTAATGCAAGATTTATTAAGTTCAGTAATATTTCAATGTTATAGGTAAGTATGACCTAAAAGGAGACTTATTCTAAAGATTATGAGAAAGTTTCGTTTTTTCTAACTTCATCTTAATTGTCAGTAAGATAGATTTATGAAGATGAGTTTACATAAAGCCAAGGAAGTTTTGCAGTAGAAATAGCAAAGGGGTGTATTTAACCCATCCATATTGTTTAAGTCATTATCAAAGAAGATATTTACAAATCACCTAATAGCTTCATAAGATCGACAGAAAATCATTGTGTGCTGAATTTTTGACTGTTTTGAAGAATCCTTTTGCGATATATCAATAGATTTTAAATATGACAGAAAATATGTCAAAAAATGGATTCAGGGGCAGATAACTCTATAAGTAATTACAGAAGAAAGAAATGCTCATAATTTGGCAATGCCCATTATATCTTAATTATCCCTGTCAAGTACTTTTGCAGTAGTTTTGGAAATAAACTTATGTTGTGGTTTTGCGTAAAGACGGTCAGTAAATTTAGCTGAAAATTAGGTACGACTTATAAGTGAGTATAGTGGTAAAACGAAGAATTTTTCCACAAAAACATATACATTATGTTTAACATCTATAAAGGTCTAAACAATACTAAAAAGACCCACTTGGCAGGATGCTTTGTGCTAGAGATAAAAGCGTAAGAACCACGGGTCTCTCAATGGGGTAGAATTACCCCACCCACTTTGGTTGCTCATAGAGCCAATACCATTACATCTACGGATCTGAAATTTCACCACATTACAGCAAATACATCCTATGTTGAGTCTGCAAAGTTTAAAGAAAATCAAAAGGGGCCATAAAATGGGCCTTATAGGGACTGCTCCTTTATACTTTTTTCTTTGCAGGCAGAAGAGTTAATGAGGAAAATTGAGAAGGAAGAAGAACAGGTGGCCTATCAAGATCCTGATAAGAAGATCTATCATCTCTGTATAGTTAATCTTGTTATAGGGTATGTTTGTTTTGTTTGTTTGTATTGGAGTTTAACGGCCGAGTCAACACTATTTAGGTCATTTTTGAGCCGGTCAGTTTACCTATGCACACTTTTCCTGGGCAGGCTTATACGTAAGCGGTTAACCAGTACAGTGCACTTTCTTTCGCCAGAAACTGACAACTGCCCTTCTTGAATCAGCAGGAGAGAATGACCGTAGAAACGATTTCCACAAAAGAATGTTGCCAACCCTGGCAGGAAATTATAGGGTATGTAGCCAGATAAAATTCCATGCATAGTATCTCTGGAATTAAAGACATGGCTTCCTCTGGATAAGGAGGAGTAATGCGTATTATGTTTTTATTCCTTCATTAAAAGTTATGTCTTCAGTACTTGTAAGAATAGTGGGCCTCGGTAGCTTAGTTGGATGTGCTTCTGACTGATGATCAGGGGTCGTGTGTTGATACCTACCAGGGTCGGCAACATTGTTTTGCAGAGATTGATCATGAATCTTTCTTTTCTACGGTCATTCTCTCCCTTCCGCTGATTCAAGAAGTGCAGTTATAAGTTTTTGGCAAAAGAATGTTCTCTGTACTGGTTAAGTGCTTATGTATGTATCAGCTTGTCAAGGAAAAGTGTTGTTAGGTAAACAGACCAGCTCAATATGACCTAAATAGTGTTGACAGAAGTTTTAAACAAAGGAACAAAACTTCAATCCCACAACATATGGTTTAATGGAAAACTAATCACCAAGTTATCATGATCATTACTCCTCTTTATCTGTAGCTACAATGTGTGCAGAACTAATGATATCTACTTTGGATGAGCTAAACTGAGATTATGGAATTTTTTGTTTCATGCTCAACTTATTTGAGTACGAACTTTGTGCTGTTCTTAAATTTGCAAAAAAAATCCTACAATGTATGCTTTTTAATCCTGAGAATAACAGTGAATCTTATTTGTCTTGCTCGTAAATATTAAAATGCCAAATACTGTGTTGGCATTTTAATATTTATGAGCAGGGCAAAGGACGGGTCTCCCTAAGGGGTGTTTTTGGCCTCCTAACGATTTTGTTTATTTCTGGCTTATTGTTAGCATACATATGCCTAATTTGTTGGAACATATGTGGTTTTGGTATTTAAGCAGTTTTTTCTGAGTTAGAGGCTCTTTAAAGTGGGTGGGGTAACTCCACACAGTTTTGACATGTATTTTGTGTCTCATTTAAAGGTAGAAAAATAGTACCATACATGACACGTTATTATATAAAATTACAGAGGAAGGTCTAACTCTATGTTTTGTCACAAGTTTATTCACCAAAATTCATTTTTTGGGGGAAAAATATGGTTTAAGGAACCTTGGGTCATTTTTGAGATTTTTTAACAGGAAAGTTCTTTTTTTTTCCTTGTATCTTCGGTATACATTAACCTATAGTGGTGAAACTCCTACCATGCAAGCATACTGATGAGGCAATATAACTCAAATGATCATTTGAGATGTTGACCTATATTTCACGGTTGAATGAACATTCTTGTTTCATGTTTATAGGTTAGATTATTGTTTCCATCAGATCAAGAGTTTAGATAATTCTGGCATTTGGATAAACAGGCGATGATTTTAAACATATTTAAATCAAACGAAAAAAAAACAATAGAAATGTGTCCAAAGTACACAGATGCCCCTGCCTGTTTGACTTTGCCAATATAGCTGCATGACCCCTGGGAGACACACTAGCATCAGATATATATGTTCAGGATGGGTATCTCAATATTTTCTAAGATATTTGGATTTTGATTATATGAAATGGGCAGGGCAGGGGGCTGGAGCATTATTGTTTGTGTCATTGAATGCATCTGACCATAAACAACATCAAATAAAAAGGTTGGAATCTGAACAGTTTCTGAGATACATATTTTTTTTTTACATTTTCTTTGGCCCAATCAAATAGCCCCACCCAAGACAGAATCAGTGACCATAAACATGCTAAACAGTTATGAGCTGCAGGAGAAATGCAGACATAAATGTGCACCTAAACGTGAACCTGGTTATGAACGTAATAATGTGTGACATAGTACGCCAATACGAACATAACATCACATCGAAAAATATATATGCCTCACTCACTCCTTCCTTTGGCATGCAGAGATATTAGAAAGGTCTGCTTGAATATCTTTAATAATCCCACTTCAAGAGCACATCTAAAAAGAATGTGGTACACCTACGTGAAGACACAGGCATATACATTTGAAAATGGTTGTTCACAACTGTATTCTGACATGCTTTGCGCATATTGAATCAAATTAATCTACAGAAGAATAGCTTTCATCGTCGCCTGAACTTGAGCTGTTGCCTCTTTTTGAACAGCATCTGTTACACTGTTCATTTACTGTGACTTCAACGATTTTTTACTGACTTTGGCTGATGACCTTAAAACCGAGGTTCTTTAACACAGAAGCGATATGGACACAGCAATCAAATACCTCGTCACCATTTTTTTCATTTGCACTGCCACCTATTATGGACTCTAGTCCAAGGCCTTCATTAATCCTTAGATTGTATTCCCTGTCTCCCTCTCTATCTCTGTATTTCAGGTATTAGACAAGGAGACCCTTTATCTGCTTATATGTTTCCACTATTCATTAAAGATGTTACCTTACTTTGAAGAGACATCTTATGATAATGCTGCTGTTGTACTTAACATGATATAATGAATGATGCTGCAATATAGGAAAACATTCTGGGCAATTGAATTGTTAGCTTGACTAACAAACTGACTGATCTATGATTATTATAAGAATCGTATGTTCTTTGTTAAATGCATTTAGGCCTGTTCTTGTTAAGACTTCTGAATCTGATGAGGTTCTTGCAAAACGTATGCTACAACTTGCCAAACTACCAAACAAACTTAAAGACAAGGTAGAGAAAAAGGGTTGGGACAGTCATGCAAAGGCTCCATGGAAAGCTACTGATGATGCCAACCTCGAAGACTTCCACAATTAACGGAAGCAGAGCTGAGAGACATGACCATGGGCATATACCAATTAAAACAGGCCGATTCGTATACAGACGAACACACTACTGAAGCCGGTCAGTATGAGATAATGATTCACAAGGCGGAGGATGGAATTTTGAAAGCCCAAATAAAATCAAGGCACACTTCGTCTGGATCATACTATCTATGGATTGAGTATGGTCCTGGTCTTGAACCCATAAAAGGATGGTACTGCAAGTGCAAGAATGGTGCCAGGGTAGTTGGCTGCTGTGCCCATATCGCTTCCGTGTTGTGGTATCTAGGTTTTTACCGCCATCAGCTGAAGTCAGAGCGAGAACAGGCATTCAAGTCACAGTATATGAACAGTCTTACAGATGCTGCACAAAAAGACTGGGACAGCTCAAGTTCAGTTGACGATGAAAGCGATTCTTCAATAGATTAACTTGATTCAATAATTAAATATGTTGATTTTTTAGATTCCAACCTTTTTTATTTGCTGTTGTTTATGGTTAGACACATTCAATGACATATATCTTGAGACCCAAACAATCATGCCCCAGCCCCCTGCCCTGCCAAGTTCATATCATCAACATCCAAAATATTGAGATACCCTCCCACGAACATATATATCTGATGCTAATACATATTCAATGACACATACATGTACAATGTGTCCCCAGGGGTCATGCAGGCATATTAGCTAAGCCATAAAGGCGGGGGCATCTGGGTACTTTTTACATATTTCTATTGTTTTTTCGTTTTATTTAAATATGTTTAAACCCATCGCCTGTTTATCCAAATACCAGAATTATCTACACTCTTGAACTGATGGAAACAAAAATCTAACCCATTAACATGAAATAAGAATGTTCATTCAACCGTGAAATATAAGTCAACATCTGAAATGATCATTTGAGTTATATTACCTAATCAGTATGCTTGCATGGTAGGAGCTTCACCACTATATGTTAATGTATACCGAAGATATAAGAAAAAAAAAAGAACTTTACTGTAAAAAAATCTCAAAAATGACCCAAGGTTCCTTAAACCATATTTTTCCCCCAAAAAATGAATTTTGGTGAATAAACTTGTGACAAAACATAGAGTTAGACCTTCCCCTGTAATTTTATATAATAACGTGTCATGTATGGTACTATTTTTCTACCTTTAAATGAGACACAAAATACATGTCAAAACTGTGTGGCCTTACCCCACCCACTTTGAAGAGCATGTAACTCAGAAAAACTGCTTAAATACCAAAACCACATATGTTCCAAATAATTAGGCATATGTATGCTAACAATAAGCCAGAAATAAACAAAATCGTTAGGAGGCCAAAAATAACCCTTAGCTGAGTTGAGCATGAAAAAAGTTTTATAACCTCGGGACCTGGACCTGCTCTGTTTGCCAGTGTCCCATTTTGGGATTACCAGTAAAAAGAAACTGCTCTGTGATTGTTCATGTGACTATTGCTGACATGTACAAAATCCAGTTAACGGTTATTTATAGTTGTGCTATTCTTGTTGCTATACCGCCAGTGCTGGGTTAAGAGGGTTACCTGTAAAACCTAGACTGGGCTCATGTGCTGGGACAGTTGCAAACAGTGTAGCTCAGATGTTTGTTTATCCCATTGTATGCGGGAAACCCCTAAAGGGGTACCTTGGCAAACAGTGCAGGCCCGGATCAGATGCCGCAGAACGTGGCGTCTGATCAGGGCCTGCACTATTTGCTAACAGAATTTTCTATCAAAAATAGAATAAAAATAAAAAAACAGGCCTGACACCCCTTATATGATAAATGGGCTTGTCAAACATATAGTAATGGAAGAGGCCACAAGTATACAATGGGTTAAAACACAGGAATATATGAGTTAAATGGAAAGGCCCCTAGTCCCTGTTCAGGACCATTTTCCAAGCCTGCCTTCAGAAACAGTTGCCACACCAGTGCTTTCATTCATTACGAAAACATGCCTATACAAATACATTGCAAATTTTACTGCCGAAAAACTAAAATTTTATAATGAAAAATTGTGATATTTTTCTTAATTCTACTCAAAATATACATTGTGGGTGCTCGTTAGAACCGCCTCATCTAGGCGGTTCTAAAGAGTACCAACAATCTGTGTTATAGAGCAGAAATAAGAAAAATAAGGTTTACCCCTGTAACCCCCAGTTTTACCATAAAATGTGGGGTTCAAGGTGGTCAAAATTATTTAGGCGTGTTTTCGTGATGGTTTTGATTTTGAATAGAGATGCTAACACAGTTCTACTGTTTCATTTCAGAACCTTATATTGTGCTAAAGGCAACTATGAATTTGGTATATCACGAGTGATCAAGAGCCTGGAACCATACAACAAGAAGTTGGGAACTGACACCTGGTACTATGCCAAGAGATGTTTCCTGTCTCTCATAGAGAACATGTCTAAACATATGATTATGATGAGAGATACAGTTATCATGGAATGTATACAGTTCCTAGAGTGTTGTGAAAGTAAGTTGATTTTATATCCAGTTAAGCCATTTTGGGCTCGATGGAATCTTCCCCCTTTATATCCAGCATGAGTCCAATTTGAAATGTATGGGTGCCAGGTTCAAGTCAAGCTGAATAGGATATCACACTCTATCCTCCCAGCTCCCTTAAATATAGAGGCAGTCCATTAACCCTTCTCTTGCTGAATATTCATTTAAGCCACACCCATCTCAGACTTTGAACCGATCAAATTACATGTACTTGATGTAATTTATTCCTACAGATTCATAAACTGAATGCCAAACAGTGTAGATCCTGATCAGATGGCTTCTTCAGAAGCCATCTGATCTGGATCTACACTGTTTGCAAAGACAGGGGTTGTCGTGAACAGCAAGATAAGGGTTAACATTGAAAGCCCTGATTAGAAACACATATGGTGGTTTTCCATAAAAATTGGGCTTTAGACATTCATGATAAAAATTATGACGAACACTATGAGGGAAGCTAGAGAATTTTAGTTGAAAACACGAATGTGTGGGCTCAGTAGCATGGTCAGATGTACATATGTCCCTGACTGGTAATCAGGAGGCTAGGGGTTTGATACCTGTCAGGTCAGCAACATTCTTTTTGTGGAAACTGATCATGAAATCTTTTCCAGGCTCATTATCTCCCTTTGGCTGATAGTCAAAGTCTGGCAAAATGTACTGTGCACTGTACCAAATAACCGCTTATGTATAAGCCTGCCCAGAAAAAGTGTGATTAGGTAAACTGGTTTACTCAGTATGACCTAAATAGTGTTGACTGGGCAGTTGTGATTAAACCACAAACAAACACAATGTCATCATCAATGTTGCAAAAAAAATAAATAAATAAGAATAACAAGATGTGTTTGTGAAACACGGATGCCCCCGGACAGCACCATTCACAAGTTATGCCCAATGTTGTCAATGTTAAAATTTTGAAAAAAGTAGGTCAAGGTCACAAGAATTATGGTAACACTGGAAACTTTTGATAAGGTATACATATGTGAAATATGAAAGCTCTATCTATTACCATTCAGAAGTTATGCCCAATGTTAAGGTTTTTGTAGACAGACACTATGTGCCCCCCAAATCTCGATTCTGGGGGCATAAAAAGATAAACAGAATCTTACATTTGTGGTCATTTCAGATGAAACAAGTGTAAGCTTCTGTTTATCATTTACTGGTAAACTGCTGAGAGGATCTAAGCCGGTCCAGTAACCGCGGTGCGAGGCGGACCGCTCATGCTAATAAACCCTATTGGTTTCATTGGGCGGCAGGGCTTGAGATGTCATTTCATCTCAATGTCGGGTAAAAGTCCCACAAAATTGGAAGCAACATCTCCAAAATGACCTTTACAGTGTTGGCGGTGACATTAAACCTCAAATCAAACAAACAAACTGTTTATCATTTTACACTTCAGGGGAGGAAACTCCTGCAATAATATTTTTTCTTCCATGCCAATAGAGGTCAACTCTTAAAGGAAAGAATTTGCTCCTGAGGAGCAAATTCTTTCCTTTAAGAGTAGATCCCTTTTTCAGTGGGACTGAGCCTATAGAAAAGTGAACAGAAAGTCCCAAAAGTTTTCTCCCTTTGAAAAATGGTGTAAAAATCTGCTAGGTGTTCCTATTCCCCTTAGATCAGATTTTATTGCCAAAGAAGTTTAAAAAAATTTCCGCAGAAAACATAGGGTTGACTCTGACAGCATAAAGACATTATGCCACAGGAACCATTTGTTATAACTTGTGTGGTCATACTAATTTTTACCGGCCCCGATAGCTCATTTGGTAGAGTGTCCGCTCCGGGGAACGGGAGGTCTGGGGTTCGACCCCGGGCCGCGACATACCAAAGTCGTTAAAAATGGTACTAGCTGCTCCTCGTTTGGCACTCAGATTTAAGGGGTAGAGCTAGGACTGGTCGATCCAGTGTCAGGATAATGTGACTGGGTGTGGTATCATGTAATGTGTCTGGGACATGATACTTCAGTGAGGCAGCACTATAAATGTGAGCATTGAGTTCCCTGTCGCAACCAGACACCGTCGTGATATGACTGAAAAATTGTTGAAAGCGACGTTAAACCCGAATTCACACACACACACACACACACACACACATACTAATTTTAGCTTCGAGTTTTTCTTGGCGGCCTCGGTAGCTCAGTCGAAATTACTCTATTTAAGAAACAAAGAATGACCACCTAGGGTCAAGTAAGACTTATTTTTTCTGTATTTTATTTCCAGTGTATGGCCGTGATGTGAAAGCTGTTATTGAGCAACCATTAGAAGCTGAACCAATGCATCCTGGAAAGAACACTGTCTCATACGAATCAAGACTTCTTAAAGGACTTCTTTTGCAACTACAGTGAAGACGTTGTTTTAACACAGATCATTATAACATTATTTTGGATATATACAGTGCAGTTTCTATGTAAGGATCCTGTTTAGAATAAAACAAAATTCCATGTTATATCTGTATATCCATATAACAATACATTACAACCCCTTTATACTATTGATGGGGTCCAAAGCAGAAACAACAAAGCAAAAATGTATAATTTAGAAATTTTTATTTTCTATAAATGGGCCAGCCCATGACAAAACCTCAAAGAAGGCTTGAGCAACCAGCGAAGACTCAGATCAGCCTGCGCATTCACACAGTCTGGTCAGAGTCTTTGCCGATCACATGTATTTACTACAGGCTTATATCTGAACAAGGGTACATAAGCCAAAGGTCTTGTCATAGTAAATAGGTGCGCAGGTTCATTTGAGTCTCTGCTGGTCGCACCAGTCTTATTGTAAGTTTTGTCATGCGCCGGCTCATATTCTATATTTTTCAGGATCCAATTTTAAGCTGTCATATAATAATCCAAAATCGTGTTAAAATGAACAGTGCTATAAAGAAGTTGTGATGTATTTAAATAAAAGAACATTACAATGTGTTGTAACAAAAACATATATTTAGGATCTAACACTTGTCATGACATGCCTCCTAAATGTTCCGTTAGCTATATATTCTTATATGGACACAACATGGTCCCATTAAAAATATAACATGAAACCTACAGTAGCATTATAAATAAAAAGACTTACTGTAATTTAAAATACAGTCAAACTTCAGTAGCTCAAATATCTCCAATTTGCTAGAATTTGAAACAAATTAACTCTTATCCTGCTGGACATGACAACACCTACGTTTGGAAACAGTGAAGATCCGGATCAGATGAAGCCATCTGATCAGGATCTCCATTGTTTGTCATGCAGTTTGTGAACTGAACAAATACAATCTATCAAGTAATTTGATTGGTTGATGGTCAGCAATGGGTGTGATTAAAGTTATTTATTAAGCAAGATACGGATTAAGTGGAGCACAGTAGAATCCACAGGAAAGATACACAACTGCATGTCCTTGCAGTTGTAACAGAATTTATGTTCAGCTCTGGGCTCATGATGAGGTGGAGTTTAACACTTTCTCACCTGAATAGTATTTTGTTTGTTTGTTTGATTTGAGGTTTAACGTCCCCCGTCAACACTGTATAGGTCATTTTGGAGACGTTGCCTCCAATTTTGTCGGACTTTTACTCAACATTGAGATGAAATGATATCTCAGGCCAATGAAACCAATAGAGTTTATAAGCATGGACGGTCCAACTTGCACCGCTTAGCCTGGACAGGCTAGATCATCTAAGCGGTTTACCTGTACTTGTGTGCAATCAGTTTCAGCTTTGCGTGGAAGCATCATGCAGCCCATCTATTTCTTCAAGCCCCGATGGGCGGGAGCAGCTGAATAGTATTTTCTCACTATATATAGCAGGTCTTAAAAATTAAAAAGAGAAATGATTAGGAACTGATACAATCAGATCCCAAATTCTTCCCACAATATCACTAGGGAAAGAAGTCGAAATATGGAGTGACGACAGTAAACAAAACGGACAACAGGTAAATCGAGTCAGCAGCTCTTTCCCAAACAGGTGGTAACTCAGAATATGTAAACCTAACAGAAAAGGAGCAATATACATAATTGGGGAAAGAATCACCAACATGACAAACATTAAACTGGAAGGACAAACGCAACTAAAAATGAACACCCAAATAGGGGGAAGAAGCAGAATAATCAACGTAACATGTATGATTAGGGAAAGAATCAGAACCACCAACACAAAACATGAAGGAACCACAGCAAAAGCATCAACTTGGAACAGTCAGTAAGAATTACTGGTGGGTTTAAGTTAACATTACGAGATCCCAACCCTCACTCTCACTGTGGTTCAAACAAGTATTTGTTTTGCCCACATCACTGAATCAACCTGGTAAACAAAGAAATCACAATTATAGCCAAGTTGACACAAGGATGAGGACTCGACAGTACTGTAAAATGGGCTAAGCCATCCTTTGCTGAACACAACGCCACAGCAAAAAAAAAACAGCAGTTGAATGAACCCCGTTGGACCAAGCAACAGACATAAAAGTTCTGGCTCCGACCAACTAATAAATGGCTTTAAGTCAAAGCCATCATGGAGTCTTAACCCTGATTTAGGGGGGTGCAATTAAAGGGGAAAGCGTAATGTCTGACCATGATTGGATCAAACACAATGCATGCAGATTGTTGAATAGTCTACCATAAAAATCCTAAAAATTAGAACACCTTGAAATCTTGCGGTAATTCTCCTAAAATTTAAACAAATTTGTTTCATGGTTCAGCAAGGAATCCAAAAGGTGCAGACAGAATGGCAAACAGTGTTGACCCTGATCAAACATGGCTAACAATGTAGACCGTGATCAGATTGCTCCTGTCTGATCTGGCTCTGCGCTGTTTGCTAAGACCTATCTGTCCCAATACTTAGGATCATTACGGTAGTTTGAATTTTAGTGGTGTCAGGTCTAATCAAATTTTAAAAGTGACGAGCATGTAGCAAACAGTGCAGGCCCAGATCTTATAAAATGTTCTGTAATATCTGATCTGTCCCATTTTGGGGGTTCCCATCTTATACGTTGAACTACCTCACTTAAGTAGTTCTAACAAAGTACCCACAACCTGTGCTTTACCACAACAAATACAGACACTGTGTATTCCTATTATGAACCTATTGTCTGAATTTGTCTCTATATAAACAGGCCTTATATTTTTCAGACATTTTCAGGATTTCAGGCTTTAAGAACTTGATTTTCCTTGATTTCATGCTCTTAGAATTTGAATCCTGCTGTATTCCATTTAAAATGACTATTTAACCATTTTCCTACTGACTATATTTATATAGGCACACTCATTTCTGATTTCTGACTAGCAGCCAAATCAAATTTCTTATTATACTGTATTCATTCAGTTCACAAACTGCATTACCAACAATGTAGATCCTGATCTGGATCTACACTGTTTGCAAAGTAATATTTGTTGTTTTCAGCAGAATAAGGGTTAAGGCTGCAAAATCGGGCCTTTCAGGCATGGAAAAGCTTGGTCAGTATGAGGCCTGTATAAAGCAGGACTGAGAAGTGATTTTTTTTGCAGTCTTTAACCCTTATCATCTTGCTGTTCACGACAACTCTCACCTATGCAAACAGTGTAGATCCTTCAGAAGCCATCTGATCTGAATCTACACTGTTTGCAAAGATAATGGTTGTCGTTTTCAGCAGAATAAGAGTTCTCCAGCTGCAAAATCGGGCCTTTCAGGCATGGAAAAGCTTGGTCCGCATGAGACCTGAATAAAGCAGGGCTGAGAAGAGATTCTTTATCTCTTATCTTGCTGTTCACGACAACCCTCACCTATGCAAACAGTGTAGATCCAGATCAGATGGCTTCTGAAGTGGATCTACACTGTTCAACATTCAGTTTGTGAATTTGTAGGAATAAATTAAATCAAGTAATCTGATTTGTTCAAGATAAGAAATGGGTGTGGCTCACTTAATTATTCAGCAGGATAAGGGTTAATATATATATAGTGAAGCACTGTTGGCTCAAACACCAAAGGCACATTTCGAACTCGGTCTTGAGTCCTGAGGAATTATTCACATAACTGCAGATTTTAACCTTCAACATTCAGAATATTTCAATATTTCAGTATGCTGCATTCCTCCCCGATTTTCAGCCTTTTGTGTTGCATGATCTCAATTTTAACTATGGAGTCGGAAGCAGCATGAGAAATAGTATAAATCCCAATCAGCTGGAATTGATACTGTTTTGATTTTTGTTTGTTTGATTTGAGGTTTAACGTCCCTGTCAACACTGTAAAGGTCATTTTGGAGACGTTGCTTCCAATTTTGTGGGACTTTTACCCGACATTGAGATGAAATGACATCTCAATCCCTGCCGCCCAATAAAACCAACAGGGTTTATAAGCATGGATGGTCTGACTCGCACCGCTTTGCCTGGGCAGGCTTAGATCCTCTAAGTGGTTTACCAGTACTTGTGCGTCAGTCGGTTTCAGATCTGTGTGGAAGCATCATGCAGCACATCTATTTCTTCAAGCCCCGATGGGCGGGGACAATGGTACTGTTTTGGAAATAAAAGGATATATCCATGGTCAGCAGTTTAAGGGTTAATATATTTGGGATCATTCTGGAACAATTTTTTTATCTTATTTTGAAAATGTATGCTGTGTGTGCTCATTAGAATTGCTTGGATAAGTGCACACTGCATGTCTTTATTGCCTCCTGACCTTTATGCTATGATAAACCCTCGAACCCACCCTGTCACAAACAAATTTTAACTCTTAAGACGCACAGAAAAACTACATCTGAAAATGTTGTCTGCTGAATTTTTGCAAATGTTTTAAAAAATATTTTTGCTTACAGGCAAACAGTGTGCACCCAAATCAGACTGCTCCTAGAGGAGCAGTCTGATTTGGGTCCACACTGTCTGCAAAAATGACTCTTAAAGTAACCGGCAGATGACAAAGCAGACGACAATTGTGGTGATTGGCATTTTATGTGTTAAAGGTCCTCATATAAGTTCAAGGGTATTAATGTGATTAAATAGCATATTGTTTAACCAATCCGTCCAGAGTAACAGAGTGTGACTATGAATTACTTCCCTTTGTATGCCTTTAAAAATAAAGTTGTATTTGATATATTATTTTTCAGTTCTGGTTATTTTGATTTTCCTTATAAAAGTAATTGCTATCTACTCTAGTGACTGACACAAACCCCTAAAGTCCAAGAAATGATTGATCTCATGTTCTATTATTATCCTTAATTCCCCATTAAAACTGACTGATGCTGGCCTCGGTAGCTCAGTCGGATGCGCGCCTGACTGATGACCAGGAGGACACAGGTTTGAAACCTGCCGGGGTCGGCAACATTCTTTCGTGGAGATTGATCATGAAATTTTTTCTATGGTCATTCTCTCCCTTCCCCCGATTCAAGAAGGGCAGTTGTCAGTTTCTGGCGAAAGAATGTGCACTGTACTGATTAACCGCTTACATATAAGCTTGCCCAAGAAAAGTGTAATGACCGGCTCAAAAATGACCTAAAATAGTGTTGACTGGGCCGTTAAACTCCAATACAAACAAACAAACAAAACTGACTGATTTAATGTTGGCATATGTGGTAAAAGTTCCCCTAATGGACACATGGTCTAAAAATTTAGAAAATTATACATAAATGAGCAGTGTCACTATAAATAGAAGTGGAGGCAATGATCAGGAATCGATATATAATTAACCCACAGCTCCAATTAAGAGACACCAAAGGGAAAGAAACACAAACATGAAACAACATACCGTAATGGAAACCACAATAACGGAAAACCAAATGGACAGTTACTTTCCGACAAAATGGCCAATTGGCTATCCAAAATAAACAAACACCTAAAGACAAACCTTAAACAAAAATAAACTGCAACAGAAGAACTGCCTTGGAACAGTCAGCGAAACCAATTCCACTTGGGGGCTTAAATCGATTTCACGTAGCCACAATCCTCGGCCTTACTTTCGTCGTGATTTAGCCAAATAATTTGTTCAATCCACATGAAGGCCTACTTCAGTATCTTCACTGATACACTAGTATTTTAAATGCTCGTACCCCGATGGCTCGTTTACCATGGCATCCTAATAAAATCTGTAGTTTTCGACATTTGTGGCCAGAGAAGGCACAGATCAGCCTGTTCATATGTGCTAAGTTTAGCTTTAATAGTCACTGTACAATCATATTGAAACTTTGTAATTTGATTGGTTATGTAAGTAGTGGAGAACCAGGGGCCAGTTGTTCAAAACTAACGACGTCGTTAGTTAACGTATCGTTAAAACTTTGATCATTATATATGGCAAATATGCTGAAATTTTTGCTGAAAAAATGTGAGCAGCTTTTGCTAACGCAAAAGCTGCTCACATTTTTCCAGCAAAAATACCAAAATTTACGGTATTGTACTTGCTAGAAGAGTTAACAATATGACCACTAACGAGCTCGTTAAGCTAACGATGCTTTGAACAACTGGGCCCAGAACTCTGAACACAGCTCAGAGTCTTCACTGTTTGTAAGTAATTCAGAAAATATAGGGAAGCCAGTTGTCCATAAAATTGGATTTGGGAGATTTTTTTAACCCTTTTGTACCAAATAGAATCTTTCACTTTATATAAAGTAGGAGTCCATTTCAAAATTTAGGGGTGTCAGGTTGTGTTTTCTTCAAAATTTATTCGGAAAATAGCTGAACTTTTTGCAAACAGTGTAGGCCCTGATCAGACGCCGCGTTCTGCGGCGTCTGATCTGGGCCTGCACTGTTTGCTGGCCCTGATCAGACGCAGCGTTCTGCGGCCTCTGATCTGGGCCTGCACTGTTTGCTTGGGTACCCGTTTTGGGGTTTCCAGTACAAAATGGGTTAACCCATCAGCTGTCAGCTAGATAAATTGTAGCGCTGAAGAATTGTAATCTCATAGGCAGGTAGCAGTGAGTCATCCCCTTCTGGCAGTATGTGCTTATTTTATGGGTCCCATTATCGCAGACCCAGAGAGATATCTTGACAGCCAAAATACAGTGTACTTTGATTGTAACAATCCACTGACAATTTAGAACCTAGGAGTATATCAGCTGAAACTACGTTTGCAATGTTGTGACTTATCACTCTTGACCCTTGACCTGCTGAACCAAGATATGCAATTCCTTTGCAAACAGTGTAAGTGAGTGAATGTTTGAGGTTTACATCTCACCAACAGCTAAGGTCATACAGAGATGGGACCTCGGTTTTAAAGACACATCAGAAAATCTGGAGAAGCCCGGGATCGATCTTGTTTGCAAAAACTGTAGCTACAGACTAGATAACTCCTGAAGCCAGCTTATCAGTGTCTTCACTATTTGATATAGTAGTACTTCAATGGCTGGAACCCAGATGACTTGTTTACCATGGATGAGTCAAACCTGTTCTTGAGCCCGCAGGGAATTCCTCCAAATACGATAGCGGGATAATGTAGGGAGATTTTATTTCTTTTATCTTGCAAATATACATTCATAATATTTATTATCTCCACTATGCCTCCTGATATCGCACTAATAGTAACCCTTGAACAACCCCAGTCACGAAGAAATTTTAATGGTCCCAAAGGGGTTCAAGCCATCTCAGTTCGACTGTATTTAGTTCATGAATTAGTAGGAATGAATTCCTTGAGTAATCTGTTTGGTTGAAAGAAGTGAGAAATGGGTGTTGCTAAATTAATTTAGTCAGCAGGACAAGGGTTATCACAGGTTCTGAGAATCACATCAACAAGTCCATGAAATGAACACCCCCTAAACCCCACTTTATATAGAGAAAATCTGGATTTACGGGTATGTGACAAGGTGAACTTTTGTGATCACATTTTGTCCATCGTGCGTCAGTGCGTCTGTGCATCCATAAACAATTTCAAATAAGTATATCTCTAATACCCCATGGCCAATCTTGATCATATTTCATGAGAAGCATCATCAGGTAAAGGAAAAGGCTGCATAAGGTTTTTGGGGTGATCAGATTGGAATTCTGGTTGCCATGGCAACATATAGCTCCATAGACTTACAATGGGAAAAATTTAAACAAAAGGCCCATGGGCCACAATGCTCACCAGAGTTCAGGCGGGCACTGCCTACTGGCAGCCATGTATGGTTTCACTTTAGGGCGGTTCCAGAATTAGCCATGGGGGGAGGGCGGGCGGCACCCGATATTTTTTTGTACGGGTGGTGGGGTCGGGTGAATATTGTATTTCACGGGTTGGGGGGGTCCAGAGGAAATTGAATTCCATGCCTGGTGGGGGTCATTGTCAAACCCACAATTAAATCATTATGGGTAGAAAACTACTCTAACGGTAATTAATTAATTACGGGTAGAAATTCAACTTCTCTCGTTTTTAACGGCGGTGAAACGCCCGAATGATTCCGAATGTTTGCTTACCGTATTCGGGCGTGTATTACCCGCAGTTTTTTTCCTTCAAATTACAGGCCCAAGTTCTGGGTGCGGGTAATCCGCCCAAATTATGTTTGGACCATTTTATTTTTACTTTTTACAGCTGAAAATACGATGCATCTCATGTTATGCTCTATCCTTTTACGATTCCCGATATATATAACGTTTAATTGTCCACTCAATTTTACTTACACATGAGTAATATAACAATCTCTATTACTAGCAAGCCCGATTTTGTGAGTATTATTCCTAAAACTCTGATTTTAAACAAAATAAACAAGCAAGTTCAATGCGAACATCAAAGTTTTCCGGCATCCAAACAGCCGTCCACAAATCACCGCTAGTTTTTTTCTGCACGCGATCGGTAAATGACGTCATCGTACCCAAGCAACCCCACGCGTGTCTATTGTTTTAGCTTAATGGGGCGTATCTGTCTCATAAAAAATGTTTGGAAACGGTAAAAGTATTCTCGCTAGCAAAACAGCGCTTTCCGTAAGCTCCGTGTCAATAACCAACAACAGAATACAGATGTGTTAACACAAAGAGTTCAACTTTTCTCGCCAAGCGTCTGCTATTTGGCGCCAAAACATAACCATTCACAAGATAGCAGAATAGTCGTAGCAACTCGTCTTAGGAGCAATTAAATAATTTTCACACTGATTGCGGATTAAATTTTATGATTGGGGAATAAACGCTAATTAGAGACATAACTTGACCATATTTTCACACCTTATCCACACGCACCGCAGGGTGGCAATTATATGACAGGGATTAACAATAGTGTCATAATTGAACCGTTATAAATCAATAAACAGTGTAAATCCAAATCAGACATCTGCGGCGTCTTTCTGAGGTGTCTGATCTGGGACTGCACTGTTTGCCGATGTCCCAAAAAGAAACGTCTGCGGCGTCTTTCTGAGGCGTCTGATCCGGGACTGCACTGTTTGCCGATGTCCCAAAAAAGGGCCGCGGGCATATGTGGGTTAATAAATAAATAACACTGGTGAACAGATAAAGTTTTTTCAACATTTTAATCAAAATACATGCATTCTGGTGATACTCGCACGCACGTGCATTTTCCCGCCTTTTGAAGACGATCCCGCGTTCCGTTGTGTGCTACAAAAACTGGCCAAATTCTTACTTTTTCTCACTTACGCATCCACCAAAATTTCAGCAAATGTTCCATGCGGGTAATACAACAGTATAACAGTTTTCCCCCAGATTTTGGCAAAAAAGGGGGTTCGGGTAGTACGCAAATGCGGGTAATACACACCCGAATACGGTACATGTTTTTGGGTAAAACACAGAACTTTGGGTGAAACACAGCGTTTACAGATGATTCGCCACCAAACAAGTTCGCCATCGGAGGTTTCGCCACCAAGAGTTTCGCCACTATGAGGTTTCGCCCCACGAGAGGTTTCGCGCATCTTTTATAATTCAGGGATGTGATAGTTCCGCGGAAACGCGTATAACCGCGGATCGGAGGTCCGATTTTGACGATCTTGTGATTCATGCAGATCCGAGGAGAAATGGGGGGGGGGGACGATTTTCCGAAAAAAGACTCCCAGGTAATGACCAAGTATGACTCTGAGGTAATGGCTAAGTATGACCGACTCAGTATTAGAAGATAGATGGATAGATAGACAGTAAAGGACAGGCATTTATTGTGAACACGCTAGGAAAATGAGTGGAAAAATCAGCCATCATTGTTATATTTATGATAAATTTGTTGGATTGGAGGCACAAAAAGGGGCGTTTAAGGTATGTGGCATTTAATTACGTTTATCAATTTTCCAAAAGTTCTATCAATTGAAGAAGAAGGTGTTCTGGAAACTTTGTTTACTTTGCATTTCAGACACCCCACCCACTTCTTCTTCACTCTGTCTTTGCCCAACTCTTTTGAAGGCCGGGATTATTATGGGCGGGGGTGAACAAAGCTGGCCAGCGCCTAGTGGGGGGAACCCCTGCTCAATTTTTTTTTAGGTGTGGACTTAGTTTTTTCATGCAGAAAAAATTTGTCAATTTTTAGGGGTTTTAGGGGGTTCTGAATTGCTAAAATCAAGGAGCTTCCGGGGGCTTTTCCCCCTGGACTCCCACCAGGGCATTGCCCTGGACTCACAAGGAGGCGGCCCCCTTGACCCCCAGCCAATTTTTCAGTATTTGGATTTCTGGCAACTTTCACCCATGCATTTAAAGGCAGAGATGTGTTTGTCATTTACATGGAAGTATTCAAGGAACATCTCAGAAGCTTGTTATGGAATAAAAAAACTTCACAACAATCTTCTCAATTTTAAAAAAAAATGCCCCCAAAAATTTCACAAATATAAAGGCTAAAAAGGGTCTTAGAATGCACCAGAATGCACCAAATTGCACTGGTATCTCGATTATGTTCCATGTCACCTTAAGTGACTAACAAAAACACAAGCAACAACACTGCCAGGTACAAATCTATTTTTTAAAAAGTTTAGAATAGCATAGCATATTTTCAGATGTCTAAATTGTTTTTAATTTCACTATTAAATTAAAAACTAATCCTTCATGTGGCCCTCTGATTTCAACAACCATGATGTGTTGTAGTGGTTGAGTACTCGCTTCATAAAGTAAGAGTTGTCCGTTCAATTACTGAACTTACCAGACTTTTGGATGAGTCTACATATGATCTTAAGAGTTGTTGAAACATACAACCCAAACACAAAAACCTTGATGGACATTCCTATGAGTAATGGTACTAAACACATATATCACCAGCCAAGGCTCTTGTGAGCTTGTGCATTTGTACAGTATCACCAGAGCCTTCACTATTTGCACATATGCAGTACAGAACTAGACAGAGGTTCTTGAAAAAATGTCTGCCTTCTAGCCCGATTTATCCCTTTGATGTAAGTCTCCAGAATCAACTGGTCAGGAAACTGGACAGTTCATTTCTTCTGACATGCAGATATTTCTCATTCTTGAAGGGACCCCTGAGCAGCATCCCTCTTCTTTATACTAATTCAGATGTGACTATAGGCTTGAAAAACCTATATATTCTTCTATGACATGTTCTAAAAAGGAAACAAAGTATACAGCTGTTGAGTACAGTCAAATCACTCCGGCCTTTAACCATTTTAACATTTCTTTATTTATTCATTGATTTTTTTTTGTGGGGGGGGGGGTAATTTTATACATACATTTTTTTACGGTTGGTGGGGGTAAAAAAAATTTTTATGGACTGTGGATGGGGTATTGAATTTATTCTTAAATAGGGGGTGGCGGGGTTCTCATTTTTTTTAAATTCATGGGTACTGGGGGTCAGGGAAAATTATATTTTACGGGTGGTGGGTTTTTTAAAAAAGTGCCTCCCACCCACCCCCCCCCCCCCCCTGACTAATTCTGGAATTGCCCTTATCAATTATAATGTCTCCCAAATGAACCCCGATTCCATGTGGACTCTGTATCTGACATATTAGGCCTTTTATGAAGTGGAGGGGTGGGACTTGGATCCAACAGAGCCCAGGTTGGTATCACTGAATGCGTCTTATCATAAGAAACAAGAATATATATATGGTTTAGGGGTGGGGATGTGTACAGTTCCAGAGATATAAGGCCTTGTAAGCTGTGGATGGGGTTGGAGCATGGCCCTGGCAGACACCAGGAAATCCAAGATTGTTGTCTTTGAATGTGTCTTATCATTAGGAACAAGAAAATATATTGTTTAGGAGTGGGGATCTGAACTTTTTGAGATACGAGGCCTTCTTATGAAGTGGAGAGGAATGGCCCATGTGGACTGCCAAGTTGGTGTGACTGAATGTGTCTAATCACAAGGTACAAGAATATATATGATTATGAGGTGGGGATCTTAATGGTGTCTGAGATATATGGCCTTTTATGAAGTGGAGGGCTGGGCCATGGCATCAACACATTGCCATAGCACAAAAATACCCAAGGTTGATGTGACTGAATGAGTCTTATCAAAAGGAACACAAATATACATGACTTAGGGGTTGGTGTCTCTGAATGCATCTTATCAGAAGAAACAAGACTATATATATTGCACTGGGGTGGGGATCTGAAAGTTTTCTGAGATATATTGCCTTTTGTGAAGTGGAGGGATGGGGCATGGCTCCGGCGCACCCTGGGTGACCTCTAGGTTAAAACTAGAGCTGCCGCCTAACGGGCGCCAATTATACCCCCGCATGCGTTGTCAGATAGTAATTCCAAGTAAGAGTCACAGAGATATAAGTTTTTTGATAGTCTGAGCCACACAATGACATAATAATAGTTTCTGATAACATAAATGATTTAACATAAATAATAGCAAGGAATGACAAACAAAAAAAAAAATAAATATATATTAAAGAAATCGGTTAAAGAATGAGGAAGTTATGTGCAATGTTAAAGTTTTTTGGAACGGACCGACAACAAATTTTTACAAGTATTTATATACAAATTTTTACAAGTATTTGACCTTGAGGAAGGTCAACGTCGGAAATATTATGATAATCATAGAAATCCAATTACATGCAAGGTGTCACTCAGTCAAAGTCAGGTTTGTGTTTATCAATCCTAAGTTCTAGTGGAAAGGTGTGTAGTGTGTGAATATTAAAGAAATCGGTTAAAGAATGAGGAAGTTATGTGCAATGTTAAAGTTTTTTGGAACGGACCGACAACAAATTTTTACAAGTATTTGACCTTGAGGAAGGTCAACGTGAAGGTCAAGGTCAGGTTTGTGTATATCAATCTTAAGTACTAGTGGCAAGGTGTGTGGTGTGTGAATATTAAAGAAATCGGTCAAAGAATGAGGAAGTTATGAGCAATGTTAAAGTTTTTTTGTACCCACAAATTTTTACAAGTATTTGACCTTGAGGAAGGTCAACGTGAAGGTCAAGGTCAGGTTTGTGTATATCAATCTTAAGTACTAGTGGCAAGGTGTGTGGTGTGTGAATATTAAAGAAATCGGTCAAAGAATGAGGAAGTTATGAGCAATGTTAAAGTTTTTTTGTACCCACAAATTTTTACAAGTATTTGACCTTGAGGAAGGTCAACGTGAAGGTCAAGGTCAGGTTTGTGTATATCAATCTTAAGTACTAGTAGCAAGGTGTGTGGTGTGTGAATATTAAAGAAATCGGTCAAAGAATGAGGAAGTTATGTGCAATGTTAAAGTTTTTTTGTACCGACAAATTTTTACAAGTATTTGACCTTGAGGAAGGTCAACGTAAAGGTCAAGGTCAGGTTTGTGTATATCAATCTTAAGTACTAGTGGCAAGGTGTGTGGTGTGTGAATATTAAAGAAATCGGTCAAAGAATAAGGAAGTTATGAGCAATGTTAAAGTTTTTTGTAACGACCGACGACGACAGACGACAAGCTGACTCCTATATACCCCCTTCAAACTTCGTTTGCGGGGGTATAATCACTGAATGCGTCTTATCATAAGGTACAAGAACATATATGGTTTAGGGGTGGGGACCTGAAAGGTTTCTGAGATATTGGGCCTTTTATGGGGTGCAGGGGGTTGGGCAAGACCCGGGCACATCCCAGGGGACGCCCAGGATGGTGTCACTGAATGCATCTTATCATAAAAAAAAACAAGAATATATATGGTTTTGGGGTGGGGATCTGGATGGTTTCAGAGATATATCGCCTTTTATGTACCACACCCTGGAAGAACCCTAGGTTGGTATCACTGAATGCATCTTATCATAAAGAAAGAGAATATATATGGTGTAGGGTTGGGGATCTCAACAGTTTCTGAGATATTGGGTCTTTTACAAAGTGGAGGGGGTGGGGGTATGGCCCGGGCACATCTCAGGAGACCCCAAGGTTGGTGTCACTGAATGCGTCTTACCATAAGAAACAAGAATATATATGGTTTTGGGCTGAGGATCTAAAGGGTGTCTGAGACATTGGGCTTTTTTTGAAGTGGAGGGGGTGGGGCATCGGTATATCCCAGGGGACCCCCATGTTGGTGGGGATCTAAACGGTGTCTGAGATATTGGGCCTTTTACGAAGTGGAGGGGGTGGGGCAGGGCCCGGCACATCCCAGGGGACCCCCAGGTTGGTGTCACTGAATGCGTCTTATCATAAGAAAAAAGAATATATATGGTTTAGGGGTGGGGATCTGAATGGTTTCTGAGATATATGGCCTTTTATGCACTGGAGGGGGTGGGGCATGGCCGCGGCACACCCTGGGGGACCCCCAGGTTGGCATAAATGCATGTGGCTAAAAGAAGTTCACTCAAGGAATATTTCTATAAAAGTTTGGTCACAATATCTACAAAGGTTTGGCAGTAAATGCCATTTTTTATTTTCCCCTTTATAAGTCTATGGAAACTCTAACTTGCCATAGCAACCAAACTAATGAGCCGATTTTCATCAAAAACACAAACTTTCAATCCCCCAGCACAAAGATGCTACAGATAAAATTTGGGCTAAATCGGCCCAGTGGCTTCAGAGGAGATGTTTGAAAGTGTTGACGCCAGACGACGACGAGGCAGACGACGACGGCGGATAACTGCCTATCCTATAAGCTCCCCGGAGCCTTCGGCTCTGGTGAGCTAAAAATCTTCTTCTCTGAAACCACAGGACCCAGAGCTTAGATATTTAGCTTGTAGCAACATAAAATAGTCACCTACATAAATCCTGGGGCCAAAATTGGCCATGCTCCGGGGCTCATCAGCTCCCATAGACTTGTCTTAGACCATTTGTCTAAATCGCGACGGAAGTAAGGGCGAGAATTTTGGCCACGTAAAATCGCGTTAAGCCCCCTAGTGGAATTCGTTTCCGCTGACCGTTCCAAGGCGGTTCTTCTATGGCAGTTTTTTTTGTTATGGTTTGACTTTGGGTGTTTGTGTCGCTTATGTTATTTTATTTTGGCTAGCCTTTTGGTCATTTTATGGGAAAGTAACTGTCCTTTTGGCTTTCCGCTGTTGGTGTTTCCATTAGGGTCTGTTGTTTCACGCTTGTGTATCTTTCCCTGTGGTGTCTCTGATGGGAGCTGTGGGTTGATTGTATCGATTCCTGATCATTGCCTCCACTTCTATTTTACAATGGGAAAAACTTCAAAAATCTTCTTCTCTGAAACCATAGGGCCAGAGCTGAGATATTTAGCATGTAGCAACGGCAAGTGGTCACCTACATAAATCTGGTCAATTATGCCCTCAGGATCCAGATGGGCCACGGCCCAGGGCCCCTTAGCTCCCATAGACTCGTATTGGAAAAAAAGCTTCAGAAATCTTCTTCCCTGAAACTATGAAGCACAGATATTTAGTATCTAGCAAAATAAAATAGTCATCTAATAATCCTGCTAACCCTGCCCCTGGGGTCTAAACTGGCCATGCCCAAGCTCATCAGCTCCCATAGACTTATAATGTAAAAACTTCAAAAATCTTCTCTGAAACCATAAGGCCGCGAGCTTATATATTTAGTTTGTAGCAGCGTCAAGTGGCTACCTACATGAATCCTGCCAATTATATCCATGGTATCCAAATTGGCCACATCCCAGGGCTCTCTAGCTCCCATAGACTTACAATTTGAAAACTTAAAAAAATCTTCTTCTTTGAAACCGCAGGGCCCAGAGCTTAAATATATAGCATGTAGCAACGTCAAGTGGTCACCTACATAAATCCTGCCAACCATGCCCCTGTGGTTAAAATTGGCCACGCCCATGGTCCCATTAGCTCCCATAGACTTATAATGGGAAAAAACTTCAAAAATCTTCTCCTCTGAAACCATAAGTCCCAGAGCTTAGATATTTAGTATGTAGCAACACGAAATGGTCACCTCAATAAATTCTGCCAACCATGCCCTTAGGTCAAACTTGGCCCCGCCCATGGGCCCATTAGCTACCATAGATTTAAAAAGAGAAAAAAAAATGGAAAAAAATCTTCTTCTCTGAAACCATAAGGCCCAGAGCTTAGATATTTAGTAGTGCTCTTCTACACAAATCCTGCCAACCATGCCCATGGAGTCAAAATTGACCCCCCCCCCCCCCCCCGGGCTCCTTAGCTCCCATAGACTTACAATGGATTAACTTCAAAAATCTTCTCCTCTGAAACCAGAGGGCCCAGATTTTTGTCAACACAGTGTAGGTCATTTTGGAGACATTGCTTCCAGTTTTGTTGGACTTTCACCCAACATTGAGGTGAAATGACATCTAAAGCCCTGCCACCCAATGCAATCAATTTGGTTAATTTGCTTGGACGGTCCAACTGGCACTACTTTTCCTGGGCAGGCATAGAACATCTCAGCTGTTTACCAGTACTCATGTGTGGTTGGATCCAACTCTGCTTGGAAGCACCATGTAACCCAATATATTTCATCAAGCTCGGATGGGCATTCTGAACATCACTAATGATTTTCTGGTACACGGGTGAGCGATATATGACCATTTGGCCATCTTGTTTTTCTTATTTTTGCCCCAAGACATAGGTTGTGGGTACTCGTTAGAATCGCCTTGATAAGGCGGTTCTAACGAGCACCCACAACCTATGTTTGCAGTATAAATAAGAAAAATATCACAGATTTTCCTGTGAAAAAAAGCACTATGTCACATAATGAGTGTAAATATATGTAAAACTGGGATGTTTAATACATTATTTACCTCATTCCAAAAGCACGTCTATACATATACAATGTATATTTTACCACGGAAAAACAAAAACTTATAGATGAAAAATTGGATATTTTTCTTATTTCTGCTTAAAACATAGAGTGTGGGTACTCATTAGAACCGCCTCATCGAGAGCAGAAAAAAGAAAATAAGGTTTACCCTGCAAATCCCATTTTTACTATATAAAAGTGGGATTCAAGGGGGTCAAAATTATAAAGGCAAGTTTTCGTGATGTAATTTTGCTCAAAAATTTTGATTGTGTTTACTTATTAATTAGTTCCACCTAAATGAGGCTGTTGGTAAAATGGCGGAATAATCTGCCAGTTGTCCCTATTCCCCTTAAGAAGAAGGCTTTACAAGGGTGTTAATTAGATAGACTTAACTGTTTGATTTCTGTGTTCTCGGAGATGCTTCACTGATGAGTTAAGAAGCCTTCAAGCGGACTGAACAAATTATTTGTCTAAGTAGCCACAGAAGTTAAGGACGAGTATTGCAGCCACGCAAAATCGATTTAGAAATTTTATGTTTAGTTTAGCTTTTACAAGCACATTTATAGATTCTTATAGCTTCTTGACATCTTCATACTACATACAAACTCAAAGATATATCAGAGAGTGGCGCTGGCCAGGGATATACGTGACCCTCTGGTCGCTTTCTTTAGTTTTTGTTATAGTTCCTCTTTCAACAGTTTATTGCTTATATCTGTTTGTTTTGGATAGCCAGTTGGCCATTTTGTGGGAAAGTAATTGTTAATTTATTATTTGTTTAATTTGAGGTTTAACATCCCCGTCAACACTGTATAGGTGAGTGAGTGAGTGTTTCAGTTTTACGTCCCACCAACAGCTAAGGTCATACGGAGACGGGACTTCGGTTTAAAGACTCATCCGAAAGTCTGGAGAAGCCCGGGATCGATCCTGCGATCCCTGGTTTACAAGGCGAGTAGGGTAACCACTACACCACGAAGGCTCCTAACACTGTATAGGTCATTTTGGAGATGTTGCTTACAATTTTGTGGGACTTTTACCCAACATTGAGATGAAATGACATCTCAAGCCCTGTCGCCCAATGAAACAAATAGGGTTTATAAGCATTGACGGTCCGACTTGTACCGCTTTGCCTGGGCAGGCTTAGATCCTCTTAGTGGTTTACCAGTACTCGTGTGTGATCGATTTCAGCTCTGCATGGAAGCATCATGCAGCCCATCTATTTCTTCCAGCCCCGATGGGCGGGGGCCTAGAAAGTAACTGTCCTTTTGGATTTCCGCTGTTGGTGTTTCCATAAGGGTCTAGTTGTTACATGTTTGTGTTTCTTTCCCTTTGGTGTCTGTGATGGGAGGTTTGGGTTAATTGTATCGTTCCCTGATCATTGCCTTTACTTCTATTTTGTTGAACATGGTGATATCCTGCACTAGAAAGAATAAGAATTATGAATACAAAACAGGTTTCTGATATATGCTAGACACTTTTATACAAGTACTTACATGTTGAAGTCTCACATTAGAAAAGAATTTGCATAAACATTCCTGTTTTTACTAGTCCGCATTTACGAGTCCTAGAAATTAACATCTCTGTAAACCCCATTCAATGCAGTGAAAATTGGGATTTACAGAAGAATACAGTAAAATTCCTATATTAAGACCAACTTTGGGACTGTTCAAAAGTGGTGTTTAAGACCACTTTTGAACAGTCCCAAAGGTGGTCTCTGACCAGAGGACATTGTGTGCAGAAAACACGAAGAAAGTGTAACTACGCCCTTCTTAATTAGCTTGCTAAAGCAGAATTA
Source organism: Lucinisca nassula (assembly GCA_963580285.1). Lineage (NCBI taxonomy): Eukaryota > Metazoa > Mollusca > Bivalvia > Lucinida > Lucinidae > Lucinisca > Lucinisca nassula. The sequence continues at coordinate 120,637,527 of OY757011.1, forward strand.
GTCTTAATGGTGGAATTTTTCTGTACATTAATTTTCCTATTGCTGCGCAAAACCATGCGGTGTGGGTACTCATTAGGACTGCCAAAATGAGGCGGCAATTCTAACGTGCGCCAACAACAACCTATGTTTGGAGAATATTGTAAGAGAAATATCACAACTTAACCCTAGTCCTGCTGAGCCCGGGTTTGTCTTTTCTTTCAAACAATGTAGATCCAGATCAGATGCCTTCTGAAGAAGCCATCTGATCAAGATCTTCATTGTTTGCCATTCAGTTTAATTATTTGTTGCAATAATTTGCAACAAGTAATCTGATTGGTTGATAATCAGTAGTGGGTGTGGCATATTTTAAAATTCAGCAGGTCAAGGGTTAAGATCCGAAAAAATGTCTGTTTTGGAGATCTGAAAGAATTTCGAGGTCATAGCCCCGAATAAGAGGGGGTGTCCACATATTATTTTTTTCTTATTTCTTCACAAAACATATATTGTGGGTACTCATTAGAGGCGCGTCGCCGAGGAGCTTCTAAGGAAACATATGTTGTTATGCAGACATAAGAAAAATATTACTAGTCTTTTGATAAAGGGTATGTAAGTCGTGTGTTATTCTAAGTGATGGCTTGGCCATCATGTTAAAAAGTCCATCATATCATGAAAATGCAATGCACCTATCTATAAATGTATTTAATTTTGTTAATGCACATTTCATGAATTTCTAGTTTATTTTATGTTTAAAAACACAATTACATACAATTATGCTAAACTATACTTCTAAAGACGCTGATTTAAAGACAATTTGTGTGTGTTTGCGTTTTACGTCTCTCATATGAAGACGGGACCTCAGTTTAAAGACTCGCCTGAAAGTCTGGAGAAGCCCAGAATTGAACCCACGACCCTTGGTTTATGAGACAAGTAGCGTAACCACTACACCAAGGAGGCTTCTTTAAAGAAACTGTAAAGTTTAAGTAACATTACAGTGTTGATTTGGATGTCACCCTCACAGGAGACAGAAACAATAACTTTATCATGATCGTTTTTAGAAAATGGCATTGAAATGTATATTTTCATGATTTTAGCTTGAGATGTCATTTTCCATTATAAATTCCATTAGTCAAATTGACCTCCTCATGTTCAATTTGACCACCGATATGAAAATGACACGAGTTTTGAAAAGATAGCATGTGCATGTATTTTTGTAGAAAACTTGTGTTGAGAGCAGATAATGGTATCGACGTATCTGACTGCATCGATAATATTTCACTTGGAGCTTGTGGTTGCACAAATAGCGGAACTTTACCTGAGCTTACCATCTTACTTTCGGTTTCCTCATGGAGTTTGGGGGACCAACGTGATGGCAATGGCACAGCTTTAAACCATAAACTACAATTTGATCTTAACATACAAGGTAAATAACTATAGCATGTCGTCCTTCGAGTTTTAAAATATGTTTTGCGACCCACGGAATCTGATTGAAAGAACCTTCAAATTGATCTCCGGATATACATCAAACCGCTTCGGAGATCAATTTGAAACATTGCCGGGTATGGTACAGTGTTGCCTGGGCCATGAATTTCCAGACAAACGAACAAAACATTTCAATGTTTTCGGGAGAGGGTAGGATGGCGTGTATACCCTACGGCTAACACATCCAAATAAACTCAGCCATTAGGAATTAGACAAAATACTTTGATAATTGCCTTCACTTTTATTTTAAGATAATAAGGGCAGATCTTTATTCTAACACTCACCTTGGGGATTTTTAACTTTTATCCAGGAAATTTAACAGTCAAAAATGTCTCATTCGCCACAGGTTAATTCCGCCACCCCTCTTCTGAGGGGAAGCATTGTTGGGTGCACACATCCTAAACGGAGAAGGGCCTTCGTGGCCGAGTGGACAAGGGCGCTGACTCTTAATCATTAGTCTGTCACCGCTGTAGGTTCGAGCCTCGCTCGGGTCACACATGAGACGCCAAGTTCTGTAACGGAAGGTCAGTTGGTTTTCTCCGGATACTCCGGTTTTCGTCCACCTTTGATTAACGATCGGCTCGAAATAAATGAATAATTTTGAAAGGGTCGTAAAACAAAAAACAAAAACAAAAAAAAAATATGCACACTAAACGGAGATAATAAAACATCTGATGATTATATTTACCGAATGACAGATAACAGAGTACAAAATGAATAAATAACAGATAACATTTCATTTTCATCTTCTCCTTTTTCATATATATTAAGAGTAGGTCTCTTTAAATGAACATGTATATTGAAACTTATACATGTGTAGGTACAGATTGTTTTTTTAGTTTGGAAGCCCATTCAACACTATTTAGGCGATGTCCAGCTAGTCAGTTTACCTAACCACACTTTTTCTGGGCAGGTTTATACACTGCGCAGAACAATTAAAGGAGCAAACTTTTAAGCCTGTATAACATCACCGCTTGGCAATTTTGAAACTCAAGGAAAAGCACTATTTTAAAGTGATATCTGTTAACAATTTTCATCATGCAAACGTCAAGAAGCAAGGTTCACGGTCAAAGCAAGAATGTGAGCTACAGCATGGATACCCCTATAAAACGGCAGAAATTCGGTATGGGGCGATCTGTTCAAAATTTGAGTTTAGGTCAAAAACATGTCAGTCCTTATTGTCAATGTCAATGTCAATCCTTATATGCGTTATTTTGGGCTTCATAGTGACTTCATATGGTGTTAGGCGGCTCTTGGAAGAAGTTGAGGTCGCTCAAGCTGTTTTGCTTGAAAGTGGGTACGCCCAAAGGATCGTTGCTGAACGCTTTGGTGTATGTTGTTGCCAGGCTATGGAGACGCTACCAGGAGACGGGCGAGTTTACTAGACGAGAAGGGCAAGGCCGACATCGCATAACGACCATTGTCTTCGAAATCAAGCGCTACGAAATCGGCAGAACACAGCTAGAAGGCTACACATCGATTTCCAGTATGCAATTGGTCAAAGGATATCCGATCAAACAATACGTAACAGGTTACACGAAGGCGATCTGAGGGCCAGATGTCCGACAAGAGGGCCTATTCTCACCAGGCAACATCGTGCACGGCGATATGAGTTTGCCCAAGAACAGCAGAACTGGCGATTGCAAGACTTGCGTACGTTTCTGTTCACAAATGAAAGCAGATTTCACCTGAGTGCATGTGATCGACGTGTTCGAGTCTGGAGACGACCCGAGAACGATACGAGGGCTGCAACATTGTGGAAACAGACATATATGGAGGGGTCATTGATGGTATGGGTTGGAATTTCTTATGAAGGCCGAACGGACTTGTACGTTATAAACGGAGGTACATTGACCGCATTACGGTATCGAGATGAAATTCTAGATCCTATTGTGAGGCCTTTCGCTGGAGCAATCGGTGACAATTTCATTCTGATGCAGGATAATGCGCGCGCCCCTACTGCTAGAGTGTGCATGGATTACCTTAATCGTGAGACTATTGAAGTAATGGACTGGCCGGCACGTTCTCCTGACTTAAACCCAATAGAACATGTGTGTGGTATTCTTTACAGACGTATTTCACAGGGCGACCATCCACCAATGACTATTCACAAGAACTTAGCTTTACCAACTGTTCAAAAGGTTCGTAGCATGCCTCGGCGATGCCAGGAGTGTTGTGCTGCTCGAGGTGGTCATACACATTATTGACAGGAAAAAGTGACTGATTTGCGCATGTCTATGACATTTTAAATAATCTGACGCAAAGATTTCGATTTCTCAAACATTCTTAACAGGTTACAGGTCGTGATTTGTGAACTGGTTGCCAATGTTTGCCATTAGCATGTTGCAGATAAAGTTCTTCATCTTTCTGAATCTTTCTTTCACCATCATTGTCCAACATCTTTATACTATGGGGAAAGATGTGTTTGCTCCTTTAATTGTTTTGAGCAGTGTACAAAAAACGGTAAACTAGTTCCAGTTTCCGAGGACGACTGACGTAGTTACAGATTAAGAGAAGCAACGATGATAATAATAATTATTAGGGACATGTTTTAGATAGACTCGCTTATACCTGGACAAAACGACACCCAAAAGACTGAGGTACATAGCGGATGACATTTTAACCATTATCCTGCTGTTCACGACAAACCCTACCTTTGCAAACAGTGTAGATCCAGATTTCAGAAGCCATCTAATAAGGATCTACACTGGTTGTCATTCAGTTTGTGAATTTGAACGAAACATTATATCACGTAATCTGATTGGCTGAGTGTCAGAAATGGGTGTAGCTAATTAAAATATTCAGCAGAATAAGGTTTAAGAACCTATTCCAGATTAAAATCTGAAGATGAAACTCAGGGCAGTCGACATTGAATGCTCCAGCATTTGTGTTTAGCTCACCTTACGAAAGTAAGGGGGTGGGGGCTATTGCAATACCCCAGCGTCCGTCGCCACTGTTGGCATCGGCGTGTGCATTTGGTTAAAGTTTACCTGCAAGCTCTTTTTTGTGTTGTAATTATTTGTGGTATTTTACAAATTTATTTTCAAATAAAATTAACAATTGGTAAAAAACAATATTTTACATATTCTTGTTTACTACATTTCCCAGTCTGTTTTTGTGTGTGTGTGGGGGTGGGGGGGGGGGGGGTGGAGTTAACCATTTCCTTAATTTGTATTACCTCCCTTATTGCCATTGGTTAAAGTATATGGTGTAGTGGATAGCGCTTAAGACTGAGGCTTTTTTTTTCTTCAGGCAAAACCTGCAAAATAGGAATTGTATTTCTTTTTTAAATAAAACACTTAAAACAAGATTTCTTCTTCAGTGATTGTTAGGGGTACTATATGGTTCTTTTTTAATTTCTGTAGTCTGCTGGGCTGTTTTACAGAAGACAATTTCATTTTTGATAACTTGCCAACTTAGGCCACCAAAGGCGAGCTATGATGTCTTCCGACAACTCTTAATCAAACTTTTGATCTGTCGCTACTATATGTAACTACTTAAAACAAATAAATTTGAAATGGTGCTCACATCTTACCGGAATAAGTGCATGGTTTTGAGATTTGACTGAATCGGTGCAGTTAGTTTCCGTTTTTCTTCATGTAAGATCTTGCTACTGATTTAACCCATTTAGTACCGGAAACCCCAAAACGGGTACCCTGGCAAACAGTGCAGGCCAAGATCAGACGCCGCAGAACGCGGCACCTGATCAGGGCCTACACTGTTTGCAAAACGTTCAGCCATTTTCCAAATCAATTTTGAAGAAAATACAACCTGACACCCCTAAATTTTGAAATGGACTCCTGCTATATATTCACGATATTTCCATTATTTGCTGGCTCCCAGCTTGCACATTGTAAATATTGGAAAAACAGATAACCAGACCCCCCTGACCTCCAACATTGATAACCTTCAGACTAGGAACCAGCAGATAATGCAAATAAGGTGAATAAGGAGGAAGATTGTACAAAAATGGTTAAATTAAACGTAACCTGTTCTGGCCCTTTTTAGTTTTAAATCAGCAATCATAATTTCAGATTCGGTTTCAATCACATTCCGGAAATATACGATGAGTGGCGACGACTGACCAACAGCGCTCTGCAGCTTCTAGCTGACTGCCATTGTCAGTATTACGATAACGCAACCGTGCGACATAGTGCATTTTTTCACATCTCCAAAATGGCTACTTTTCTGATGAAAATCCGTGATATTTTTCTTATTTTTACTGCAAACATAGGTTGTATGTGCTCGTTAGAACCGCCTCATTGAGGCGGTTCTAACGAGTACCCACATCCTAAATAAGAAAAATAATGTTTACCCTCATATAAAGTGGGGCTCAGGGGAGTGGGTGGGGGTCGTTTCACGGAGTTGTTCATGTGATGAGTATGGAAATAACTGGGAATGCTTATTGTTTGTTGTGGGTACTTGTTAGTATCGCCTCAGTGAGGCGCTTCTAATAAGCACACACAACATACGTAAGGATTTTTTTTTCAATAATTATCTTCGTTACTATGAGACACCGTTAACAAAATCGCAAGGAAGAGAGCTAACGTGCACTCTTCCTGTATATGTGCAGGTTCGCACAGCTCCAGATAAGGCGCATTTTTCATTCGAAAAGTACTGATATTTTTCTTATTTCTGCATGGAAACATATGTTGTTGGTATTCATTAGAAGAGGCGTTTCTAAAAAGTACCCACAACGTGTGTTTTCGTGCATGAATAAGAAAAATATGTGGATACCCCTCTTATCTGGGGCTATGGACTACTTTTTCATAATCAAAACTGCTCTTTCCCGTTATGTTTTTAACCCTTATAAGCATGTAGGCCCTTATCTGGAACATTGGCAAACAGTGTATATCCGGATCAGACGCCACAGAGCTCAGTGTCTGATCTGGATCTAAGCACAAACACTTTTAATAAACCCAATACGAACAAAACAAACCTGACAGCACTATACTTAGAAATGGACTACTCCAAACATACCGATCAGGGATCGCAGGATCGATCCCGGGCTTCTCCAGACTTTCGGATGAGTCTTTAAACCGAGGTCCCGTCTCCGTATGACCTTAGCTGTTGGTGGGACGTAAAACTAAAACCCACCCACTCACTCCAAACATATCAGGTGGAAGTCTATATTGTCATATGAGCCCCGCCAAGCGAATTTGTGTCTTCGAGCATTCCGTCACGACACATTTTAACTGCGCATGCCCAGCCATTCAGAGGGGCCAGGGATATGGCTTTCTGTCCGAAGGTTCCTCTTGATTCACTGCTTGTATGAGCGAGCAGCGAAGGTTCTGCCGAGACTGCGCGGATGCGCAGGCTCGCCTGAACCTTCGCTGCTCGCAACGGCGATAAGTACCAAAATCGCTTGATGGGGCCCATATAATGGTTAATGCCTCACTGTTAACATAAAAACTATTATAAATGAGATGAAACCCTATATGCATGTAATTCACACTGTTACAATAAAATTCTGCAAACATTTGAAATACCTGCATTGTTACACTTTAAGCCCTATCGGATCTATAATGATAATGAAAACTCCGTCCGGCTCTAAGACCTCAAAGAGGCTTTTGCACAAATCCAACATTACCAAATACTTTTAATATGTAGTACAGTTTAAAATTGCGTTTAATTCGACTCGGGATCTATATTATTATTATTATTATTATTATTATTCCAGAGGGGTTGGGGAATGTCCTTCTCGGGTTTATTTTACTTATTTCGAACCAAATGTTAATCAGAGTACCCGGAGACAAAACACATCCGTCCGTTGCAGAAATTGACATCTAACATGTGACCCGAGCGGGGATCGAACTCACAGCAATGAGAGACCAAATGAGGGCCCACTAGGCCTAAAAGGCCACGCGGAACCTGTAATAGCAAATGAAACCTGTATATGGGAAATAACATAAGATGTAATCACTAATTTCAGTGGAAATATTAAAAAGTATATACAGTAAATTTCCATCAAGATCGCATAGAATTAACCCTTATCTTGTTGTTCACGACAAACCCTATCTTTGCATTGGTTGATAGACAGAAATGGGTGTGGCTTTAATGAATATTCAACAAGATAAGGGTTAAGACTAATTCTTCTTTTAACACACGGACCCTCGCCCTTCGGGGCTAGGAGAACTAGATTGGGCTCCATGGTGCTTCCACGCAGAGTTGAAACCGACCATACATGAGTACTGGTGAACCGCTTAAAACGTCTAAGTCTGATCAGGCAAAGTGATGCAACTTGACTTGATAGATTTTGTAAGGTAACCGGGCGCTAAAAGCACATAGGGGCTACCCCCATCTCGCTAAATGGGATTAGTTTATGAACTGCTCTTCCCAGGGCCTCCAATGTGCTGGCACTTGCCAATTCGACAGGTGTCAGCTGACCAATGGGAATATACTGAACTCTTAATCGGAGGAAGGCACAAATCGCACCCAAGGTACAGCGTTTGTCCTAAGAAACACAGTTCTATAGCGATTTTAGAATTTTGAGTGCAGGAATCAGACCAAAGACGGGCTCTAGTATGTGATGACGTGTTGCCAATTTCGACTGCCAAATGTGTCAGAGCACAGCCCTGTTTTCGAATGTCTGGCCGAGGAAAAAAGCTAACATACATTATCAGTTCTGGCTTCCATTATTCTCTGCCTCCACCCCTGACATGGCAAAGAAAACGCCTTCGGTCACGATGCTTGTTAAAGGGTGATAACGCATGAAATTTTTGAATTTGGAACAGGCATCTAAAGTGAGCCAGGATGGGTGACTAATAGACCAGCCAATTCCGGCTATATTGCGAAAAGTCCTAGTACCCGTGCTCTCATCACGGAGACCTGCCTATGCAAGTGGGGTTCAAAATTGGACAGGTGTGTCTTCGTGATGTGTTTGGAGGTATGTGTTTGTTTGGGAAAGGCAGTGATGAGGCTAATCAGCCGTTTTGCAATCCCGCTAATTTTTATTTTTGAATGGTCTTCCAAAAGGCATTTTTAAGGGACTTCCTATTTCCAAATACCTAGCAAATGGTGGATATTGCCGTTGCCCCGCCTATAAAGATATTTAGCGTGTGACCTGTCCCCGTTTGTATGCTCTGTTCCGGCAGTATTTATGCCTTCGCTTTGCCTACTTCAGGGGACTTCATTCTGTTGGAACCTAGGGGGAGCCCAGTACGGGCTTTCTCCCAGGTGCCCTCAGGATGTTGTCCTGACGGGCTCCGTCGAGCCTCCTCTCGTTCCTGAAATAGAAAAGTCGGATTAGTGCTTTGGGACCCCATGTGTGTGCTCGGATCAGTGTAGTTGTGTCCAGTTTCTTGTCCCCCGGGGTCCCACCTGTACCTGTAATACAAACAAAAGTCATTAGTGCATATTGTGCTTGTGCTAATATGACCCCGCCATCCGTCACATATTTTGGCTTCCCATTCTGTGCACAGGGCGGGCCGGGCTTGTGAGGGGGGTCCCCCCACGAAGGCACGGTCCGGCTCTTAGGGTAACTTGTTCAAAACCAAGTTAACGGGTGGCGCGGTTATTGTGAAGAATTACCTTCCCATGGGGGCTGCCTGTCCTGCCGCGGCATGTTACCTCACCGGAACACTCATAAGTGCAAAGCACATGAGCCGCAACCACAGTGTCCCGAATCGGCTTGTCGCCGCAGGTTCAAGCATGTCCGTGGGAGTTTTCGGGCTATGGGATTTTCTTATGATGCACCCTTGCCCGTGGTCTGTTATGATGTTGAAGGTATGGGAGGGTCATTGGTTTGTCCTTTGACGGGGGGTAGCCTCGGCGGGGCACCCATAAGTGCAAAGCAAATGAGCCGCAACCACAGTGTCTCGCTTTGACGCCCCCGTCTCAGGTCCAAGTGCAGATTGACGGTAGGTGATGGTTGCCTAAGCGCGGTGTGAGGGTAACAAAAGTTGTTTTTCTTATATTACTTCCCAGTAATTTGTGTCTTTAAGGAATTTCTTAACCACCTCGGCTATGGCCGAGCAGTGTTTTTCGGGGGGAGCGAGGAGATCTTGTAGGTGTACCGATTCATATCCTAATTTGAACATTTCAGATTTTATCTCTTCTCGTGCATGGGCATTTGTTACACATTCAAACAAGATGTGTTTTGTTGTTTCTAGTTCATAGTTATCGCATTTTCTGCATAGACCCGTTGTGTTTCCTAGTTGAGTGAGGTTGGCATTTAGGCCGTTATGGTTAAATCTCAAACGGGAAATTACCACGTCTAATTTTCTGTTGTTGCTAAATTGGTGGGCAGATTTACCTACTGTGGGCTGGAGGAGTTGGTAATGCCTCCCGGTGTTGGTTGGGTTTCTATCCCATAGAGCTTGCCATTTTCTCGTTATGGCGGTGTCTATGATTGTATAGATCTCCCGTTTTGAAGGGAGAGTATAATCTTTAATACCTATATCTAGTGCTAATCTGGCTGTTTCGTCGGCCGCCTCATTACCGGGGATGCCGACGTGGGATGGGATCCAGTCGATTTCAATGTCTTGCCCTTCTCTTTTTGCCTTATCTAGTTTAGACAGGATTGAGTCAATTTGGTCAGGTCGTGTTTTGGATTTTCCTGACTGTAGGGCCTGGATAGCGCTAAGGCTGTCCGTGAGTACTGTGGCTTTGGGTGTCTTAACTGTGATGGCCCAGGAGATGGCCCAGTGAATGGCAATCAGTTCAGTTGTGAATACTGAGAGGTGTTGGTTTGTTTTAATCGGTACGTGAAGATTTCTCTCTGGGACAACGAATGCGGAGCCGGTTTTTCCTGTTGTGGGGTCCTTACTGCCATCTGTGTAGATTAGAGTTTTCCCAGCATGGCTGGTGCGAACATAAGAGAGGCTTTTATTTTTCATGTATTCATTTGTATTTTCTTCTTTCCTCCCCAGGACCTGATGGAGGTAACAGGAGGGTGTGTTGTGTTTGAGATCCCATTTGGATCTGTACTTGGGTGCCTGGATCTTATCGGGTATGTTGTGCTCTTTCAGGAGGGCACGGACTTTCTTACAATATGGGTTGTAGTTCTTGGCTCTCTTACATGAATAGCAACCATGATCTGTTAATAGATCATTCACTGGGAGGGATTTGCCAAGTGGGGAGGATCTAGCCCAGTATTTTAGTATGAGTTCTAAGTGATGCAAATCGGACCGTCCATGCCTATAAACCCTACTGGCTTCATTTAGGCGGCAGGAATTGTGGTGTCATTTCATCCCAATCTCGGGTAAAAGTCCCAAATATTGAAAGCAACGTCTCCAAATTGACTTCAATAATAGTGTTGACGGAGACATTAAACCTCAATTCAATCAAATCAAACACAATTTTAAACGCACAACTACAGTTAGGTGCAATACGTATTGGTGTCAGATTTGACGTGGCGACGTAATTTTGTGACTACAGTGCTTGAATAGCACAACAGAACAACAAAAACGAGAAGTGCATGTAATGAGAACCATCGCGTTATGTTAGCATCCAGATTAATCATTTTCTGAACATGCCTCGTTTTTACAAGTTTGGGACAATTTTCATTTTTTTTGTTGCTTAGCAACCGTACGTGGAACATCAGTGAAAAGACACGTACACAAATCAAACAAACAAACAAACCATGTAAACAGTGTTGTATTTGTTTGATTTGTTTGAAATGAAGTTTTACGTCCCCGTCAACACTATATAGGTAATTTTGGAGACGTCACTTCCAATTTTGTGGGACTTTTATCCGACACTGAGATGAAATGACATCCCAATCCCTGTCGCCCAAACAAACCAAAAGAGTTAATAAGTAGGAACGGTCCGACTCGCATCACTATGCCTGGGCTGGCTTAGACCCCTAAGCAGTTTACCAGTACTCATGTGCGGCCGGTTTTAGCTCTGCATGGAAGCATCATGCAGCCCAATCTATTCCTTTAAGCCCCGATGGGCGTGGGCGATAACGGTGTTGTGTGTTTGATTTGAGGTTTAACGTCCCGTCAACACTGTATAGGTCATTTTGGAGACGTTGCTTCCAATTTTGTGGGAATTCTACCCGACAATGAGATGAAATGACATCTCAAGCCCTGTTGCCCAATAACACCTATAGGGTTTATAAGCATGGACAGTTCGACTCGCACTGCTTTGCCTGGACAGGCTTTAAGATCCTCTAAGCGGTTTACCAGTACTCGTGTGCGGTCGGTTTCAGCTCTGCGGCCTGTTTGGTAAACCGCTACGGGGTCTAAGCTTGCCTAGGCAAAGTGATGCGAGTCAATCCCTTCAAATTAACCCGTTTGGTTTGTTTAGGCCGCAGGGATTGAGATGTCATTTCATCTCAATGTCGGGTAAAAGTCCCACAAAACTGGAAACAATGTCTCCAAAATGGGAATGACGGTAAAACCTCAATTCAAATAAGAATGCGGGAATTTTACAGTACATGTAACAGTCAACATTTGTAAAGTGGTAGTTAGAACGCGCGACTACCAAGTTGACAATTTTTTATTGAAATGATCACTGTAAGATCCTCTAATTCATACATTGTTTATGTTCAAGTTAAAGCCATCGACTTTTAATTAACCTTTATCACTCTCTGCGTTGATTCAGCAGATGACAAATTATTGTTATTTTTCGTATGTTTTCACTAAACACAGGTTTTCACATTTCATGCAAATTGTCTCCAATGGAGACAATTGGAGACAATTTGCATGAAATGTCAAAATCTGTTTTCTGTTTTCTTGAAAAATAAGATAACTGTCTTAAAATGTCGTCTGTTGAAATTTTACCCAGAGTTCCAAGCGTTAAATGACACGGTAATATGACAAACAACACAGTGATATTGTCAAATGGAAATAGCATATTCACCACCTTCCAAACAGCACTAAGCAAACTAAAGCAGCTGCGCCAAACAGAAGCATTCCAGTAAGCCCAGTGTCATCGTTCCCCAGCCTCTGTTCATACATCGGTGTAAAATTACTTTGTCCGCGGTGTGAGGCAGAACTGTCGGATCTTTGGTTTGACCGTCTAGCAACGTTTACACGGTCTGTTCCCATAGGCCGGTTATTTGTGTAAGGTCGATTGGGTGCTGTAGATGTAGGCGATCCATATCTTTCTGTCCCTATGTTTCCAGTATTATTTGGTTTGTCCGGAATGCGGCTGGCCTTTTTATGCCATCTACCACCTGGAGGACCACGTATTATTACACTTATTCCCTCATTACAAGTAGTGAATTTCTGATCATATCTGAACATTGTTCGATAGTTGGTGCTTGCAAGCACTTCGATTTTGCTGCATTTGCCAAGTTTTTCCAGTTGCCGAAATATCCAAAGGCGACGGTTGTCTTCCGTGAAATATTTCCCATCTTTTAACACCACTTTTATTGTGGGTATGTCTGAAACCGTGATGATTCCATCACAAAGCTTGTCTAGTGTCTCTCCTATTTTCACATTAGCGTGATCACTTTTTGCGTCAAAATAACTGCTTATGCTTTCCTGGCTGAAATATATTTCCGAGGGACGTTTAAATTTGTGACTATACATGTTGCAATAAAAGCCGGCTATACTTTAAAATTATCAATATTTTACTTCTGACCCAGTTAGATTGTTATACTTTCAGTTTTGATTTTTGGAAAAAATCTAATGTGAAGGTCGCCTTTACATTTTCACAATCGATAGAAAAAATGTGGAGACGTTGCAACCAATTTTACCAAACATTGAGATGAAATGTCATGTCAATCCCACCGCCAACAAACAAATAGGGTTTAACTTTATAAGCAGGGACGGTCCGACTCGCAACACTTTACCCAGGCAAGCTTAGACTTTCTGAGCGGTTTATCAGCCCTGCGTGAAAACACCATGTAGCTTCAATATGCGTTTCCGTCACTTATTATGTTATACAGTCAAGCACCCAGTTACGGATCGTATCCTGACGACTTTGATTTGATTTGAGGTTTAACGTCCCCGTCAACACTGTAAAGGTCATTTTGGAGACGTTGCTTCCAATTTTGTGGGACTTTTACCCGACACTGAGATGAAATGTCATCTCAAGCCCTGCCGCCCAATGATACCAATAGGGTTTATAAGCATGGACGGGCCGACGCGCACCCCTTTGCCTGGGCAGGCTTAGATCCTCTAAGCGGTTTACCAGTACTCGTGTGCGGGTCGGTTTCAGCTCTGCGTGGAAGCATCATGCAGCACATTTATTTCATCAAGCCCAAATGGGCGGGGGCCGACTTTGATAAGTCACTTACACATATCACGAAAACACGCCTTTATTATCATGACCCCCTTGAACCCCACTTTTATATAGTAAAACTGGAGTTTACATGGGTAACCCTTATTTTTCTTATTGCTGCTCTAAAATATAGATTGTGGGTACTTGTTAGAACCGCCTCATCGAGGCGGTTCTAACGTGTACCACAATTTATATTTTGAACAGAAATAAGAAAAATGTCACAATTTTTCATCTTAAAATTTACGTTTTTTTGGCGGGAAAGATATATTTATATTGGTGTGTTTTCGTAAAGGTACGAGCCATTCAGCACAAAACTGACTATCAGTTATATAGCTTATTTATACAATGATGACAACCTACGTCATAGCATATATGCCGTACCCAATTTTGGTGTAAATAGGGTAGATAAAATGTTTCAAACTAGATATGTATATTACGAATCTTCAGAAAAGGTAACGGAAATAATATTTGCATCCCATCGGTACGGAAGCGCAAACGTCTCATTAGATCACGACATATACATGTATGTCATCATCCCAGGAAATTTTATATTGAGATAAAGATTTATTTTTCAGAAGTTGAGAGAAATATCTTCAATTATTAACTAGTTTCTGCATATTAGTTGTTAGATGAACTCTAGATGTATATTTATTATACGTATGTATAGAAACGACAATTTAGCATGGCATGTATTGCATTTCGAGTTAAGAAAGACATTTTATAGCTAAAAAAAAAAGATGTTAAGAAGTACTTATATGTCATCTTTTTCCAAATATGTATTTTGACATGACATTATGTTTCTGAAGATCTTTTGAAAATTCATCTTATGATTCTTATTTCGGAGTGGCTATTTGCAGTCAACTGCAAATAGCCAAAAAACGTTGAAATGGCTATTTGCAGTCAACTGCAAATAGCCAAAAAACGTTGAAATGGCTATTTGCAGTCAACTGCAAATAGCCAAAAAACGTTAAAATGGCTATTTGCAGTCAACTGCAAATGAAAGGCCACCTGGAGTTGTTCAAAATATTCTGCAACACTATTTAGGACATTTTAGAGACGTTACTTCTATTTTTGTGCGACTTTTTCCACAGTTAGAGACGTAAAGACATCTCAAGCCTATGACACCTATAGGGCATAGGACGCACCGACTTACACCACTTGGCCTTAGCAGGCTTCGTTCTTCTAAACGGTTTACCAGTACTCATGTGCAGGCAGTTTCTGCTCTGGATGGAAGCATCATGCAGCCTGTCTATTTCTCCAAGCCTCGATTGCCGGGGACTATAAAATGGCTATATAGAGTCTATATTTTGTGTGAACATATGACACCTATAGTTTTAAATCACATATTGTTTCCATTTTTGTTTCACTGTTTAGCAATGTTCTCTGCTTATTTAAATGAAATATCTAATTTGTAAAGCCCATGAGAGGTTGGTGGGGAGTGGGGGCGGGCAGGGGTGTGTGTGGGGGGGGGGGGGGGGGGAGGGGGCAAAGGTGACGTGTGTCTTGCGTCACTCAGCTTGGCGTCCATCTGATATTGGCTTACAGTTGGTTAAGATAATGGTAGAGAGGGGATGATGTTATTTCTTCTGTTGATGTTATTTCTTCTGTTTCTACACTTCCATTCGTTTTCCTCTTACTCATCCGTCTCTCATTTTCATCTCTGCTATCTCTTCTATCTCTTTCCTCCCTTTCTTAGGGACGGGACACAAAATTACTCACTGAATGAGACCGTCCAATGCATATAAGCCTTTTGGTTTCATTGGTCGGCAGGACTTGAGTTGTCATTTCATTTCAATGTCGCCGGGTAAACGTCCCACAAAATTGGAAGCAACGCCTCCAAATGACCTAAATGGTGTTGATGGGGACGTTTAACCTCAATTCAAACAAACAAATGATCCGCCCCCGCCTATCGGGGCTTGGAGAAATAGAATTCGCTGCATGGTGTACACCAGGCACTCAATGTGCCGGTAACGTCTAAGTAACGTCGATGCAACGTAGTGGCAAACACTCACTATAAAATGATCGGGCGTGGTGTGATATTTAACCATTATCATGCTGGACAAGTCAACCCTACCTTTGCAAACAATATATATTCAGATCAGGAAGCCATCTGATCAGGATCTACAGTGTTTGTCATGAAGAAGTGAACTGAATAAATACAGTAAATGGAGTAATGTCATTCTTTGATATTCTGCAATGGGCGTGGCTAAAATAATTGTAATTGTTGTGGTATTTAACACTTAAAATGCTTTTTAAGACAAACGCTTCCTTTGCAAACAATGTTGATTCAGATCAAGAAGTAATCTGATCAGGATCTGCAGTGTTTGTTATGAATTTGTGAAAAGAATGCAGAAAACCATGTTTTAAAAAATAATGTACGGGTTGCATATACTGAGTGATATCAATTGTCAATGAAAAGTTTTAATTTGTAGGGGCAATATTCACTCGTTCTGTCATTATATTTTTCTCGACTGTTTCAACCCCTTAAGATGCCAATCACAACAATTGTCATCTGAGTTGCTGTGTGCTGATTACATTAAGAAGTCATTGTTGAAAACATTGTGGATCCAGATCAAACTGCTGGAAACAATCTGATCGGGGTCCACACTGTTTGCTTGTATGCCTAAATAATCTTTTAGATTGCAAACATATGAAATAGAGGAGATACGCAGACGACATTTTCAGATGCAGTTTTTCTTAGCACCTCAAGAGTTGAATTAATAAAGATTATAATATCTTTCAATAGGATTACAATAGATATGCGGTCAACATTACAGCCCCTGGGGGTCTCCACACGCCTCTATACAAACACAATTGTATAATGAACCACACCATGAGAAAAACTGTCTTTGCGAAGATCTGCTCAAATACCATTTACCGATTATGCATAAAGAGTTTCCTATTTTCCTATGTGACCCATATTAAAGAAACCACCGAAGGAAAAGATTTATCATTACAGCATGTACAGAATTTGAATTTTGATATCACACATATAGTGAAACTTTTACCACCAAAAAGTGGAAGTTTTCAGATACTTAATTTTGATATCTTTCATACTCCTGCTCAAAACATAAAATTCTAGGAACTCGTTAGAGCCGCCTTGGCGAGGCGGTTCTAATAAGGACCCACAATATATGTTTTGACTAGAAGTAAGATAAATATTGTATCAATACAAACTGGAAGAAAAAGAAACAAATTACACTGAAAGAAAATATATTCTGCTACTGTAGGTGCTTGTACGATAGCGAAATGATACAGTGTTGCCAGTGCCCTTGGGTCAAAATTGGCTTCGCCCATGGGCCTAGTCGCTACCATAGACTTAAAATGAAAAAAAAAAAAATTGAAAAAAAAAAAAAATCAAAAATCTTCTTCCCTGAAACCATAAGGCCCAGATATTTAGGTATTTAGTATGTAGCAACGTCGAGTAAGTCGCCTTAACTCCAATAAACCTATAATGGAAAAAAGCTTCAAAATCTTCTTCTCTGAAACCATGAAGTACATACCTTAGATATTTAGTATATAGCACCTACATAAATCCTGCCAAACATGCCCTTTGGGACAAAATTGACGACGCCCCAGGGTTCATCAGCTCCTATTGACTTATACTGGAAAAAAGTTCAAACATCTTCTCGGAAACCATAAGGCCAAAAGCTTAGATTTTTAGCTCACCTGACCGAAGGTTATGGTGAGCTTTTGTGACTGTGAGATGTCCCGGCGTCGTCGTGCGTCGTCCGTCGTCCGTAAACTTTCCTTGTTAACACTCTAGAGGCCACAGGTTTAGTCCAATCATGATCAGAATGATTATCATGACAATATCTCGGTAGGGTTTGAATATGGGTCATGTCGGGCCAAAAAGTAGGTCAAAACGTCAAATAATAGAAAAACCCTGTTAACACTCTAGAGGCCACAATTTGAGTCCAATCCTCACCAAACATGCTCAGAATGATCATCTCGACAAAACCTACGTCAGGTTCGAAAATGGGTTATGTCAGGCTTAAAAGTAGGTTAGTAGGTCAAATCATAGACAAACCATGTTAACACTCTAGAGGCCACAATTTTGGTCCAATCATCATCAGTCTTGCTCAGAATGATCATCATAACAATATCTAGGTTCGGTTCGAATATGGGTCCTGTTGGGTCAAAAAGTAGGTCAGCAGATCAAATCAAAGAAAAACCTTGTTAACACTCTAGAGGCCACAGTTTTGGTCAAATTATCATACATGCCAGCTCTTTATCGTCAAAGGGTTCCACCCCACCCAACACACACACACACACACACACACACACACACACACACACAAACACACACACACACACACACACACACACACACACACACACACACACACACACACACACACCATGCGTCATTGTTAGTAAGACTGAGCCCGTTCATCTCTGTCTGGTGCAGTAGGACCTGACCCTCAATGTCACAAGGTGCCCTGAAAGTGACATACAAGTCAGCTCTGTATTGTCAAAGTGACCCCACCCCACCCCCCCCCCCCCCCCCCCACAAACACATCAAGAGTCATTGTTTGTTAGACTGAGCCTGTTACTAGGACCTGACCCTCAATGTGTCCACAAGGTATCCAGATAGTGACATACAAAGTCAGCTCTGTATCGTCAAAGGGATCCACCCCCACCTCGCTTTCACCTTCACCATGAGGCATTGTTAGTTAGACTGAGCCTATTCATCTCCGTCTGGTGCACTAGGACCTGACCCTCAATGTCCACAAGGTGCCCAGATAGGGACATACAAGTCAGCTCTGTATTGTCAAATGGATGGATACCGCCCCCACCCTCACCTTGTCACCATGAATTATTGTTAGTTAGTTAGAATGAGCCCGTTCATTTCCGTCTGGTGCACTAGGTCCTGACAGGTGCCCAGATAGTGACATACAAGTCAGCGCTGACTTCTTCCTCAAAAAAGAAAACAATTTTGAAGGAATGTTCCATGAGTGCCACTCTGACAATTTTCCAATCCAGAAAAAAAATATATAACCTTTAAAATGACTTAAGTTCCTAAATAGCTAGATTGATTTTGAAATAATTTCACAGAAATGTTCCTTGGGCCACTGTCAGCCAAAATTTGTTCAAACCGTCCACTCCACCTTATATTACCTGCCATAAGGATCAGCTGAGCGATCCAGGGCCATCATGGCCCTCTTATTTGAATGAAGATGATGTATATTTTCCTTATTTCTATTCTAAACATAGACTGGACGTGCTCGTTAGAACAGACTCAATGAGGCGGTTCTAACGTGTACCCACAATCTATGTGTTTGCACCAAAATAAGGAATGATAATAATTACCCCTTAAACCCCGCTTTTCTCTAAATAAAGTGGGGTTTAGAGGAGCCATAATTTCATGGACTTGTTAACCTGATGCGAAGAGCACACAACAAAGACTATGAATAGACAGCGCGGGTGCGCAGACTGATATGAATTTCGATGGGCGCACGTGTAAATGGCAGGAATATAAAATGACGGCAAATATCCATTTTGACTGCATATAGCCATTTTAACGTTTTTTTTTTTTTTTTTGGCTATCTGCAGTTGACTGCAAATAGCCATTTTAACGTTTTCTGACTATTTGCAGTTGACTGCAAATAGCCATTTTAACGTTTTTTGGCTATTTGCAGTTGACTGCAAATAGACTCTTCCTTCTTATTTATATGTGGTCATTTTAGGAAGAATAACCTATTATTCTGAAACTTAAATTAATAGCAATGCACAATCAGGCAATGTACTGAAGACAAGAACCATAACTCTGACTTTTCAATTTTGGAAACTATGGCCCTTGGTACAATGAAAACAGTGTTATAACAAAAATGCAAAAAGATTTGCAGAAAACAAGGGCCATAACTCTGGCTCCTCGCTACTTTTGAAAATTTGACCCGATGAAAAAAGACAACAGTAGTTTTAATTATTCCTTGGGTTACTTTATAACCATCTCATGCATTCTCTTGAAACTTTACAGAACTGAAACACACTATATGATTGCATATGGAAGACAAGACCCATAATACTTGGTTGCTTGGTTTTGTAGCCATGGCCTTCTGAAGATTGAATACAGGTTGTTGTTTTTCATTTACTCCTATACGCTCAGTAAGTTGAAAACGAGTTGAGATGTTTTCATGAAACTTTGCCGAAATGTAAAGCGTCTGAGTCATTAGACGATTTTCAGAAAACAAGAACCATGCATCTGGTTTTACTACTTTTGAAATGAAAATCTGAAATTACAGAACAGCATTGGGAAAGGACAAAAGTAACCATTTAAAAGAGATCAAACAGCCATAACTCACGAAATGAGGAAATATTAATTATTGTTCCTGAATTCTGCATCTCGTCATAAGGTGCTTTAATTTCTGTAAAGGGTCATGAAATATCGAGAAAGAAAATACTTTCAAATTACATATGAGGCATAAGTATTAAGCAAAACCACTACTTTCGATGTTAAATGGGCGTTAATTCCAAAAAGTAGTGAAGTCAGAGTGTTCTTGTCTTTTGCACATCTACTTCGTCCTATGATGATCTTCAGTTCTGTAAAGTTTGATGAAAATATATCAAACAATGACAGACAGAGGGAATAACGAAAACCACTGTGTTCATTGTCCAAAGGGCCGTCACGCCAGGAGAAGTTAAGCCAGAGTTATGGCCCGTGTCTTCTTCAAATTGCTTATTTATTCTTAGCATTTCTGCAAAAAATTAGATAACTGAAACATAACGAAATTACTTAAAACTATCGTTTTCATTGTTCAAAGGGCCATAATCCAGAAAGTAGTAAAGCCACATTTATGGTTCTTGTCTCTTGCACATCGCCTAATGACGCTATAAATTCATTTAAAGTTTCAGGATATTGGGTATTTTATTTCAAAATGACCGCATATATATAGATAACATAAGATAAATTCCAAAAGATCTTGAGAACTATAATGCCATGTCAAAGTATATTTATGGACGAAGATGACAAATAAATGTATCTCAACATTTTTTATTTAGCTATAAAATATTTTTCTTATTTCGAAATGCAATAAATACTATGTTAAATTGTCGTTTCCACACATACCTATAATAAATATACATCTCGAAATCATCTAACAACAAACATGCAATAACAAGTTAATAAATGAAGATATTTCTCTTCACTTCTGACGAATAAATCTGTATCTCAATATATAATTTCTGGGATGATGACATATATGTCGTGATCTAATGAGACGTTTGCGCTTCCGTACATCGGTGAGCTAATTTTACCTAGAAATTACGGAAGCGTAAACGTCTTATTAGATCACGACATATGTCATTTATCTTGAAATAAAGATTTATTTGTCAGAAGTGAAGAGAAATATCTTCACTTATTAACTTATTTCTGCATCTTTGTTGTTAGATTAACTCGAGAGGGTAAAAGTCCCACAGAATTGGAAGCAACGTCTCCAAAATGACCTTTATAGTGTTGACGGGGACGGTTAACCTCATATCAAACAAACAAATATAAAAGTTGGGTTCTAGGGGTCAGAATTATATAGGCATGTTTTCGTGATGCAATTTAACTTGATATGAAGGCGTTGACATTACACGCAACACGATATGACACGACACGAGACGATGTACACGCGACATGTTTTGAAGAGTAATACGAAAACTTCTCGGGGAAAAGACAATTGTAGGGAGTTATCGAAGACGAAATTGTCTCAAGGTGATGTTTGATCTTATTGGCATAGCCAAAGACACACTGTGACGTGTCGCATCACCTACACCACTGTACAACCTACATATAGCTTATATAACCCACAATCCTAGTTTCTATTTTTATTTCTGTTACAGGCTTGTTTTGTAGATGTATGGGGTACTCGAAAGACGACAGGTTGCCATCGCTGCCACTACAGCTAAACAATGTTGATTTCTATTTATAATGTATTGTCCGGTAGTTGTGTTTCAGAGGGGCTATGCAGCTCACTGGAAAGACAACGGGGTGCCACAAGTGTCACAGCGATACGTTTTATTTTATATAGAATTTTGATGTAGATGTATTTTGAAGAGGGACCCAGGTTACGAATGCATTGAGTGACACAGTGAGAGTTTTGAAGTTTTATACATTGATTTCTGTTTATATGGATTTGGTTGTAGATATTTGTTGATGTGGGACCCAGGACCCAGAGAGCAGTGCATTGAGTGTCACAGTGAATGTTTTGAAGTTTTATACATTGATTTCTGTTTATATATTATGTTGTCGATTTAGGTTTTAGAGGGGCCTAGATTTATTGAAAGATTACATGGTGTCCTATATATGAGCATCGCAGTGATAGTTTGACGGTTTTTTTTTATCTTGGTTTCTGTTGATATAGAATTTTGGTGTATGCATATTTTTAGAAGGACCCATGTTATGAGAAAGACAACAGGGACAGCTATTTTTACACTCTGATTTTGGTTCGGAACAAACCAAAAATACTGGACAGTCTCGATCAGATGCTGTTTCTGGAGACAAACACAAAAGCTGTGACAAGCATTACGAAAACACGTCTGTGCAAGTATATTGAAAATTTTACCACCAAAAAAAATGAAAATTTTCAGATAAAAAATTCTATTTTTTAATATTTCTGCACATAACATATATTGTGGGTAATTGTTAGAATCGCCTCGGCGAGACAGTTCTAACGAGTACCAAGAATCTGTTTTCTAGCAGAAGAAAGAAAAATAATGTTTACCCCTGTTCAAAACATAGATTGTGGTGTCTCTTGAGAACCACCTCAGCGAGGCGGTTCAAACGAGATGCCACAATCTATTTTTGAGCAGAAATCAGAAAAAAATATTGTATACCCATGTGAGCCCCAGTTTGCTGTATAAATATGGGGTTTAAAGGTGTCAAAATTATATTTGCGTGTTTTCGTGATGCTTTATATGGAGTTAGTTTTATCGCATAGTGTCCGCGTTATTTTGTTACGTGATTTTGTCTTACGGTTTTCATGTTTTCGTGTTATTGTAAATTTCTGTTCTAGTGTAGCACGTTGTTCTGTCGTGTTTTGTGGCGTGGTTTTCATACTGTTGTCATGTTATTTTGTTTATTTCCTTTTATAATTTGATTAGTTTTTCGCTTTGTATGTTGTTAATTTGTTATTTTCCTGTTGCTACATTGCTGTTCATACATTCAAGGTGTTTACCTGTTTTGTTTTATTCTTGAAAACGTTTAATTGTATTTGTACATATTATTGGTTTGCTTTACATACTTCTAATTTTTATATGTATTTGTGTATAAAGTGGTGAAAGGTTTGGTATTTTGCAGTGGTGCACTCCAGTAGGATGGGGTTGGGTCGAGCTCCGCACTCGTATCATGTAATACAGTACTATCTGTATCACGGCTGTTTTTGTAGTTGCTCGGTTTGTGTTTTGAGTGTGTTGGTTGGTTGTTTGGTGGTTGGTCGTTTGGTTGTTCGGTTGATTGGTTAACTGGTTGGTTGGTTGGTTGGTTGGTTCATTCATTGGTGTTTTTTTTTTCTTTCTATTTTGTTCTTCTGTTTGAGATCTAACAGTTGGTTTGTGTGTTCTTTGGTTGCTTGGGGCGTGTTCTGTAAAGAGTTCAAAATTTATGTCGTATTGTTTTTGTTTTTTTTTTGTTGTTGTTGTTTTTTTTTTTTTTTTTTTTTTTTTCGTTATTTTGTTGTGTTTTTTTTTTCAATTGTTTATGATTTGTTTTATTTTAATCACTGTTATCATATTATTGTTCCTGGACTTTGCTTTGTATGTTGCTTATTTGTTATTGTCATAAAGCATTCTTTTTGCTGTTCAGGCGTTTCACGTGCTCAGCTGTTATTTGTTATTTTTTATTTTATTTTATTTTATTTTTTTTTTGTTGTTTCATGGTGCGTTGTTTTGTTGTGTTCTTTTGTCGCGTAATGTTCACGTTGTTTTGTCACATGATTTTGAAATGTGTACTTGTTGTGTTCAAATGTTATTGTTCGTTTCAGTTTCAGGTTATGACATTGTTTTGTCGTATTATTTTGTCGCGTAGTGTTCACGTTATTTTGTTGCGTCGTTTTGTGGTGTGGTTTTCATTTTGTTTTCGTGTTATTTTGTTTACCATCTATAAGTTTTTTTTGTTTTTTTTTTTTTTTTTTTTTTTTTTTTCGTTTTCTGTGTTGTTAATTGTTATTTCTTTTATTGGTTGTTGCTTTCATTTTGCTGTTCAGGCGTTCCACGTGTATAGTTGGTGTTCTGTTAATTCTTGAATCCGTTCAATTGTATTTGTTCTTACCATTGGTTTACTTTACAGGCTTTTTAGCTCACCTGGGCCGAAGGCTCCAGGGGAGCTTATAGTATAGTGGGTCCTCCGTCGTCCGTCGTCCGTCCGTCGTCCGTCCGTCGTCCGTCCACACTTTTGAGCAGCTATATCTCTGTATCCTGCAGGCTGATCTCAATCATTTCTCATCTGTAGCATGATTCTGGTGGGGCATTGATGACATAAACTTTTTTTTGAAATCGCTCTTACACTTTGGTTCCTATGGCAACCACAAGGTCCCATAGACTTACTATGGGAAAATGCTTGTCATCACCGTAGCGCCTTCAGTTTTGATCGGATCTTTCTGAAACTTATATGTAAGGTGGCTGTGGATAAAATCTCGGATGAGTTCGAAAACCGGCCAAGTCGGCCCATTTATCATAGAGTTACGTCCCTTTGATTGCTGAAAATGCCCATTTTTGACCTTGTCATCACCGTAGCCCCTTCAGTTTTGATCGGATCTTTCTAAAACTTATATGTATTGTGGCTGGGGATAAGACCTCGAATGAGTTCGAAAACCGGCCAAGTCCGCCGATTTATCATAGAGTTACGTCCCTTTGATTGCTGAAAATGCCGATTTTTGACCTTGTCATCACCGTAGCCCCTTCAGTTTTGATCGGATCTTTCTGAAACTTATATGTAAGGTGGCTGTGGATAAAATCTCGGATGAGTTCGAAAACCGACCAAGTCTGCCCTTTTATCATAGAGTAACGTCCCTCTGATTGCTGAAAATGCTCATTTTTGACCTTGTCATCACTGTAGCCCTTTCAGTTTTGATCGAATCTTTCTGAAACTTATATGTAAAGTGGCTGGGGATAAAATCTCGGATGAGTTCGAAAACCTGCCAAGTTGGTCCATTTATCACAAAGTAACGTCCCTTTGATTGCTGAAAATCCGATTTTTGACCTTGTCATCACCGTAGCCCTTTCAGTTTTGATCGGATCTTTCTGAAACTTATATGCAATGTGGCTGGGGATAAAGCCTCAGATGAGTTCACATTACGGCAAAGGTGGCCTATTTATCATAGAGTTAGGTCCCTTTGATTGCTGAAAATGTTGATTTTTGACCTTGTCAACACTGTAGCCCCTTCAGTTTTGATCGGATCTTTTTGAAACTTATATGTAAGGTGGCTGGGGATAAAACCTCGGATGAGTTCGAAAACCGGCCAAGTTGCCCCATTAACTATATAGTTATGTCCCTTCGATGGCTGAAAATGTCGACTTTTTACCTTGTCATCACCGTAGCGCCTTCAGTTTGATCGAATCTTTCTGAACCTATATGTAAGGTGACTGGAGATAAAACCTAGGATGAGTTTGAATACCGGACAAGTTGGCCCATTTATCATTGATTTACGTCCCTTTGATTGCTGAAAATGCCGATTTTTGACCTTGTCATCACCATAGCCCCTTCCGTTTTGATCAGATCTTTCTGAAACTTATATGTAAGGTGGCTGGGGATAAAATCTTGGATGAGTTCGAAAACAGGCCAAGTCAGCCCATTTATCGTAGAGTTATGTCCCTTTGATGGCTGAAAATGTTGACCTTGTCATTACTGTAGCCCCTTCAGTTTTGATCGGATTTTTCTGAAACTTATATGTAAGGTGGCTGGGGATGAAACCTCGGATGAGTTCGAAAACTGGCCAAGTCCGCTCATTTATTTTAGAGTAACATCCCTTTGATTGCTAAAAATGCCAAATTTTGACCTTGTCATCACCGTAGCCCCTTCAGTTTTGATCGGATCTTTCTGAAACTTATATGTGAGGTGGCTGGGAATAAAATCTTGGATGAGTTTGAATACTGGCCAAGTCTGATCGGATCTTTCTGAAACATACATGTAAGGTGGCTGGGAATAAAACCTCAGGTGAGGTCGAATACCGGCCAAGTCGGCACATTTATCATAGAGTGACGTGCCTTTGATTGCTGAAAATGCCTATTTTGGACATTGTCATCACTGCTGCCCCTTTAGTTTTGAACAGATCTTCATGAAACTTACAAACATTGAAGTCAGGCAGAAAGCTTGGAGGAGTTTGAAAACTCTTGTTTTTGAATTGTCATCACCATAGCCACTTCAGTTTAGATCGGATCTTCTTAGCAAGTCAGGAATAAAAGCTTGAATGAGTTTGAAAACCGGTGAGGTCAGCCTGTTTATCATAGAGTTACATTCTACTTGATTTTCAGAAAATGCTTACCCTGTCATCACCATGTCCTCCCATAAAGCCTTCAGTAAAGGTTGGCACTTCCTTAAACTTTGAATCTGTTAGCTCAGGTGAGCGAGCTTGGTCCTCTTGTTTTTCGGTTCTGTGGTGTACTCCTTGCTTCCAAAGGATAACCCTTTTATAGAACATATTTAACTCCACTACAGCTGGTGTGTGGGAATGTGTGGCGGCGGTAAAACGTCTCCCTGCCCTACATCATAGTGTAGATTATATTTTCTTGTCCTTTGGGATCATTGATTCCATTGTGGAATTTTGAAAATATCTTAGGGTCACTGATGAGGCATAATTGGCCGAAACTAGCTAGTCTGGCCCAGAAAACATGTACACTCCATATATTTCGGTTCTGTGGTGTACTCCTTGCTTCCAAAGGATAACCCTTTTATAGAACATATTTGGTGTCTTTGATGGGTGGAGTAAGTTAATTGTATCGATTCCTGATCTTTGTTTTACTTCTACTTTTCTACTTTTGATGTGTGTTTGTATTTGAGCGGAAAGTATTTTGCAGTGGCGCAATCCAGTCAGATAGGGTCGGGTCGAACCCTCTACTGGTACCATGTAATCCAGTACTATCTATATCATGGCTGTGTTTTGTGATCGGTTAGTCGTTTGGTTGGTTGGTCGTTAGGTTATTCAATTGATTGGTTGGTCGTTTGCTTATTCGGTTGGTTGGTTTGTCGTTTGCTTGGTTAATTGTTTGAAAATTCGGTTGGTTAGTGGTTGGTAGTTTGGTTATTCGGTTGAGTGGTTGGTCGTTAGCTTATTCGATTGGTTGGGTTGTCGTTTGCTTGGTTAGTTGTTTAATTATTCGGTTGGTTTGTCGTTTTGTTTTTCGGTTGATTGGTTTGTTGCTTGGTTTGCTGGTAATTTGGTTATTCAGTTGGTTGGTTGGTTGGTCGTTAGCTTATTTGTTTGTTGGTTTGTCGTTTGGTTGGATGGTCATTTGGTTATTAGGTTTGTTGGTCGGTCATTTGGTTGGATGGCAGTTTGGTTATTCGGTTGGTTAATGGTTGGTTGGTCGTTTGCTTAGTGGGTTGGTTGGTCGTTTGGTTGGTTGGTCGATTGGTTATTCGGTTGGATGGTTGGTTCATTGGTGGTTGTCTTGGTTCTAGTTGGATTGTCTGTTTGGGATTTAAAAGTTAGTTGGTGTGTTCTTTGGTTTCTTGTTTGGTTGTGTTGCTTTTCATGTTCTTTGAGGGGGTTCAAATTTTGCTTGGGTTTTTTTTTCTTTGTGTTGTTGTTTGTTGTGTTAATAGTCAAGTTGTTTCTCACGTATTTCCCGTCAAGTTGTTTCCCGCATAGTTTTCGGGTTGTTTTAACGTCATTTTGCCGTGTAGTTTTCGTGTTATTTTTTCGTAGTGTTTGCTTTTGTCTTATTTTGCTTTGTTTCTTTATTTATTATGTGATTGTTCTTTGCTTTGTAGGTTGTAAACGTGTTCTTTGCTTTGTAGCTTGTGTGGTGTGTTGTGGGGTGTAATGTAGTGTTAGATTCGCATCATTTAGTCGCGATCGTATCGTTGCATGTAGCGCTATTTATTTATTTATTTATTTTGTGGGCTTTGTATGCTGTTAATCTGTGCTTTGCTTTGCAGTTTGTGTAGTGTGTGGTGTGCCGCGTCGTTGTCCCACTATTAATTTATTTTCTAATCTGTGATTTGCTTTTCAGCTTGCTAATATTGCCTTTTCAGCCTGTATTTTGTTTTGCTTTGCTATTTATTTATACTATGTTAATTTATACTTTTCCTTTGTAGCTTCCTTCTTTTTTTTTTTTTTTTTTTTTTTTAATATACTGATTGTCTGCTTACAGTCTGGCTTTTTGTATGTGACTTCCCAAGTAGCAGTTTCGCCGAAGCCTGTAGTAAGGTTTTGTAATAGGTTATGCAACCGGTGGGGCACCTGGCTGTCACTGGGTAAGACAACTGGGAATGTCCCTGCCTGTTACCTCTGCGTCATAGCACAAGTCAGGGTTTCGCATGCCGTACGACATTATCTTACGTCAAGGTCTGAGGTTAGAGCCGTGAATCGGAACAACATCAAGGAACTAGGACTGATAAGCATACCACCAGTCTGTAGCTATTCAGTGTCTGTGTAGCCTGAGGTTAGGCTACACAGATTTGAATGACCGCTATTTCCGCTAACTATTGTAGCGTATGCACCCGTTGTCTGGGGGACTACGAAAGCAGGGTCCTCGTACCAGTCCCTCGGTGCAGTTGTTTTCGGTGCACTTAACATTTATTTTCTATTGTAATGCAGCCAACGACTTTGCATGTTGCCGGCCTCTGTAGTCGGTCGGATGCGCGTCTGACTGGTGATCAGGAGGACGAGGGTTCGGTACCTGCCGGGTGGGTAACATTATTTCGTGGAGATTGATCATGGAATCTTTTCTTTTTCATGGTCATTCTCCCTCTTCTGCTGATTCAAGAAGGGCGGTTGTCAGTTTTTGGCGAATGAATGTGCACTTTACTGATTAACCGCTTACGTATCAGAATGCCTCAAAAGTGTGGACATGTAAACTGACAGGCTCAAAAAAGGCTAAATAATGATGACTGTGCTGTTTAACTCCAATACAAGCAAGCAAACAAACAAAAAATGCATGTAAGAGCATCGAAAACAGCTGCAGCGAGTGCTTTCATGATTAAACTCTCCGCAAACGAAGTTTGGGGTGTACTGTTTTAATGTCCGTCTGTCCGTTTTTCTGTAGCATTGTGATTTTACCAGCAAAAAATTGATTACTTATATGAATCTTGTCATATTTTGCAAAAATGATGATACTCATTCTGCTGCCATAGATAAAATAGAGTTCGACGGATCAACACTGTTAATTATCTACTTTGTAACTTTTTAAAAGATGTTCGTTACACGTTTCTGTAACAGTTTGGCATTTTCTGCATATCTTGAGATATATTAATCGTATCGTACTTTGCTTAAATCTTGATATTCATGAGAAATGGCTGTAATTAGGGCTGGCTAATCGGAGCTGAAAAGATAATCGATTATCAGTCCTGTCATTGCGATCAATAATCGATTAGTAATCGCTAAGGTTTTTGTCATTATTTTACCTGTCTGGCTTTCCGTCTGAGCATGACTCTTACCGTAAATATATTTGAACAGACAGGTCTGAGCAAACAGTGTAGACCCAGATGAGACGCCGCATAATGCGGCGTCTCATCAGGGTCTGCACTGTTTGCCACTCATCCAGCTGTTTTAGGCATTACTTTGGGTAGTAAATTGTACCTATCAAGTAATCGATTAAAAGCAAATTAGAAATGATAAACATTTTTTGTGGAATTTATCGATCGATTAATCGATTATACGATTAACCGCGGCAGCCTTAGCTGTAAGAGATAAAGAAAGGTCAGTGGATCAAGAATGTTCCAGTTATACCCTTTTGTAATTCTTTGACTTCGGTGCCCAAAACGCTTCGTGCCCGTAATACTTGTTGTTTTTTTTTTTCAGACTGTCTTGCTTTAATGATTTTTAGGAAATCAGATTTTACTCTTAAATGTTTGTATTCATAAGATGTTGCTTCCAAAGAAAAAGAATGGTCAAGAGGTCAATACTGTTATTGTTATTGCCATTTGTAGTTCTGAACTTTTGAGGAAAAGTAACTGTCCTTTTGGCTTTCGATTTTGATGTTTCCATTAGGGTCAAGATATGTCATATGAGTGTTTCTTTCCCTTTGGTGTCTCTGATCATTGCCTTCACTTCTATTTCACATAGTTATTTTCCTTTGCAGTTCTTGAAAAAAAATGTTTTTCTTGCATACCTTAGTTGATAGCATTAGGGATATTATCATATACTGAGCCATTTCTGGTAATGTCTGGTGCAGGATAGTCTGGATGATATATGTTGCTGATTTTTTACCAATAAATGATTTGGTTTCATTCATGGATGTCGAATCTGATTGGTCAAAATAGTAATTTGGACTCCATGCGCTTCCGGAGACATCTGGAATGCCAATTTTTCAAGATTTCCTTTTTAAAGGATCCCTCAATAAGGAAAGAATATGTAATTTATAAATGTCTTTCACATTGTCTCAAAATTTAACGAGAAAATTTTAACGACTGACATGTTGGCGTTTTTTCTGAACATTCCACCGACAACAATAGAAAATTAAGGTGGTAACAAATTCCAACAATGTGATTTTCAAATGAAAACTTTGTGAAACCCCGTTTACTTTTATGGTTGTTGGGCGTTAAAAAACAAAAATCTGTGGAATTATTACATCAGGACTCAGAACTGTCTTCAACAAATTCTGAAATTGCCAATTGGACCCTTTATGCCATAGTTCCATAATTTCTTGTCTGTAAGTGAAAACATGCTGTCGCTTGTGATCAAAATTAAAGAAAACCTATTGATTAACATTAAAATTAATCATTACACAAACAATTCACAGCAATATTCTTAGAAAACGATCTTCATTTCAGGTGTACAAATGCATGTCACATGCCGCGTTCTTGAAAATAACAATGTGTTTCATTTTTAACAAGCACCCTAGCGTCAGATTTTGGTTTGTTCCTTGAACAGATCGAAACAGAAAGTTAAAAGCAAAGTGCTGCTGGGTGCTTGGGACATTGGCCAGTGTTATTATATAGACGATTCGTAGAATATATATACATGCTGCTCATTATTATCAATACAAACCACTGTTGCATTATAACTTTGGCTCAGTATAGATGTAGATATATAAGAGATGTTGCAGCTACTGAAAAGGGTAAAGGGATCAATACTTTTTAGTTAGAATAAAAAGCTAAAAGGTTAACTTTGGAAACAAAGAACAAAAAAGAATGAAAATCGAAGACTCGATTTTATTATGTCTCTTCATACACAGCATTATAGTTTACAAGGCTGCATACACCTATGAGGCTTAAGTGATATTCGATTTTCAAAGTAACCAGAATGTAGCCCAAGAAAATTTAATCTGCACCATGATGAAGCACGGGGAACTTTTTACCGCCTCCCCTTTGTAATTCTTCAGTGTACATAACACTTTTGTTTTTCCTTGATTGACCAAAACCTTGTGGGAGGCCTCTAATAAGCAGTGCTTATCAGCTCACCTGGAGCAAAGCTTCAGGTAATCTTATGCCATGGCCTGTTGTCTGTCGTCCGTCGTTAACTTTTCACATTTTCGAGATTTCCTCCCGAATCAGAAATTCAGATTAAGCCGACACCTGGTGGAAGGCATCCTGGTGACATAGAGATTCAGATTTGCTTAAATATTTCCATTCGGATTTCAAATGACTTAAATTTTAATTGTAAAATGACATATCTCCTTAGGCTAAAAGTCCGATTTGGAAAAAAAATAGAATTATTCCTTGTGTGACACTCTACCAAACTTGCAAAAAATGGTTCCGCTGAATAATATGGGCCCCGTCAAGCGATTTTGGTACTTATCGCCTATGCGAGCAGCGAAGGTTCAGGCGAGCCTGCGCATCCGCGCAGTCTCGCCAGAACCTTCGCTGCTCGCTCATACAAGCAGTGAATCAAGAGGAACCTTCAGACAGAAAGCCATATCCCCGGCCCCTCTGAATGGCTGGGCATGCGCAGTTAAAATTTGTCATGCCGGAATGCTCGAAGACACAAATTCCCTTGGCGGGGCTCATATAACCATCGAAATAGAAGACAGAACCTTTAAACGACGTGTCACGTGTCCTAGGTCATTAAATCTGATTTCAAATAATTTCACAGAAATGTTCCTTTGGTGACCATCTACATTAATTGCTAAAATGGCTCCGCCATGCTGAAAATTGGCTGCCGGAGCTATAAGTAGAAAAAGCTTTAATTGAATTATCCGCAAGAGATATTGACTAGGCTTTAAAACCAATTCACAGAACTTGTTAAACAGTAAAAAGGTTCTAAATAGAACCAGAAGTGACCAATTATTGTATTTCATAAAGAACATTATATTGTGCAGTGTCTCTGACAGACCACTAACATAACATAGCTGTTTGTCCTGATTAGTTAGAGTGTGGACTTTGATTCTGGACTCTGATTAGAGTGCTCCTCCAAGGACAGTCTGTTTAGGATTTGCACTGTGTTCCAGCATATAGAAGACATATACAGATGCCATTTTCAGATGTAGTTTATATAACATCTTAATGGTTCAATTCCGCGTGAACCGTCATCAGACGCGACATTCTTTGCTGTCTTATCTGTGTTTGTTTGTTTGTTTGATTTGAGGTTTAACGTCCCCGACAACACTGTAAAGGTCATTTTGGAGACGTTGCTTCCAATTTTGTGGGACTTTTACCCGACATTGAGATGAAATGACATCTCAAGCCCTGCCGCCTAATGAAACCAATAGGGTTTATATGCATGGACGGGCCGACTCGCACCGCTTTGCCTTGACAGGCTTAGATCCTCTAAGCGGTTAACCAGTACTCGTGTGCGGGTCAGTTCCAGCTCTGTGTGGAAGCACCATGCAGCCCATCTATTTCTTCAAGCCCCGATGGGCGGAGGCCGATGATCTGTGTTTACACTGTTTGCAGACGGAATTCCAGTCCAGATTCTTTTGGTAACCTCTTACGCGACACTCCGACCTCACCACACATTTGTGAAAATAGATCGGTTATTTTCAGTAAATAACTGTTGCCTGAACGGATTTCATTCAAGCTTATACAGGATTGTTGCTTGGGTGATCTACCAAATTAGAAAAGGTTCTGCTCCAAAGAACAAGATTGCTACCTGAAAAAAAATAAGCAAAACCTTGAAATGATAATTCAAAATTCACCTTACACATATGGTTCAGTTTCATTCAAACTTTACAGGGAGATTGCTCAAACTTACAAGATGACCACTAGACCTGAAATAGAACAAAACACTTAATGGTTTCTACAACTTGGATTCAATTGACATTTAAACTTAAAACTGCTCAGCTGGCATTCCACCAAACTGTTTCGTACAATGAACAAGCTGTTAGTCCTTCTGTTACAGTGAACAAACTATTAGCCGTTCCGTTACAATGAACAAACTGTTCGCCGTTCCGTTACAACGAACAGGCTGTTAGCCGTTCCTGTACAATGAACAAGCTGTTACTGTTACTTTCGGAGTCTAACCGTTGGTTTTCTTTTGCTCCAGCATTTCAGTTGTTTCCTGCTGTCAGTCCTCATTGTTGGTTCATCTATAATTGAGCCCCGCCAAGCGAATTTGTGTCTTCGAGCATTCCGTCATGACAAATTTTAACTGCGCATGCCCAGTCATTCAGAGGGGCCAGGGATTAGGCTTTCTGTCTGAAGATTCCTCTTGATTCACTGCTTGTATGAGCGAGCAGCGAAGGTTCTGGCGAGACTGCGCGAATGCGCAGGCTCGCCTGAACCTTCGCTGCTCGCATAGGCGATAAGTACCAAAATCGCTTGACGGGGCCCATATGGTTGTTTGATTTTTATGTTCTCGGAGGTGTTGCACTGACGAGTTTGGAGGCCTTCATGCGGACTGAACATATTATTTGTCTGAATCGCGACGGAAGTCAGGGCGAGGGTTGCGGCCACGTTAGTCGATTTAAGCCCCCAGTGGAATTCCTTTCACTGACCGTTCCAAGGCAGTTCTTCTGTCGCGGTTTATATTTGTAGGGGTCAGCCTGTGGCACCTTATCAGCTGTATAATAAGAAAGAAGTGCAGTTGTCGGTCTTAAGTAGGCATAAGATTTTTCTCTGGAGATGCGTTATGTGACATTCATTCACTACGAAAATAAAGCATCAAGTGATCGATCAGAGTCTGCTGGTTGATGATGGTGTGATGATTGTCAGTGATCAGTGTTGGGTGCTACTATTGGTGGATGATACAGCCAAGGACATTCATTTGCGCCATCGCAAATCGCAAATCCCCACGCTTTCTACAGAGGGGCCAAGTACCGAAAACCCCTCACCCTGGGCCCTAATTTGAGCCCCGGGTCAAAATATTACCTGTATTATATACTACTAATCATGACCTTCAATTTGATATGCCACATGACTATGTTCCAAAAAAAACTTAAATTTTGACCATTTGACCCCTCCCCCAGGGCCCCAATCTGACCCCAGGGTCAAAATTTTACTTGTATTGTATTCCACTAATCACCCCCTTCAATTTGATATTCCATATGACTATATTCGGTAAAATTTGAATTTTGACCCCCTGACCCCCCCCCCCCCCCCCAGTCCGACCGCTTGGGCATGACCCAGGGGTCGCAGCAAAAATCCCGTTCAATATGTGTTACATATATCATTAATCATTACTTATGCAAAGTTTGGTTTCAAAATCTATAAAATTGACTTCGAAATTGAATTTAATTGATATTTGACCTTTTGATCCCTCCCCAAGGCCCCTGGGGGCGGGGCCAAAAATATATGTGACGTTGCACGCCCTCATCATGTAAGGAAGTTGTGTACCAAATTTGGTTACATTCCGACCAGTAGTTAAGAAGGAGAGAGCGTGACGGACAGACGGACAGACGGACGCAGGCGTTCACAATATCCCCGAACGTTTTTTTAAAGCGTGGGGATAATAACGACTGATGACACGACTCGAACAAGAAGTAAACTTGACAGAAATTTTGACATCTTTTCGCGAACTTGTGCTTTAAGTCCTAGCTGCATGGACAGATCCGAGTTGAACCAAATGGACAATGACTGTGCAGGCGTTCTTATGTTTATGGCTCTTTTAATGGCTGTTCCGTGAACTTGACGCGCTGGCGGTAATGCGATGGAATGAGCGACCCAGCTTGCGAATTCTATGATTTCGTCAAATATAGCTTAATCAGATTAAAGTTTGTTTCTATTACAGATAGTCTCTTAAAGAAAGTAAGAATAATTTTTCAGTTTTAGGTGTATCGATCGGGGGGAATCTTAATCCACCCGCCCCGAGAATTGTCAGCAATATGCAAATTAGCCACGAGTTTCAACCCGAACCGCCAAGATTTTCACCGAATCCACACAATGCTATCGGACCGGGCCAATATAAAAGAAGATCGTATCCCTTTTCTGGCATTCTGTACGCTGATCCTCATCAGGGAAGCCACAGAATCCACTACAAGTATACAAGAATGCTGCTTGCATTCTTTAAATACAGACAGACAGTAGAAGAAGAAAGGATGGAGGCTGATGTCTGGATACCGTTACAGTTGTAAAGAGTTCTGTATTTGAATTTACAATTTGTTGTTGATTTAATATTGTTTTGTTGAATTTCCAAATGTCTTAGACTTGCAGGCTCGTTCCAGAACCCGCCATTCGACGACAGCGACCTTGCGACCTTGGTGCTATCTATAGATGAGAGAAGCCCTTTGCGCTGTACACATGTCCCACAAATTGGAAGCAACGACTCCAAAATGACATATACAGTGTTGACGGGGACGTTAAATATCAAATCAAACAAAACAAAACGAACCATTTTTCCCTCACTGTCGTCATCAATTTGACGTGTTTTGTTTTTATCTTAAAATGACATTTCTCGAGAGCACTGATCAAAATCCTTTATGGGTAAAATACTGTATTTCATTACTATTTGCCAAAATGAAAATTGTTTAAATGGGCATGTTCATTTGGTTGTAGACGTACCGCGGCTTGAGTTTTCTTTGACAATGAGCGTATTTATATTACCTTTTCATATCAGTATGCCTGTAACCAATTACCCTGACAAACAGTACAGGCCCAGATCAGACGCCGCAGGGCCTCCACTGTTTGCATAAAGTTCAGCCATTTTCCAAATAAATTTAGAAGAAAACACAGCCAGACACCCCTAAATTTTTAAATGGATATCGGCTATATATATGGAAGCGATTGCAGGGCCTGATCCGCTTCGATCGTCTGTTAGGGTATCTCTCCCGATTCGAAAATTTGTATAAGGACAACTGTTTATCCTGTTGTAGGTGGTGATTTGTACAACCAGCTGCATTGCATATTTTAGGCATTTTCTTTTCAGTCTCTCAGAATTGTACGTGTAAATATCGTTCGTATTCAATTAAAAGGTAACTCAAAATGGCGTAGCTGTTCACATCCGGTTTTGGTTGGAAAGTCACGTGACTATCAAGGAGTACCCGGATGACCGACTTCATTAATTGCAGTTAAACACTGTAATCATTGCATAACGTGATATTGGGCGTCTTTGGCGTCAATCATAATGTAAATCCTGTTTGGGTTTGGACGATTTTCGTAACTGCACTGTAACATTATGCAATATTTAAACGTTATCAACCCATTTCATACCGGAAACCCCTAAAAGCGTATTTGCCAAAGAGTGCAGGCCCAGATCAGACGCGGCGTCTGATCAGAGCCTGCATTGTTTGCAAAAAGTTCAGCTATTTTCCAAATAAATTTTGAAGAAAACAATCTGATACATCTAAATTTTGAAATGGGCTCTTACTATATGGGCCCCGTCAAGCGATTTTGGTACTTATCACCTATGCGAGCAGCGAAGGTTCAAGCGAGCCTGCGCATCCGCGCAGTCTCGCCAGAACCTTCGCTGCTCGCTCATACAACTTAGCAGTGAATCAAAAGGAACCTTCAGACAGAAAGCCATATCCCTGGCCCCTCTGAATGGCTGGGCGTGCGCAGTTAAAATTTGTCATGACGGAATGCTCGAAGACACAAATTCGCTTGGCGGGGCTCATATATAAGGAGGAAGAGTCCATTTGGTATAAAAAGGGTTAGGAATAGTAAGACGAAAACATTTAACTGATAAAGGTAATTAAAATATCGTTTTGAATAGGGTGTTATTTTCAAATGGAGACCCCTTCCTCGTTGATCCGAATACTGCCTCGCAAGGGTATGTTGGCTTTTTCAAATGTATGTGATTTCGTCAGTCTAAGATGTTCAAGTCATTACGCAAACACGCCTATACAAATACATTGCCATCTTTATAGCCGAAAAAATGAAAATTTTAAGATGAAAATTTGTGATATTTTTCCTATTTCTGCTCAAAATATAGATTGTGGGCACTCGTTAGAACCGCCTCATCGAGGCGGTTCTAACGAGTGCCCACAATCTTTATTTTAGAGTAGAAATAAGAAAAATCAGGTATACCCCCGGAAATCCCAGTTTTACCATATAAAGTGGGGTTCAAGGGGGTCAAAATTATACAGGTGTGTTTTCGAGATGAACGTTTAAAATAAATTTTTGATATCCATTTTCTAAGTTGGAATTTATTTCTTGAAATGTATCGGATATTGCAAAACTTATTTTACATTGTATAGGTGTAAGAAGTATAGGGGTCAGGATTATATAGGTGTGTTTTCGTGATACGGCGGCGGCTTCGCAGACAAGCGAGTTTATCGAATTGAATGAACATCTTTGATGGCGGGAAATTAAATTAGCTACAATAGATGAAACCAATTTCTTTAAAATTGCTGAAATGAAGCCTTTAAAGGATTTGAGAGCTTTTGTAGTATCCCTACTTCTGTAAGATTTCCCTGGTTAATTGAAGAAAATGTCTAGACTGCAAAAACTAACATTGTTAACTTTACTAAAAGGTTTTTCCATGCGGACTGCGAATACCGGAAATTTGTTGCCATTACGGGAACATAGTGCATATTTCATATCTTCAGAACGACATAATTTGAGCCAGCGCACGACGAAACCTACAATAGACGTGTGCGCCCATCGAAGACTCAGATCAGCCTGCGCATCCATATAGTCTAACCAGAGACTTCTCTTGCTGCATGAAGGAGCATTGAGCCCGTAGCTATCCTTAGAGCGCACAACGAAGACTCTGACTACGATGATGCGCAGACTGAGCTGAGTCTTCGTTGGGCACACATGTCTTATTATTGGTTTTGTCATGCGCTCGCTCATTTTTATTAAACCCCTAACATAGGTTGTGGGTGTCCGATAGAACCGCCTCTGAAAATTTCTAATAAACCGATTCAAACGAGTATCCACAACCTATGTTTAATGTTTGGGATATAAATAAGAAAGCAAAAACATTACATTTTTCATCATTTTTCCCCCTCATACTTTAAAAACTATTTTAGATATTTCAATGAAACTTGCAATACATATTGGCAGTGACAATACACACGTGTGAAGCAAGGGACGTCAACTGTAGCTTTAATTAATTGTGACTTATGCCCCCTTATCGACCTAAAAGCTTTTTTATCGACCATAGTTCTAAACCTTGCAATCGCTGTTTAAAATAACTGGCAAGAAATAGTCCGTGTACCGACTGAAACTACTGACAGGGCAACTTCATTGTATACTGAAGCCAAAAAGAAACGCAACTCCAAATATAAATGAGAGTATTTCCAGAAATAATAATGTTTTAATGACGCAATAATATAATTATTCCTGAATGTAACTACCATAGAGAGTTCAATTTCCAGTGAGAATGTTTGGAACACAAATCCGTTTTGTCATAGAGGTAGTCATTTCACAAGTTCAAAACATAAGCAGTTAATAGCGAGTATGTCCTCCGTTAGCATTCAGTCCTGTACGCACACGCCTGGTCGTGGACAGGATTAAACGATTGATCTCTGCCTGGGGAATAGCATTCCACTCCTGTATGAGCGCGAGACGCAAGGCTTGACGCGTTGTTTGCGGCTGGGGCGGTTACGTACGCGCCTATCCAAGATGTCCCACAAATGTTCTATAGGAGAGAGATCTGGACTATATACGGAGGCCAGTGTATCATGTCAACATTGTTTTGCTCAAGAAACACCATGCTGAGCCTTGCTACATGCGCCCGAGCGTTATCCAGTTAAAACGTAACGTTGTGCTGTCGTACATATGGAACAATTACTGGTCGTAAAACGACGTCAACGTAACGCTGAGCCGTCAAAGATCCATCAATGAATACCAGGGGCGTTCTATGACCATCAGATATGCCAGCCCACACCATCAACCCACCGCCTCCAAATCGATCACGTTCAACCAAACAATTGTCACGATAACGCTCTCCGTCACGACTATACAAAGGTTTACGGCCGTCAGCTCTGTACAAGTACCTGGACTCGTCGGAAAACTTAACGTTACGCCACTGACGAAGTGGAAACAGTTTGGCCTATGTTGTGTGAGCCATGCCATTCTAACCGGACGTCGTCGTGGTGTTAATGGCATATCAACGTACGGACGACGAGGACGTAAGCCAAACTCCCGAAGGCGATTCCTGACAGTATCTGCACTTATTCGATTGTTGTGCGTTCCTGGTGTCACCTGAGACGTCTCGACGGCTGTACGGAACCGATTACGAAGGTGGGTTAGACGGATGTATCGGTCCTGTCGACGGGTCGTGACGCGTGGACGTCCACTTCTGGGCCTGCCATTTGTCGTTCCCGTTTGACGTAGACGCTGGTACAAGCGAGTTATCGTCGATTTACTCACTTGGAAGTTCCTGGCGATGGCAGCCTGAGAAGTCCCGCGTAGAAGCATTTGGACCGCTACGTTACGTTGGTCTTGCATCAAGCGTACCATATTCCGTAGAGAAATTTGACCGGACTGTTGAAACCGTAACTCCAGGTAACATAATATATGCCAATATGATGAGGTTACTGTATACATTTAATGTACTGCACGAGAAAATGTTGAAAACAACGAATTGTCAAGTGTAGCATTAAACTGTACAGATATCGCCCAAATGTTTTCTGCATAAGAAAGTTTAAAAAGTATGAAAGTAAATCGCAAAATGATTTTTCAGTCAACCTGATGGTTGCCTGAAAATCGTTTGGGTTAAAAAGTTGCGTTTTTTCTGTTCAGTATATGTCTATACACTTCTACTTATTTGTTCTCCTCCCCACACAAATACTCACTCCACCCCACCCATACATAAACAAACACGTGTTATCCCGGGCTGATGGTTCTAGTATCTGAGTGGTTGTGAAGTGAATCGCTTGCCCGGACTTGTTAACGGGTTGTTGAATTTTTTTTTTTTTTTTTGCACCAAAAACCCTGAAACGGGTAATTGACAAACAGTGAAGACCTAGATCAGACGCCGCTTATAGCGGCGTCTGATCAGGACCTGCACTATTTGCAAAATGTTCAGCCATTATTCAAATAAATTTTGAAGATAAAACAACCTGAAACCTCTAAATTTCGAAATGGATTTGTGCTATATATAAAGTGGAAGAGTCCATTTCGTATAAACATTACGATCACGTGCGATGCAGTGCATTTTTTCACATCTTCATAATGGCTATTTTTCTGATGAAAATTTACGGTAGTTTTCTTATTTCTACTCCTAACATTGGTGGAGCCGAAATAAGAAAAGTAATGCATACCCCAGTAAACCCCAGTTTTCTCTATATTATAAAGTGGGGTTTAAGGGGTTTCCATTTCACGGACTTGTTCACGTGATGTTTGGTTATGTATGTCCTCACATGGACGACAAAATCAGCCTGCGTACCTTGTCAAACAACAAACATTCCTGTCTGCTTGAAGAGGCATTGTTTGTTTCTTTGAATTTTAACTACCCAGTCAACACTATTCAGGCCATTTCGAACCGGCCAGTTTATCTTTGGACACAATCGACGCCATTGCAGTACAATGTGCATCTTGAAGCAGTGGAAGGGAGAGAATGACAGTAAAACTACTTCATGATCAATCTTCACGATGCGACCCAAGGTTACTAAGCACAGAACCTGTTCAGTGCTGATGTCCACGTGACTGTTACTGATTTGTAGTAAATCCAAATATTTATAGCATTGGCCGCGCTAGTCTTGTCGTTGTGACATGAGTCCTGTGTAAACATCACGAAAACGCGCTTATACAATTTTAACCCCATCAAACCCAATTTTTTTTTATAGTAAAACTGGGGTTATGAGGGGTTAACATTTTTTTTTCTTATTTTTGCTTAAAAACATAGATTGTGGGTACTTGATATAAGCGCCACACGAGGCGGTTCTTACGAGTACCACAATCAATGTTATAAGCAGAATTATGAAAACTCAGAATTTTTATCTGAATTTCCATTTTTTTTTTGTGGTAAAATTCATCAGCATTTTTGATTAGGCGTGTTTTCAGGAACAGGAGGCCTCGTCGCATGTGCACGGACATTGGCAAACAGTAAAGAGCTAGATCAGACGCCGCAGAAAGTCACGTCTGATCAGGGTATACACTATTTACAGTTCTGGAATTTAAGAAATAAAAGAAAGACTCTTTCCCGTACATGGCCCTTTTTTCAGCCTTCGACCCACGCGTGCTGTCAGTGCTTTGATTATGACGCGATACGGCTAAGACTAATCAGAGTGACAACATGCTCCTATCAAGTCGGAATAAAGGCTTGCTTTTCTACATGGGAAAAATATGGGCCAATGAACACCCAGAAAGCGCATGGCAACGGCTCAGATCAGCCTGTCCATATGCGAAGGCTGATCTGAATCTTTGCGCATGGGAAGGCCGATCTGAGTCTTTGCGCATGCGTAGGCTGATCTGATCTTTGCTATGAGCACGTGTATGAAAATGAACTTTTGCATGCGGGCTTCCGTGGGCGCCTACTCTGAATCATTAGGCATCTCTCTGCTGTGGTTTGCGCTTCGCTCGGGTCACATGTGAGACACTGAAGGTCATGTAGTTTTTCTTCGGGCACTCTGGCTTTTGCATACCTCATATTAACAATCGGTTCGAAATAAATGAATTGATCTTGAAAGGACCGTAAACCAAAACACAAACACAGCATTTGCGTTTGTGGCGATTAAATTAGTTTCTTCATTTGACTTCTAATAGAAATCCAATGGTTTAATGCTCAAGATGTAGAGCAATCAATGAATGAAGTCGCCATCGAATACAGACCAGACTTTCATTATTGTCGGAGAGAATAAAAAAACAGATTGGTTTCTGTATCAATGGTTTTGTTTACTATTTCCAAAAAATGAACATAACATTACGAAAACTCGCCTATGCAAATACATTGTAAACTTTATCGCTAAAAAACCCGAACATATTAAGATGAAAAAAATGTGAAATTTTTCTTATTCCTGCTCAAAATATAGATTGTGGGTACTCGTTAGAACCGCCTCATTGGGGCTGTTCAAACGAGTACCCACAATCTATATGTTGGAGCAGAAATAAGAAAAATAAGGTTTACCCCTGTAAACCCCAGTTTTACTGTATAAAAGTGGGGTTCAAGGGGGTCAAAATTATATAGGTGTTTTCGAGATGATAAGCGAGCTGTTGTGTCGTGCATGCGTGCGTGTGTTTGTGTGTTCTACCACAGCTGGGGTACACAGCAATTACGTGATGGGACCTTGCTCGCCAGATAAGGGAATCCTGGACTAAACCCTTCGGAATAGAAGTTCTTATCCTACCCAAGCTATCCTACCCAGAGATAGGATAAAAAGAGAATTTTCAATTGGTTTGATGTGCACTGGTTGAATAGGACGTTATGTACACCGTCGTAGAGTTTGACGTCACTACATGTACAATGACGTCAAAAACGCCGCATTATCGTCATCAAAATATGGCGGACGTCGGCAATCGGAGTGACTGCATTATAGAAAAATCGTCTTCAGAAATGAAAGCAAAAACGAATCTTACATGGTAGGGGTAGATAGGAAAATCCGTCCCTCGGCATCACTGTCCGGCATCACTCAGCACGCCTCGGGATGCCTGACAGTGATCGGCGGCGCGGATTTTTTACCCACCCCTCACACCCATGTAAGAATTTTACATAATAGGTGTCAGAAAGGACAACAAGACACAGGAACCGTTCAGAATTCATTACATTCGTAGGTAATCCATGGCAGTGTGTTGATAAGATAAAATAGACATCTTATTTTATTTTTTAGTATTCTGCTAGTTGAAGCACTTTAAAAAGGCACTGTCTCTAGTTTTCAAGGACAGTCTCTTTTTGAAAATCGGTTGAAAACAATCGCAAGAATCAATTTAAATGGCACCGGCTACCGTAAACTCCGCTTTATGCAGAGAAAACATGTTTTAATATTTTTCAGGTTCATGCAGCAACCCTTATCCCGCTGAACATGACAAACCTACCTTTGCAAACAGTGTAGATATAGATCAGATGGCTTCTAAAGAAACCATCTGATCCGGATCCACACATTCAGTTTGCGAATTTGATCATGTAATCTGATTGGCTGATAGTTTGAAATGGGTTTGGCTAAAGTAAATTATTTAGCAAGATAATGTTTAAATATAGACACTAGCGTTACATATACCATATTCACATAAGTCGTTATTTACGATAAATATGCCAAAATTAATGTTTTGACTAAATTTATAACTAGGACTATCTACGAAATGTACAGTACACCTCCTCCTACTGAACGAAAGGTAGGAAGTTTCACGGTGGCCAGAATAAAGACATTTTTAACAACTTCAAGCATGTCTTTGTGCAAGTATAATTCATACTATAGTAACCAGTCTAATTCTGATGGCTCTGTTTTAACATATGTCTAGTAAGAGGTATATTTTTGTATATACATGCATATAGAAAAAAAAATCACTGAAAATGATAATATTGATTTTTGTTTCACTGGAACATACCAATGTTTCAGACGGTAGCCAGTCTACGCGGTGACTTGTGAGTCAAAATGGCTAAGCAATCAAAGTCGCCATCTTCAAAATCTATTTTACTTCTCTTCCTGGACCAAAAGACAGGTTGACTTAAAACTCGTCAGGAAGCATCCAGGTGACTTGTTGATCAATAAAAGGGCTAAACTCTTATTGATCTGAAATCAGAGATGGTCACCATGGCGACCATCTTCAAACATGTTTTGCACTTCTTGTGGCCATCTTCAAACATTTTTTGCACTTCTTCTCCTGAACTTGAATGCCAACTGACTTACAACTTGGTAGGAAGTATCGGTGTGACTTTTGAATCAAACCTTGCTAAAAATATCCAAGATGGCCGCCATAGTGGCCATGAAGATGGCTATCACAGAGGCTATCTTGAAACTCAGTTTTAACTCCCCGTGGACTGAAAAGCCAATTGACTCAAAACTTGGTAGGAAATACTGGATTGACTTATAGCTACAACCTTTCTTATCCACGCCTACGGAACGATAGAATGCGTAACCATTGGTTAAGAACGTGAAGCAATTAGAGCGACATCCGGTTAGGAATTAGATCGCTAAAAAAAGTAAAGAAACTGTGCAGTTTCTGTGTTTCATAAGTTATTTAATTTTTACGAGGAAGTTATTTAAAAAACGGGGAATTACATTCAGGAGCCCATTGATATCGGCATCTTTGGAGTAAATACCAAATCCCGTACTTCACACATTTTGGCTAAATTTAGTTTCTCCTGCTGAAGGTGAAGAAAACGAGTGGTTTTTCGAGGTGTTTGTTGCCTTTTATTTATTACTGCGCTTTGCTACAAGTTCAGCGTATTAAC
Source organism: Lucinisca nassula (assembly GCA_963580285.1). Taxonomy (NCBI): domain Eukaryota; kingdom Metazoa; phylum Mollusca; class Bivalvia; order Lucinida; family Lucinidae; genus Lucinisca; species Lucinisca nassula. The sequence continues at coordinate 120,681,893 of OY757011.1, forward strand.
ATGCACACACAATAAACATATATGGTTAAATGTGTTGTGGATATTTTGCTTGTCAATGCAGCACTAGCGAGAAATCACCACGGAAAAGGTCGAAAATGGTTGGTTACGCATTAGATCTATAGAAATGATAACAGAACTGGCAACTATAAAGCGGATCTGTTTTCATCTCAACGGCCCCAGAATCACCCGCACCTTGTTCTACGGAATCATTTTTAGCCAACCTGATAAGCAGTGCGCTATTGATTCGATAATGACATAGTATTTTATGGAAACATTTTCAGTCTCCAGAATCATAGTACCGAATGATTTTCACGGACTTTTACGCTGTGTTTGTTTTATCAATGGTCCGGTAATTGACTGAAATGAAATAAAACAGGTTTTGGAGTTTTAATTTCTGCGAAGAACTCCTCATCTGCCAAAATTTGCTGGTTAAGCATTAGATCGCCTGGTTGAGCAGTCGATAACCAGAGGAGAAAATCAAACCAGTTGCTGCCTTAGTAAATGCCAGCAGCTTACTACAATAAAAGGTGGTCTACATATGATTTCTGAATTGTGTTTAAATCACCAGAGAAAGAAAGCTGTGATGAAAAATACTTTTCTGGACAAGACCATTAAATGTCTGGGTACCATGCTTATCTGACCGAATGACGCGCCGATTCATAAATAAGAGGTCATTACTTGCTTTTGTAGAAAACAAAATGGCCAGCTTACGCTTTGTAATGGCGATTAAATCTATATCCGGATGGGACGGCCATTAATGAACCGTCTCATCCGAGAATCAAAGCTATTCGCCATCCTGTAAATGAATTTGACTAAATCCCCCATTAACAAGAATTGCCCAAAATAAAAAAAAATGGAGAGAACCCGTTTAAGAAACTCTGGCGTGAAAGGCTAAGGGTAAGATCGTTAACACTGCAGATACGAAAGCCTATTTGGCTTATGTAGGAGAAAATAAAATACCGAAAAGGCGTAGTAACGCGACATAAAAGACGTAATAACGCAACAAAGGCGTAGAAACGCAAAACAAAAGACGCAGTAACGCCAATCAGAAGGCGAAGCTACGCAAAAAAAGGCGTAGTAACGCAAAAACAAGGCGTAGTAACGCGAAAAAGTTTATACTAATGCAAAAGAAAGACGTAGTAACGCAAAAGAAAGGCGCAGTGATGCGAATCAAAGGCGTTTTTATGCGAATCAAAAGGCGTAGTAATGCGAAAAAAGGCATAGTAACGCAAAAGAAAGGCGTATTTGTTTTAGCTCGCCTCTGCAAAGCAAATAGGTAGCCGGAATATCCTACTCCTGGGACTGCGCATGCCCCCAAAATATATGTCTGTATCATGATCGATAACCCAGATCGGATATCCCGTGAGTTCTATGCTAACTGTCAAAACGATAAGATAAAGATATTGTCTAAAACCAACTTCTTATTAATACAAACAGCGCAAGAATGACACACCATGTATTCTTAATCATGTTAATCAAGACGAACTAGAATCCATTTGTAAAATTTATAAATTTTGAGTAAACAGGAGGACAGGTGCGTTCATTAAATAAATTGAGAGAAGTAAGTAAGTAAGTCAGTCAGTCAGTCAGTAAGTAAGTAAGGACTTTATTTAGTGAGGGTAGCAACATTTAGCACATACAAAAATACATGTAATAGCTAATCTTCCACGAGGCCCTCAGCTAATCTTCCATGATCTAATCTTCCTTCTTAATAAAACATACACGCTTTAACATTTTGTTTCATCGGCAGTGTCATTTTTAGATATGAGGAAAAAATATAGATATAATAAATTGATAGAACATACAGGTTATAATATTTTCTTCCATCTGCAGTATCATGTTTAGATATGAGGAACTTTTGAAACCGTTTTGAATATGGAGCAATATTTTCTCACGGATGTATCTAGGCAGTGATTAGGCAGTTTACATTAAGCCAAAAGTCCAGATTTTTGTTCACTATCGACCGACTATTGATAATATTGTATTTAGTACTAAAAAGGTTGTAGACATTTGTTTTCTCCACATCATTTTGTTTCTTTGAATAATCATTACGAAAACACGCCTATACAAATACAATGTAACCTTTATCGCCAAAAAAAACGAAAATTTTAAGATGAAAAATTGTGATATTTTTCTCATTTCTGCACAAAATATAATGTGATTTAAAAATAAAAAAACAACAAAGGACTGGTGGGTCTATTGCCTCCGAGTGTAGGTAGGAGAAATAGTCTTAAACTGTTTCATTAATCTCTTAAATTCCAGTGTCCAATCAAATAGTGTACATCTTCACCAGACGCCGGATTCTGCAGCCTCTGATCAGGGTCTACACTCTTTGCTAAGGCCATCCTATGTTTCCAAGATAACCATCTTTAGTTTTTTACAACAGTCTGACCTCACTGCGACTATTTTCATTCTAATAGTTTTCCCGACAAGTCAGTGATATTCACGTGCACTTAAGCATAGAACAGCTTTTCTTCTGAGCACCTTTGGGTCGATTGACAAACAATTCCCAGTGGAATTCTTTTCACTGACTGTTACAAGGCGGTTCTTCTTTGGCGGTTTATTTATGTTATTGTTTGTCACTGATTGTATGTATCGCATTTTGGATAGCCAGCTGGTATTGATTCCTGATCATTGCTTTACTTCTATTTTTAATAAGCACCAAGTTTATAATCTTATGCTCAACCTGGCTCTCTAATGCTTGACCATAGAAACACGATATAGATTTAATCGCCATTAAAAAGCGTAAGCTGGCCATTTTGTTTTCTACAAAAGCAAGTAATGAACTATTATTTATGAATCTGTGCGTCATTCGGTCAGATAAGCATGATACCCAGACATTTAATGGTCTTGTCCAGAAAAGTATTTTGCATCACGGCTTTCTTTCTCTGGTGATTTTAACATAATTTAGAAACCATATGTAGACCACCTTTTATTGTAGTAAGCTGCTGGCATTTACTTAGGCAGCAACTGGTGAGATTTTCTCCTCTCTGGCTATCGAATGCTTAACCAGACGATCTAATGCTTAACCAGCAAATTTTGGCAGATGAGGAGTTCTTCGCAGAAATTAAAACTCCAAAACCTGTTTTATTTCATTTCAGTCAATTACCGGACCATTGATAAAACAAACACAGCGTAAAAGTCCGTGAAAATCATTCGGTACTATGATTCTGGAGACTGAAAATGTTTCCATAAAATACTACGTGTATGTCATTATCGAATCAATAGCGCACTGCTTATCAGGTTGGCTAAAAATGATTCCGTAGAACAAGGTGCGGGTGATTCTGGGGCCGTGGAGATGAAAACAGATCCGCTTTATAGTTGCCAGTTCTGTTATCATTTCTATAGATCTAATGCGTAACCAACCATTTTCGACCTTTTCCGTGGTGATTTCTCGCTAGTGCTGCATTGACAAGCAAAATATCCACAACACATTTAACCATATATGTTTATTGTGTGTGCATGTTAATACGCTGAACTTGTAGCAAAGCGCAGTAATAAATAAAAGGCAACAAACACCTCGAAAAACCACTCGTTTTCTAAGGCTTGAGTTCACCTTCAGCAGGAGAAACTAAATTTAGCCAAAATGTGTGAAGTACGGGATTTGGTATTTACTCCAAAGATGCCGATATCAATGGGCTCCTGAATGTAATTCCCCGTTTTTTTAAATAACTTCCTCGTAAAAATTAAATAACTTATGAAACACAGAAACTGCACAGTTTCTTTACCTTTTTTAGCGATCTAATTCCTAACCGGATGTCGCTCTAATTGCTTCACGTTCTTAACCAATGGTTACGCATTCTATCGTTCCGTAGGCGTGTTATCCCTACTCCAAAATGGCCACGATGAAGGCCATTTTGGAAGTGTATTATGAACTTCTCCTGAATCGAAAAGCCAACTGATTTAAAACTTGATAGGAAATATCGGAGTGACTTGTAGATCAAAGCAGTTAAAATAGAAGATGGCTGCCGTGACAGTCATCTTAAAATCTATTTAGAACTTCTCCTCCTGAACTGAAAGGTCAACTGACTCAAAACGTGGTAGGAAGTATCAAACCGACTTAGATCATAGCTTCAACCGTACTAACTAGAAATCCAAGATGGCCACCACTGCGGCCAGCATTAATGGCTAAAGTTGTTCAGATCTGATGTCATCTTGAAAATCTATTTTGAACTTATTCCGCTGAATCAAAAGGCTAGTTAACCCTTGTTCTGCTGAATATTCATATATGCCACACCCACCACCGATTATCAACCAATCAGATTACTTGATGCAAATTATTGCAACAAATTCACAATCTGAATGGCAAACAATGTAGATCCTGATCAGAAGCCATCTGATCTGGATCTACATTGTTTCAAAGATAAGGCATATCCGGGATTAGCAGGACAAGGGTTAAGCTTGATACCGGGGCAATTTTAGATTAAAGTAGATGTACAATCGTTCCAAAATTAAAGGAAATCCAAAGTCTCTGCCAGGGCCGCCACCTTGATATTCTCTTTAAGACCACGTTTGAACAGTCCTAAAGGTGGTCCCTGACTAGTGGACATTGTATGCCGAAAACACGAAGAAAGAATAACTTCACCCTTCTAAATAAGCTTCTAAAACAGAATTAGTCCTTATTAGTGCGGGATTTTACTGTTAAGCCAAACATTAAGGACTCGAACACATTTGGGACATGGAAATTTGTTTGAGACAGGGATAGTTGGAGCCACTCTGGGGCATCATAATTTCAGCCTAGGAGGAATGGTAACAATAATTTTTTTTTTTGAGGTTTAAAGTCCCCGTCAACACTATTTAGGTCATTTTGGAGACGTTGCTTCCAATATTGTGTGACCTTTACCTAACATTGATATGAAATGGCATCTCAATCCCTGCCACCCAAAGAAACTAACAGTTTATATGCATGGACGGGTCGACTCGCACAACTTTGTCTGGGCAGGCTTAGACTTTCTAAACGGGTTACCAGTACTCATGTGCGGTCGGTTTCAGCTCTGCGTGGAAGCATCATGCAGCCCAATCTTTTTCTCCATGCCCCGATGGGCGCCCCCCCCCACCTTTTTCTCTTTGTGAATTTCTTATATAAATCGAATGTATTTTCGATGTTCTAAAAATCAACGGTATGCTTTCATTGAGGCGATTCTAACGAGAACACACAAAATACATTTGACGATACAAAGGAATCTCTTCTTAAATTATCCGTCACTATTTCATACATTTATCTGGAGCTGAGGAAAACGTTCCTTTTCGGACTGAAGAAAGAGTTCGTGATCTTTTTGTCGGGGGTGGGGGGGGGGGTAAAACCCTTTCAAGACTATTCACTTATATCGAGCCGATTATTAGTCAGAGGCGGGCGAAATCCGGGTTGCCCGGGGAAAAAGCAACTGACCTTTCGTTGCAGACTTTGGCGTCTCACATGTGGCCCGAGCGAAGCTCGAACCACAGATGTGAGAGACCTAATGATTTAGAATCACTGCTCTTACCCACAAGGCCATGGAGGCCCGTTCTCTCAACCATGGTAAACGAGCCATCGGTGTTCGAGTCACTGAAGTTTCACTGCCCATCTTGGAGGGGGACTTTTTGTTGTTGTTGTTCTTTGTCTGTGAAACTCGCGTTATTCTCAGGTCATTTGAAATCAAACAACTCGCAACGGATATAGCTGAAGGCTGGATGATTTGCAATATGGCAATAACATTAATTTTCTCCAATAAAAATCAAAAATGAGTTCCTTTAAGAGCAATGAAAACATTCATAAGAAAGAAGATGGGTCATACTACGTAGTTTCGGCTAATAAAGCCTCATCAGTGACCCTGTAATGATCCGGCAAAGAAAGCCAGAGGAAACATACTGCAATTTTGCTAATTTCGAAAAGGCAGTCGATTCAAAGACTGATATAAATCCAAATGGGTCCAAATAATTAACTAACTCTTCTAAGGCACCAGACTGTCCTGTGGGCACAGACACAAAGACTGATCAAAATTGTCTTTAAAATGAATTGAAATTAAGCGTCCACATAATAATTATGTCCCTGCACGAGAATTTTTTTTCTCGGGTTAAAATGGTATGTACGCTAGAGTACGGAAGAGCATAAGGACCAGGTATACATTTTTTCTTTTGATAGGTATCTTAGTATCTCGAAATTTCGACTTAGTAACTCGCAATTTCGACTTATTAACTCGAATTTTCGACTTAGTATCTCGAAATTTCTACTTATTAACTCGAAATTTCGACATAATATCTCGAAATTACGACATAATTAATCGAAATTTGGACTAATTAACACGAAATTTCGACTTATTAACTTGAAATTTCGACTTTTTAACTCGAAATTTCGACTAAGTATCTCGAAATTTTGACTTATTAACTCGACATTTTGACTTAGTATTTCGAAATTTCGACTTATTAACTCGAAATTTCAACTTAGTATCTCGAAATTTCGACTTAGTATCTCGAAATTTTGACACATTAACTCGAAATTTCGACTTAGTATTTCGAAATTTCGACTTATTAACTCGAAATTTCGATTTTAGACAGAAAAATCAAGACATATCGAGATGTTAAATCCTATACACACAGTTAAATTATAGACCCGCTTTAAAAAAAGAGCGAGTATATTGCACGACCCGCAGAAAAAGCGACCGACTGAAGTCGGTTGATTTTCTAAGAGTGCCCTAAAATCACCGTGTCATTCTGTCATTCGGTCAATCGGTCATTCTGTCAGTCTGTCAGTCTGTCTGTCCGTCCGTAACCCGTTTGTGAAAATTGGTGATAGTGACTTAACCGCTTGGAATATTTAAACAATTTTTGGCACACTGATAGATATCAATGAGATCTAACCAATGAACTTGCGAAATATTACATACCATTTAGTATAGCCTTGCCGAGGCGAAAAATGTGAAAATTTTCGAACTGCTTCTCCTCGGAAACCGTTGGGCCGATTGAAGTCAAATTTCATATGGAGCCTCTTTGGGATGGGGGAAACCAAACTTTGCTCATGGGGTCCAGGTCACATGACCAAAATGGCCGCCAAGCCATATATGGTCTGTCTGTCTGTCCGTCCGTAACCCGTTTGTGAAAATTGGTGATAGTGACTTAACCGCTTGGAATATTTAAACAATTTTTGGCATACTGATAGATATCAATGAAATCTAACCAATGAACTTGCGAAATATTACATACCATTTAGTATAGCCTCGCCGAGGCGAAAATGTGAAAATTTTCGAACTGCTTCTCCTCGGAAACCGTTGGGCCGATTGAAGTCAAATTTCATATGGAGCCTCTTTGGGATGGGGGAAACCAAACTTTGCTCATGGGGTCCAGGTCACATGACCAAAATGGCCGCCAAGCCATATATGGTCTGTCTGTCTGTCCGTCCGTAACCCGTTTGTGAAAATTGGTGATAGTGACTTAACCGCTTGGAATATTTAAACAATTTTTGGCATACTGATAGATATCAATGAAATCTAACCAATGAACTTGCGAAATATTACATACCATTTAGTATAGCCTCGCCGAGGCGAAAATGTGAAAATTTTCGAACTGCTTCTCCTCGGAAACCGTTGGGCCGATTGAAGTCAAATTTCATATGGAGCCTCTTTGGGATGGGGGAAACCAAACTTTGCTCATGGGGTCCAGGTCACATGACCAAAATGGCCGCCAAGCCATATATGGTCTGTCTGTCTGTCCGTCCGTAACCCGTTTGTGAAAATTGGTGATAGTGACTTAACCACTTGGAATATTTAAACAATTTTTGGCATACTGATAGATATCAATAAAATCTAACCAATGAACTTGCGAAATATTACATTCCATTTAGTAAAGCCTCGCCGAGGCGATAAATGTGAAAATTTTCGAACTGCTTCTCCTCGGAAACCGTTGGGCCGATTGAAGTCAAATTTCATATGGAGCCTCTATGGGATGGGGGAAACCAAAATTTGCTCATTGGGTCCAGGTCACATGACCAAAATGGCCGCCAAGCCATATATGGTCTGTCTGTCTGTCCGTCCGTAACCCGTTTGTGAAAATTGGTGATAGTGACTTAACCGCTTAGAATATTTAAACAATTTTTGGCATACTGATAGATATCAATGAAATCTAACCAATGAACTTGCGAAATATTACATACCATTTAGTATAGCCTCGCCGAGGCGAAAAATGTGAAAATTTTCGAACTGCTTCTCCTCGGAAACCGTTGGGCCGATTGAAGTCAAATTTCATATGGAGCCTCTTTGGGATGTGGGAAACCAAACTTTGCTCATGGGGTCCAGGTCACATGACCAAAATGGCCGCCAAGCCATATATGGTATGTCTGTCTGTCCGTCCGTAACCCGTTTGTGAAAATTTGTGATAGTGACTTAACCGCTTGGTATATTTAAACAATTTTTGGCATACTGATAGATATCAATGAAATCTAACCAATGAACTTGCGAAATATTACATACCATTTAGTATAGCCTCGCCGAGGCGAAAAATGTGAAAATTTTCGAACTGCTTCTCCTCGGAAACCGTTGGGCCGATTGAAGTCAAATTTCATATGGAGCCTCTTTGGGATGTGGGAAACCAAACTTTGCTCATGAGGTCCAGGTCACATGACCAAAATGGCCGCCAAGCCATATATGGTATGTCTGTCTGTCCGTCCGTAACCCGTTTGTGAAAATTTGTGATAGTGACTTAACCGCTTGGTATATTTAAACAATTTTTGGCAAACAGATAGAGTTAAATTAGATCTAACCAATGTACTTGCGAAATATTACATTCCATTTAGTATATCCTCGCCGAGGCGAAAAATGTGAAAATTTTCGAACTGCTTCTCCTCGGAAACCGTTGGGCCGATTGAAGAAAAATTTCATATGGAGCCTCCATGAGATGGGGCTAACCAAATTTGCTCATGGGGTCCAGCTCACATTACCAAAATGGCCGCCAAGCCATATATGGTCTGTCTGTCTGTCCGTCCGTAACCCGTTTGTGAAAATTGGTGATAGTGACTTAACCACTTGGAATATTTAAACAATTTTTGGCATACTGATAGATATCAATGAGATCTAACCAATGAATTTGCGAAATATTGCATTCCATTTAGTATAGCCTCGCAGAGGCGAAAAATGTGAAACTTTTCGAACTGCTTCTCCACGGAAACCGTTGGGCCGATTGAAGTCAAATTTCATATGGGGCTTCTATGGGATGGGGGAAACCAAAATTTGCTCATGGGGTCCAGGTCACATGACCAAAATGGCCGTCAAGCCATATATGGTGAAAACCCTTCTAAAATAGTCTTCTCCAGAACCACTGGGCAGATTTCCACGAAACTTGATAAATGGCATCTGGGACGTAGGCCCATCATAAATTGCTAAAATGGTGACCCTGGGTTGACCTTGACCTTCTTTGTGCCAAGGTCAAACTTTGACACATACGCTTTTATACTGGAAAATGTGAGAATGCATTTTATCCTACAAACGATTCAGAATACAGTACTAAAGTATAAGATATATTTTTGCTCCCGATAAAGCGCATTTATTAGGGAATCGTTTTAGGTCCAGGTCACATGACCATAATGGCCGCCATAACCATATATGGTAACACTCATAAAGTTAAAAGCATCCGGCGGGTCGTGCACTTCAGCTGAAGCACTGGTTCGTATACATAATCATGAAAGCTAAAATATGTGATAACATTGTGTAGAGACTATCGTTATTATCGGCTTACTTGTATCGTGTAAAAAACAATGGTCTTTCTCGGTGTATTTTTTTCATATGTTCTTTCATTCCCCTTTCTCTCCAAATTGGTCAATAGTAATTTTTATCAAATATTTCTCAGGAACTATAAAACTAGAGGCCCCAAACATGTATATCATGTAAGAGACAGAGGGTTTTGACTCATCAAGATGTCACGCATTCAGTCCCGTTTCAGTAAAACGAAAGCCGGCAAAAAGTCATATTTGACAGTTTTATCTCTTATGGTGGTTTCGGTATCAAATTTTCTCGCGAAATGATTGCTATCAAAATCGTTTATAGATCAACGCACTGACAGCACTGGTGGGTCGATTGTCTTCGAGTGTTCCGTTTAACCATTAAATTCCTATACCAAAAGCAAAACGTGTAGATCCTGATCAGACGCCGCACTGTTTCGTGTTGCACAGTTTACCATCTATTGGGTCGATTAATTATCAATTGACTAAAAGTTACTAACTACAGAAGCTTTCCGCCTTCTATTGTCCACGTGACTATCACTGAAATCCATGTACACGTTTTTTATAGCAGCGCTATTTTTCCTTGTGACGTCATTGCGCCATGTAGACTGGGCCGGTGAACATGGACATTGCAAACAGTGAAGACCCTGATCAGACGCCGCAGAACAGAATTTTATTAAATAACCGGTACCTTCATGGTGTAGATGGTCAGCGATAGTCACGTGGACAATAGCAGGCGAAAAGCTTCTGTAGCTAGTTACTTTGGGTCGAATGATAAAAAACGACTAACATAACAACGAAACAACCAGCCAGAAAATGCGGCATTTAATACCAGAATACGTTGCGTGTTCAGGCTGTATCATTTTGATGTCTGTTTAAGAATAGAGCAGCCAGATTCCTAGACCCTTCGTTTCATCCCATCGGTCAGACGTGATTTGATGACTGGTCAACCCTAGCCACGTGTGTGTGTGCGTGCGTGCGCGTGTATGTGTGTCTGTGTGTGTTTGTGTGTGTGTGTGTGTGGGGGGGGGGGGTTTCAGTGTTCTGTATTCGACGCCAAAGAATCTCCCAAATATGTTCCAGGGGATTCAAATCCGGGCTTCGAGCTAGCCAAGCCAATGTCTCAATTCCGTAACGGCGGGGTCTAGCACACAGGTCTAGTGGCAGATAGTTCGTTCTCAAAATGAGGCATTGCTTCTGGTGCTTAACATGTAAGAATATCCAAATTCCATATTTAAACCGTGATAATGAAGTTGTGGAAATTTGGTTCTGAGACACAACTCTGATTTTACCATAACAAGATTCCTGTTATGGCTAATCCCAATTCAGAGTTGAATGCGCATCGCAGATCACAGAGTCAGCTTCGAGTTATTATGTCGAAATTTCGAGTTACAAAGTCATAATTTCGAGATACTAAGTCGAAATGTCGAGTTACTAAGTCCAAATTTAGAGATACTATGTCGAAATTTCGAGTTACTAAGTCGAAATTTCGAGACAGTAAGTCGTAATTTCGAGATACTAGGTCGAAATTTTGAGTTATTAAGTCGAAATTTTAGGTTGCTAAGTCGAGATTTGGAGATACCTATCAAAAGAAATAAAAGTGTACCTTGCCCTAATGCTCCATCGTACTGGTGTCTTTAACTGCTGGAAAGGACAAACAAAAATGGTAGGATACAAATTTGTCTTTGCGAGGTAAATGTTCAAAAAAAAAAAAAAACACGTGCTGTTATCAGACAGCGTAGCTCGCCTGCATTAGCGTCCATAAGTGGGGATATTGCTGAATAAACCTTTGGTCCATTGTCTACTAACATACCAAGATCAAGAATAAGAACGTCAATTATCCCTTTTGTACAAATGGGATCATCCTCCTAATATATAGCAGGAGTCCATTTCAATATTTAGGGATGACAGGTTGTTTTTTCTTCAAAATTGATTTGGGAAATGGCTGATTTATTTTGTAACAGTGTAGGCCCTGATCAGACGCCGCCGTCTGCGGCGTCTGATCTGGGCCTACACTGTTTGCCAACTACCCGTTTTGGGGGTTCCAGTACAAAATGGGTTATTTTCCCGATTGTGTCGTTTCTGAGATTGGGCTGCATGGTGCTTTAACGCAGAGTAAAACCGACCGAACTTGAGGACAGGTCTAAGCCTGCCCAGGAAAAGTGATGCGAGTCGGACCGCTCCTTAAACTCTAGCGGTTTCTATGGGCGGTAGGGCTTGAGAAGTCATTTCATCTTAACGTCGGGTAAAAGTTCCACCAAATCGGAATCAACGTCTGCAAATTGACCTTAACGGTGGTGATGGAAACATAAAACAACAAACATGTAGTCCCGTGGCCATACGCTTTAAAATGTAAAATGTCGAATTTCTGTCCTTGGATACTCTATCTTGTCTACTAGATAGGAGAAAAGCGCGTCATTGCGAATAAAGTGAAATTCCGCTATTAAGACCACCTAAAATTAAGACTAATTCTGCTTTAAAAGGCTTACTAAGTAGTTTATTTGTGTTTTCTTCATACATTGTCCCATGGGCAGGGACCACCTTTGGGACTGTTCAAAAGTGGTCTTAATATAGGAATTTTACTATATATTTTTGAGGTCACATGGTGTACGTTTTGGTCGACTGTTTAACAATCGACCCAAAGTTTGAATGAATACATATTTTATGACTGCTACGTAACTGATAAAACGGGGTTACAAAATAAAAATAAACGAAGCTCAATGAAAATAAAATCCTGCAAGTACCGGAACGTTTTTTTCATTATTGAATTGGCTCTGTACGCATTGTGTACCGAAATGGGACATTGGCCAACAGTGAGGACCCATTTGACGCCACAGAACATGACATCCGATCAGAATCTACACAGCTTGCATATGCTACAGGAATTAAAGCGTAAAAAACAGGACCAGGGCCATTTTTGGTCGACGGTCAATTGATCCAAAGTTGCTAAGTATAGTAGTTTGTTGATTCCCCCGTGACAATTACAGATTTTTAGGCAATCCAGGTCACGCTGATTAAAATAAAATAGCCAAAACAGTCTAAATGGCCTTTTATAACCATTTTTCCTGCCTATCGACCCATCAGTGATTCCAGTCGCCATTCAGACAATCCATCCAACAGTGTTTTCACCAATAATGCTTTCATTTGAAAGTCAGGGCTATCAGTGCTTTCATTCCAGTCGCCCATCCACTAGTGTTGTCACCAATAGTGCTTTCTTTTGAAAGTCAGCGCTATCAGTGCTTTCATTCCAGTCGCCCATCCACCAGTGTTGTCATCAATAGTGCTTTCATTTGAAAGTCAGGGTTATCAGTGCTTTCATCCAGTCGCCCATCAACTATTGTTGTCACCAATAGTGCTTTCATTTGAAAGTCAACGCTATCAGTGCTTTCATTCCAGTCGCCTATCCACCAGTTTTGTCACCAATAGTGCTTTCATTTGAAAGTCAGGGTTATCAGTGCTTTCATTCCAGTCGCCCATCCACCAGTGTTGTTATCCCCCGTAAACCCTCGTTTTACTATACATGTGTAAAAGGGAGTTTAAGGGATTCAGAATTATATAGGCGTGTTTCATTGATGAGGTAAAAAAGGTTGCAAACAGAACAATTCAAATTCCAAAAAGTAGTGCCATTATTCATGGTATATATAAAACCACTTGAAACATTTCACACACATGCACAATAGAACTGAAAATAAATCTGTTGTAATGAAAATGTTGCCCCCAGACTTATTCGAGCAGTATCAAATAGAACAGTACATTTACCTTGTAATGCAAATGAACAAGAGGCTGCCAATACATGAAATTTATGGTAACAGACTATGAATTCAAACTCAATGTATTCCAGGATTATTTTAATGTGTTTTGGAACAAATTACGTGATTCGCTAGGTTCAAAAACCAATCCATTCAGTTTGGAAACAACTTTTTAGACTTAATGATGTTACATCCGTTTTCGTCAACTGGTACATTTTGCCCAGATATTCATCAAACCCTACATGTTCAGCGTCACATACGAAACATTGACACACTGTGTAGTAGACACAGATCAGACGCCACATAACGCGGCATCTGATCTGGGTCTACATTGTCTGCTCGGCCCTCGCCCAACGGGGCTTGAAGCAAAAGGTTGGGCTGCATGACGCTTCCACGCAGAGCTGAAAGCAACCGCACACGAGTACTGATAAACCGCTTAGAGGTTCTAAGCAAGCCCAGGAAAAGTGATGCAAGTTGGACCGTCCATGCATATAAACTCTATTGGTTAAATAGGACAGCAGGGCTTGAGATGTCATTACATCTCTATGTCGAGTAAAAGTCCCCCTAAACTGGAAGCAACGTCTCCAAAATGACCTATGCACTGCTGACTGGGACGTTAAACCTCAAATCAAACAATCAAACAAACAAACATTGTGTGCTTAAAAGTTTTAGCAAAACTTACCTACCGGAAACAAAATAAATCTGAAACCCCAAACAATTGGATTGAATGCTTGTGTTGGGGTTAACCCATTGTATACTAGTGGACTCTTCCATTGCTATATGCTGGAGTGAGTGAATGAGTGTTTGAGTTTTACGTCTCATTAACAGCTAAGGTCTTACGGAGACGGGACCTCGGTTTAAAGACTCATCCGAAAGTTTGAGAAGCCCGGGATCGATCCTGCGACCCTGGTTTACAAGGCGAGTAGCGTAGCCACTGACCCACAGAAGCTTCTGCTATATGCTGGACAAGTCCATTCGTCATACAAGGGGTGGTAGGCCTATTTTTTCGTTCTTATTCTATTTTTAATGGCATGCAATGCAGGCCCTGATCAGACGCCGCGTTCTCGGCGTCTGATCAGGCCTGCACTGATTGCCAAGGAACTCCCCTTAGTGGTTTCCCGCATGCAATTGGTTAAACGACATGTTCACCCTTGTGGGTCATTACGAATCGTCTCCCAGAGAAAGGGGTTTTTGTTTGTTTGTTTGATTAGAGGTTTAAACGTCCCCGTCAACACTGTTAAGGTCATTTTGGAGACGTTGCTTCCAATTTTGTGGGACTTTTACCCGACATTGAGATGAATTGACATCTCAAGCCCTGTCGCCCAATGAAACCAATAGAGTTTATTAACATGGACGGTCCACCTCGCACCGCGGTTCCTGGACAGGCTCAGATCCTCTAAGCGGTTTACCAGTACTAGTGTGCGGGCCGGATTCAGGTCTGCGTGGAAGCATCATGCAGCCCATATATTTCTTCAAGCCCCTATGGGCGGGGTCCTAACAGAGAAAGGGGTAAAGAGAAGAAACTAGCAAGGATATTAAAGTGAGGGAAAGGGGGTGGGGATAGAGGAAAATGAATGGAGGTGTAGAAACTGGAGAAATCACAACACTCCCCCCCCCCCCCCCACACACCCCTATCCTTACCTGTTACAAGGACAGCAGGCCTGCCCAACTGTACGCCAATATTACCCAGCAGGCACTGAACGTTGTTTCAACGTTTTGTGACTGCGGGCCAGTTGACGCCCCATTGACTCAAGATACACGATACCTTTGCCTGAACCACCCACCCCAAAATTGGCAAATAGACTGATCCGAAACTAATGGGTGGAAGATTTCATTTGTCTGATATGGGTTAAGAGGATTAAGTTTTATTCTAATGACAGCCTATAGGGAAATTAAGTTTCTAATCTAATTATAGATCGGTATAACACTTTCGTTTCTAGGGCAATGATTTTCATTACAAAGGCAAATCAGAATTTTCAAAGACTTCAACAACATTATACTTGCATTGTTGTACCAAACGACATTAGCCCTGTAATAAACCCGTACAGATATATGATATGGGCCGGTCAGTTCCCTTCACTGCTTTTGGGAAGGCTTAGACCCTCTAAGCGGTTTACCAGGTCTTAGTGAGATCGCCCCCCCCCCCCCCCACACACACACACAACTCGACATTAACTGACAATCGCCGGCGAGTCAACGGCCGACGTCCATATCAAGTAAAGCTAGGCTAAAGTAGAAAAAAAAATAAGCAAGAATAATAAATAAATAAATAAATAAATACATGTAAATAAAACACAATCCATCCCGCACCTGCTGCAATCCCAGCAGACACTTGCCCTCCCGAAGCCAAATTAGTAGAAGGCCGTCACTGAAAGCTAAATAGCACTTTCATACAGATCCGACCTCTTACTAAACGGTACAGATACAGTGTGCCCCTTTTTTGATAGTTAAAAGTGTAACATATATTTTGGGACACCCTGTACATACACAAACAGTGTATATCCTGATGAGACGGCTCCGCCATTCTTATCAGGATCTACAATGTTTTAGACAGATTATTACAAGAAAGGACATGTCCAAATTTGAAACATGGAAGCGTCCATTTCAGAAGCACATGGATTAAAGTGTTAACGCACCTATGAAAATTTATTCTGCAGGCAAATTTTCGACCTATATCCATCACGAAACACGCCTATATTATTTGGACCGCTTTATATCCCACTTTTATATAGAAGAGCTGGGGCTTACAGGGGGATACCTTATTTACCTTATTTCTGCTCTAAATTATAGTTGTGGGTACTCGTTAGAACCGCCTCATCGTGGTGGTTCTAACGGGTACCCACAATCTATAATTTGTGCAGAAATAAGAAAAATATCACAATTTTTCATCTTAAAATTTTCCTTTTTTCGGTGGTAAATTTTACTATGTATTTGTATAGGCGTGTTTTCGTAATGAAATTCTTCATTGGAGTAGAATCAAACCATTGACAGCACTGGTGGGTCGATTGTCTTTGAGTGTAGGTTAGAAAGAGGCTAAACAGGGACTTGGACTGTTTGGTTTAAACCTTAAATTACTGTATTTTCAGCAAACAATATAGACCCTGATCAGACACCATATTCTTATCTGATATACACTGCATTACGAAAACACATCCGTGTGCGTAAGTGCATTCTTTCATTTCTCAAAAATGGATATTTTTCCGATGAAAATATATGATATTTTTCTTATTTTTACCCCCAAAACATAGGTTGTGGATGTTCGGTTAGAACCGCCTCACTGAGCAGTTCTAACGAGTACTCATAACCTCTGTTTTGTACCCAAAAACATAGGTTGTGGATGCTCGTTAGAACCGCCTCACAGAGGCAGTTCTAACGAGTACCCATAAACTATGTTTTGGAGCAGAAATAAGCAAAACAATGTATACCCTTTAAACCACACTGTTCTCTATATAGAGGGGTTGGAGGGGTCATTTCACTGACTTGTTAACCCGATGGTTTACCATAGAACACGATGCCTGATCAGGGTCTAAACTGTTTGCCAATGATACAGAACGCGAAATTCTAAATTAAGCTACGCACCTGAGGTAATGGCCAAATTTGACCGATTCAGTATAAGAAGATAGATAGATAGACCCTGATCAGACCTCGCGTTCTGTTGAACACCATACCAGTCCAGATTTTACAGAAAATCACGCGATTTTACACAACGCTCTAACATTACAGGCCAGTTATGAATAGCGATTCTGTAAATGACCGTTGCCTGGATTCTTATGTAGTTTGCCTGGGTAAGAACAACAGGATAATAATAGAATTTCTATCTCAGACTAAAACAACGGATTCCTTTATCTGGTGTGCAAGAAATACCCTCTTCTCATTAGATGTCTCAAATACAGTAAAATTCCTATAATAAGACCACTTTTGAACAGTCACAAAGGTGGTCTTTTAACAGGCGACACTAGGTGTCGAAAACACAAAGAAGCCGTCTCAATAAGCTTTTAAAACCAGGTCTTAAATTTAGGTGGTCTTAATACCGGGATTTTACTGTATAAAGATATATTATTTGTTTGTTTGTTTCTTTGTTTGTTTGATTTGAGGTTTAACGTCCCCGTCAACACTGTAAAGGTCATTTTGGAGACGTTGCTTCCAATTTTGTGGGACTTTTACCCGACCTTGAGATGAAATGACATATCAAGCCCTGCCGCCAATGAAACCAATAGGGTTTATAAGCATGGACGGGCCGACTCGCACCGCTTTGGCTGGTCAGGCTTAGATCCTCTAAGCGGTTTACCAGTACTCGTGTGCGGGTCGGTTTCAGCTCTGCGTGGAAGCATCATGCAGCCAAAGATATATTGAAAAACCGGCAGAGGTTGAAGC